>QLOH01000382.1:600000-1031273 GCA_026901365.1 Sesbania bispinosa
GGAAAGCACTTTTTACATCCATTTGGTATAATTTGAAGTCTTTGAATGCAGCAAATGACAACAGAATTCTTATAGCTTCAAGTCACGCCACAGGTGCAAAGGTCTCATCATAGTCTATTCCTTCTCGTTGGTTGAACCCTTGTGCTACCAATCGGGCTTTGTTCCTCATGACTTGGCCCTTCTCATTTAGCTTATTTCTGAAGACCCATCTAGTTCCAATTATGGTTTGATGAGATGGTGGAGGAACCAGATTCCAGACTTTGCTTTTCTCAAACTGGTTTAGTTCTTCTTCCATAGCCTTGATCCGGGATTCATCATTTAAGGCTTCATGTATATCCTTTGGCTCTATTTCAGATAGAAAAGCCATCAGATTCTCTGCATCTCTGAAAGAAGATCTAGTTCTGACTCTGTCTGAAGTTTCTCCAATTATCTGATCTCTTGGATGAGATCTCACTAGTCTCCAGGTTCTGGGTAGTTGAGATGCATGCTCATTTTGTACTTCAACATTTTCTTGTCTTGTCTCTTGAGTTCTAGTTTGATCATCTGATTTATCTTCTTCTTGGAGGACATGAGATGTTCCAAGGTGGTTGCTTTTGTAAGATATTCCTTCTGACTGAACATCCCTTCTGTGGTCAGATTGGGGTGATCTTACTATGTTCTGCTCAGGTGAGAGTCTTTCTTCAGCTTCTTGTGTAGAGATCTTTAGATCTCTCATCAGTTCTTCAATCTCTTCATCAACTTCTTTCTGAGTATTTCCATGTATCTCAGTGAACACTACATGCATAGATTCTTCAGTAGTTTTGGTTCTTAGATTATACACTCTATAAGCTTTAGATGTTAGTGAATATCCTAGGAAAATTCCTTTATCAGATTTAGTGTCAAATTTTCCAAGCTGATCTTTAGTATTTAAAATATAGCAATTACATCCAAAAACATGAAAGTATGAGATTGAAGGCTTTTTACCTTTCCACAGTTCATATGGAGTCTTATTCAAGATTTTTCTTATGATGACTCTGTTTATAATGTAACAGGATGTATTGACAGCTTCTTCCCAGAAGTACTTTTCAATTCCAGAGTCACATAACAAAGTTCTTGCCATTTCTTGAAGTGTTCTATTCTTTCTCTCAACTACTCCATTCTGTTGAGGAGTCCTTGGACAGGAGAAGTTATGTTAAATGCCTTTTTTATCAAAAAAATTCTTAAACTTGGCATTCTCAAACTCTCCTCCATGGTCACTCCTAACAGATCCAATTCCATATCCTTTCTCAGATTGAATCTTTTTGCAGAAGGTTTTGAAAGAGTCATAGGATTCATCTTTCTGAGATAGGAACAGAACCCAGGTGAATCTTGAGAAATCATCCACAATGACAAAACCATATTTTTTACCACTGAGACTTGCAGTCTTAGTTGGTCCAAATAGATCAATGTGAAGGATCTCAAGTGGCCTGGTAGTTGAGACATGAATCTTAGATTTGAAACTTGATTTGCTGTGTTTGCTTTTAATGCAGGAGTCACATTTCATATCCTTGTCAAATTTTACCTTGGGTAATCCTTTGACAAGAGTTTGACTTGCAAGCTGATTCATGGTTCTCATGTTTATGTGTCCAACTCTTTTATGCCAAAGCCATCTCTCATGATCATGAGACATGAGACATGAGACAGGTGAGATCTGATAGACTCTCAAGTGAGACTGAGTAAAGATTTTTATTTCTAGTTCCAGAAAAGATTATTTTTCCAGTTTTGGAGTCTATGATCTCACAGAAAGTGGGTTGGAAATTTACATGATAACCATTATCACATATTTGACTAATACTCAGCAAATTATGTTTCAGACCTTCAACAAAATAGACATTCTCAATTTGAGCCGAGTTGGTCTTACCAATTTTACCTATGCCCCTGATTTGGGCTTTACTGTTGTCTCCAAAAGAGACAACTCCAGTGGCCTTTTCCTCAAGTGATAGGAATTTGGTTTTGTCCCCTGTCATGTCCCTTGAGCATCCACTGTCCAACACCCATTCTTTCTTGGACTTTGCTGCTGCCAGGCACATTTGTCAAAATATGAGATTTAGTTTTAGGTACCCACTTATATCTGGGTCCTTCATGGTTAGTTACCTTTCTCTTAGAAGCTACTTGTCTCATGTAACAATCTGTGGCTTTGTGGCCATATTTACTACAACAGGAGCATCTTTCTTTCTTCTTTTTTCTAGCAGGAATAAAGAAGTCTTTATACCAGATTTCATTAGAGGATCTCTCATAACCAAGTCCATCTTTATCAAAAATACCCTTTTGAGATCCAATGAGTCTCTCAAGGTTTTTTGTACCATTTACAAACTTTGCTAGATCATTTATGAGAGTTCTATTTTCCAGTTTGAGTTGCTGATGTTCATCAGATAACTTTTTTAGTTCCTGTTCATTAAGAACTTGAGTCTTGGCTTTTATCTGTTCAGATAGTCTCATGTGAGACAACATGAGGCTACTGTTCTTATGATTCAAATTTTCATTTTCATTTTCAAGAAACTTGATTTTCTCAAGAGCTGCATTCAGTTCTGACTTAAGTAATGAGCTCTTAGAAGCAAGAAGATTTGAATCATATAGAAGGTTTTCAAAAGCAAACTTATGTTCATCAATTGAATATTCAGAGTCTGACTCATATACCTCTTCATCAGATGAGCCTCCATTTGCCATAAGACATAGGTTGGCAGTTTGTCCATCTTGGCTCTCATCTTCATCTGTGTCATCCCAGGTGGCCATCATTGCCTTCTTCCTTGGACTTTTCTTCATTTCTCTTCTGAGCTGAGGACACTCAGATTTAATATGTCCAGGATTTTTGCACTCATAACAGATGAACTGCCCCTTTTTGTCAAATTTCATTTCTCCTCTTCTTGAAGGAAAACTCTTTCTTCCAGTTCCTCTGGCTCTCCACATGTGTTTGAACTTTCTTGAGATATAAGCCAGCTCATCATCTATCTCACTATCATCTTCTTCCTCATCTTCTTCTGTTTCTAAATCATGAGATGAGTTAAGTGAAGTTTGTTGAGATGAGCTTACCTTCTTACCTTTAGAGTTGCTGGAGGAGGCTTTCAGTGTTATAGTCTTAGGTCGTCTAATGAGATCTTCTTCCATCAACTCTTGTTCATGCACCTTCAGTGATCCAAGGAGTTCATCCAATCTGAGGGTGCTCAAGTCTTTGGCTTCCTGAATAGCTGTGACCTTTGGTCTCCAGGGTTTGGGTAGGCTTCTTAAGATTTTTCTTACCATATCTTGATTTGAATATGTCCTTCCTAGAGATTTCAGGTCATTTGTTATGACAGTGAATCTCCTCACCATATCTTCAATGCCTTCATCTTCATTCATCTTGAAAAGCTCATACTGTCTCACCAGTATGTTGATCTTGGCTTCTTTAACTTGATTTGTTCCTTCATGTTCAACCTCAAGAGCATCCCATATATCTTTAGTTGAGACACACCCAGCTATCTTGTCATACTCACTTCTGCTCAAAGCACAGGTGAGCAGGTATTTGGCTCTTGAGTTGAGTACATATCTTTCCTTCTCAGCATTTGTCCATTGTTCTCTAGGTTTAGCTGACCTGAGTCCAAGTTCATCTGTGGTGTGAGGCATGTAAGGACCCATCTCAATGATCTCCCAGAGATCAGCATGCTGAGATTCAATGAACAGTCTCATCCTGTCTTTCCAGTACTAGTAATTTGTTCCATTGAAGGCAGGAGGTCTGTTTGTTGAAGCTCCTTCAGGAATGAACAGATATGCACTTGGACCAGCCATGGATCTTTTTCCTCTTCACACAGAGGTGTGCTCAACCCCAAAAAGGCCGAGCTCTGATACCAACTGAAGTTGGCTGGATGTCTCTAGAAGGGGGGGTTGAATAGAGACTTGTCAAATCTATTCCTGGAAATTTCACACTAAAATATATTGTTGAGATATTCCCTCAAGTCTGTTGACTTGGAGTCTCTGTTAAGACAGGTTATACAATTTTAGTTATGGTGCTGATGTCTAGATCAACTCAGAATTTTATCTTGAATATGAGCTCAATTGTTTCTTTTGTTAACTTGTTGTTTTAGTTTATTCAAGATGAGCTTAATGAAAATAAAGCAAGAGACAGGAGGCAGAGATCTTATCCTGGTTCACCCACTCCTTGGGCTACGTCCAGTCCTCACCACTTGTGAGATTTTCCACTATTGACAAACCCGTCAATACAAGTATTCTTACAGCCTCTTCAGGACGTCTCACTCACACTAAGCCTAGGCACTCCTATCTTAGTTGAGCCACAAGTATTCTTACAGCCTCTTCAGGACGTCAACACCTCACTCTAAGACTAGGAACCCTCCTATCTTAGATGAGACAAGTTACAGATAAAAGATATAATGAGTCTAGCTTACAGACATACACAGTATGGATATAGAGATGGGTAAGCTAGGTAATCTCTCTACTTAATATACAATGTAAGAGTGATGCACAGAAGAGAGATGAAAGAGACAGATGTTGATCTCAAGATGAGTTGAGTCTGTTCACAGACAGCTGAGGTGTATACTTGAGATGTCAGTTGAGATGTGATAAGGTGCTTGATGATAGTACAGTAATGCAGGCAGTCTCTCTCACATTCCAACGTTTGATCTTGTCTCTTTTATATCTTCAGCTAGAAAACTAGCCGTTATGTGGCTGTTACTAACTGTTAAAGTGCACAGCAGCAGGGACAGACTTTTCAGTAGGTTGTGCAGCAGCTTTTCAGGCTAAGTTACTGTGTCAGTGTCCTTGTGTCCTTGATTGACTTTATGCTGACTTTTCTTGGTGTATGTCATCATTGAGCGTACAGTTTGCTTTTGTCTAGATTCTGTTACAATTTACTTGCATCTTTGATGAGATCCCATCTTGCTTCGTCTGTCCTTGAGACGACGTCTTAAGCTGTCCTTGCATCTCAAGCTGAACTTTCATTTGTTCATGGCTTGCATCTCAAGCAGTGCTTGAGTCTCTTTTTGGCTTCATGCTGAGATCTCTTCTATTCTTAGGATGTCATCTGAACATAAGCTTGCATCTCAAGCTGTGCCAGCATCTTTAATTATTTGAGTGCCTTTTTACTGACTTAATGATTGAGTCCAATTTTATTAGATTCTGGATCACGACTTGTTATCTATATCTAACTGATCTTTGAGCTTGCATCCGATCCTTTAAACTAACATGGACGTTTTGCAGATTTCCTTGAATCATGACATCTTGCAGTTTATGCTTCTTGTGTTTCTTTATCCATGACTTGGCTTATCTTAGTGATCTTTCAGATTCTTTCTATCTTTCATGAATACCTTCAGTAACTGGATACAGAAAGTCTCTGCCACACTTGAGCACACAGTTAGCAACACAAGATGCATCTCATATGTATATTTAAACTTAGTCAGTTTGTCATATTAAAAACTGCTTGGAGGTGAGCTTGTCTCAACAATTGTATCTTACAACAAGTAGGCCTGACTTTATGTTCAGTGTATGCTTGTGTGCAAGATTTCAATCTAATCCAAGAACAACTCATTACCAAGCTGATAAGAGGATATTCAGATATTTAAAAGGTACTACTAATCTTGGTCTATGCTATAAGAGGAGTAAGGAATGCACGTTAGTAGGATTCTGTGATGCTAATTTTGCTGGAGACAAAGTTGAAAGAAAATCAACCAGTGGAGGATGTCACTTCATTGGAGGAAATCTGATAAGTTGGTCGAGTAAGAGACAAAGTACTATAGCCCTTTCAACTGCTAAAGCTTAATACATTTCTGCTGCTTGTTGTTGTTCACAACTGCTATAGGTAAAGTATCAACTAGAAGACTTTAATATTCATATTAAATCCATTCCAGTCTTCTGTGATAACACGAGTGCAATCAACCTTTCCAAAAATTCAATTCAACACTCTAGAGCAAAACACATTGAAATCAAACATCATTTTATAAGGGACTATGTTCAGAAAGGGATTATTGATATACAATTCATTGATATAGGACATTAATGGGCTGATATATTCACTAAACCACTTGCTGATGATAGATTCAAATTTATCAGAGAAAATTTGAACATACTCACTTTCTGAAAATTAAATTTTTCACTACATTTTTTTACATAGAAAGTGTTGATATGCACAAGTGGTATCCTGAATCGTTTTCCTACTCATCTTTTACTTCTACAGAAAGCTCTGTTTACCCTATTGACTGATGACAAAAGGGGGAGTATTAAGAAACTAACAAAATCTAAATTTAAGTGTTTCAGAAATCTGAAGTTAATTGTTTCAGAAGGATTCTCAGATTCAGGGGGAGAAAATTAAGAGCAAATGAAACAAATGTTAAGCAAGAAGCTCTGCATCAGTATCTGATTTAGGGGGAGCAATACTCTAATATCATACTATCTCTTCCCTTCAGATATTTGACTTAGTTCTTAAGCAAATTTGTCATCATTAAAAGGGGAAGAATGTTGAGTCTCAAAATGTTATGAAAAGGCTAATAATGTTTTTAAGTCTCATAACCTCAAGTTTTAATGGATAACAAATTTGGGTATCAGAAAGAACAATTTCTGCTGAAGGTATTTGTTCAGTATTTCAGAAGGTGTCAACTGAAGAAATCCTATCTTCTGAAATATGTGAAACCTTCCTAAGTAAAGTAACCTGCTGAGAGAACACAACGTGCTGAAGGTGGAGAACCTCCTGAAGTTGTGTGATGACGTACCAATGCCTGTTTGTCTTCAATATAATATTCTCAGAAGTTCTCCTTGAAGACTCTTGTGCCTCTCATTCTTCTGGAAAGTCAAAGAAAGTGCTTTTTGGCATATTTCAAATTTCTCAAACTAAAAAGGCTAAGTCTGTAGAAAAGTACACGCGGCTCAGAAAAAGTGAAGTCTGTGCAGTTGACTCTACTACCTGCTATTGCTGAGGGTTCAGGCTATGTGTCACAACGGGAGAGTTTGCATTAAATGCTATCTCTCAACGGGAAATTGATTGGAGATCAATGGACGGAAGTTTTCTTCTCTATAAATACCAGACTCCATGCAAGAAATAAATAGAGAACGGAATAGAGAGAAATCAACTTGCTGAAACGCTGCCAAATTTCATATTCATATGTTTCATTATTTCTTCATTGTACAACATTTCTATATTCTGAGTCTTACTCAGTTATCTGTACAAGTTTCCCAGTTCAAGCTCTAAACTTGTGTAGTTTCAGAGTTTGAGCATTTTCTTTCAAAACAGTTTATACTGGGTTAGCCTGAAGAGACTGTGTTCAAAGAATACTTTGTTTTTTAGCCTGAAGAGGCTGTGTTCAAAGAATACTTGCGTTTTTAGCCTGGAGAGGCCGTGTGTTCAAAGAATACTTGGGTAGTTTTAGCCTGAAGAGGTTGGGTCCAAAGAATACTTGGTGTTTATCCTGGAGAGGTTGGGTTCAAAGAATACTTGTATCTGATCAGATAGTGGAAAATCCAGTGGAGTTTTACCCTGGGACTGGACGTAGCTCACTGGGTTAGTGGGTGAACCAGGATAAATTTCTGTGGTCAAGTTCTCTCAAGCCTTAACTCTTTACATTCTATTTAAACTAACCAAGGAGGGTTTTCGAAAAGTTGTTTCACTAATCCAAGCAAAAAATAATCTTTTCTTCAGGAGAAAAATGTTTCAAAAGCTTTTTATTCAACCTTTTGAATTGCATCAGCAAGTTGCTGAACTTCCAGCTTCGGAAGGTTGCTTAAACATTTCAAAATCAGTTTTGCTTGTTAAAAAGGTTTTCAAAAAAATCTGCAAAGAAGTTTAAAACACTATTCAACCCCCTTCTTGTGTTTCATGTGGTTCTAACAACCAACACTCACTTAAACGATATATGACTGAAAGTAATAAATACATAAACTCCATAATGTCATCATAGCTACAATTTTTCAATACATGGTAATAGATTGAGGATACCCCCATACATGTATCCTAACAAGAGGAAACCAAGGATTATACATGTATGGGCATATCCTCCCAAAGTATAAAGTAAACATTTCAAAATATAAACATAGGGACACTACTACAAAAAAGACTTTGGAGAGCGGTTCCGCACCTTCTTGGAGTGCGCGCGGTTCCAACCGCACTCTAAGGGGGTGCTATCCAAGTGAGGGTTCACTTGGAGTGCGGTTCCATAACCGCTCTCCATGTGGAACTTAGAGTGCTAAGAATATATATTTTTAATCTTCTGACGTTGTTAGCTACGGAACTTCCGTAGCGAATCCGCAGCTGTACATTTAGCCCACCAACTTATAACTACTGCAGTACTCATGCTAAAGTAAAGCCCCAGAAAAAAAAAAAAATTATCACACAAAAATATAATGTAGTGAATTAAACAAATACATATAGTATAAAAGAATTATACCAAAAAAATTATACCAAGCTTTTAGTTAAACTTCCGTGGATCTATTATCAAAAGTAAGATACAAAAGCAATATTAAAGGCCTTTGCCATATCAAGCCTGCGCTTGTCATCTTTCTAGTATAATTTTGTGTAAGTAACAACAACCCGTTGAACCTTTTAGATGATAAGTCACATGGAAACATCAACACTTACATAGGACTTCTTCAACCCCATAATATGGTGCTTACAAAGCCTAAGTTCCATCTCAAGTGCATGTGTCCGAGATTCAGCAGGCATAACACATTGCTCCACCATCTGTTTTTCAGTTTTTTACTGCCGTGGAGAATCTCAAGTCGCCACACTTTCAAAGCTACAGAGGCTAGTCTACAAAAAACAATCACAAAATCCTATCAACAGAATATACACTGAAGTTACTAATACTAATAAAGGCACTAGGACTAATTTAGTGTCTAATGCAGTTGATTTATGCCCATAATAACCAATACACTTTCATCAACTCACGAAGTGGAATGTTAATCTGAAGCTATCCCAGGAAATGAAAAATCCAATCCACCCCGTTACCTTTAATTTTATGATAAAATCAAAGGAACATCACATGATTGCATTAATTTTTCCAGCATACATAGCACCAAAACATAACAAAGCATTAAACTTAAACTCATAGGATGAAAAAGAATCTTTTTATCAATTTCAAAAGGAAAAAATGACATTAAACAATGATTGTATTAGTGAAGTTACCTGACCTTACGCAAATTGGACAACTCAGCAGCAGTTTCTATCTGGCTTTCGTGGTCTCTTGAGCCATCAGTGTCCCAATATCACGGAGCCTTCTAGGATGTTCAACAACCTGGATCTCCTTTCTCAGTAGAGCCCTTCTATGAGCTGTTATTCTCCTCTTCTTCTCTTTCTCGAACCTCACCAGCACAAAAAAAATAAATTAAATAAAAATGTGATCTTTACAAATACTCAGATAACAAAATTATAGGAGGGTGGATGTAACATCCCAACTTTTGATAAGTTAATTGTGAGATTTATAGGTTTATAATGTGGTTTGAATCTTAGGAACTAAGTGTAAGGAGTAGGGATGGGTAAGGTTAAGTCAAGTGACTCATTTTGAACTAAAACCTTGAGTTTGGGCCACTGGTAATCGATTACAGAGAGCTGGTAATCGATTACAGAGAGCTGGTAATCGATTACCAGAGAGTTTGGAATATGGTAATCGATTACAGGAGTTAAGTAATCGATTACCAGAAGGTCTGGCCCCTTGTAATCGATTACATAACCCTTGTAATCGATTACCAGCAGCCTGGAAACTCAGTAATCGATTACCAAAGATGGTAATCGATTACCAGGTTCCCAGAATGGGTTCTTAGGCTAATTTTGCCATCAGTAATCGATTACCAGGGTTTGGTAATCGATTACTGAGCGAAATTATAAATACCCAGGACGCGAAATTCATCAGAATTTTGGGAGAAAACTTAGTTTTAGAGAGAGAAAGTGTGAGTCTAGAGAGAGAAAGTGCCAGAACGAAGTAGGAACGCCGGAACGGAGCTAGGAATCTCAATCCTTCCATCTAATTACTTGAATTGCTACATTTGGTGAGTAAATTCTCACTTGAATTGTTAGAATTAGGAATTGGTCTCCAAACCCTTGAACCCACTTCTCTCTCTCCCATTCTCTGATTATACTTGATTATTGATGTTGATTGTGTTTGTGTTTGTTAATTGATTACTGGGGAACGATTTTAATCGGTTAGAACGGATCGATTCTTGATTATCGTTAGTTTCGAAACTTTCGAGACTCTCGAAAGTTTCGAAACTCTCGAAAAGTCGAAACGTTCCGTTTTCTCCAATTAATTTTGTTGCGAAAGATAGAACTAAGAATTGAGAATTGATTTCGAATTTAGGAATTGATGAATATGTAGACTTGATGATAATTGAGTGTCGAATTGCGTTCGTTTCGAAAGGTTCGAATTATCGAAAGTGTCGAAATTGACGGAATTCGCGATATTTATCAATTCCTAATTGTCGAAATAGTTAGTCAATCTAGTTCTGAAAGATTATTGGACTTCGGTCAATTACTGGACTTCGGTCAAATACTGTAGGGTGGGATTCGTCCCCTGGGGAGATATCCCCTGTAGTCTGAGCTCAGGTCTAACTCTAGACTGTGATTGTACATGGCCTATTGGGCAAGCATTTTAAGCATATCATTGCATAAGTTAAATGGAGACTGTTATAGTAATTTAAAGCTTGAATTGCCATGAGATATATGTTTTGCATACATGCATGAGATTTGCTCACTGAGATTGTATCTCACCACCAGTTATGTGGATTTTGATTAGATGTTCAGGTTCCTTCTTCCCAGCTTAATGAGCCTCGGAGATGATTTTGGAAAGCTGAAGATTTAGTGTTTATTGTATATTTTCAGTGGATGGCCTACTTTTGTATATGTCATTTTGTAGTAGTTAGACTCGTTTGTATTTCGGAATTACAATCTGAACGTGTAGTAACTCTTTGGATTAGAATTGTAAAATGGACTGTATGACTTTTCACTGTTGGGTAGTTTACTTGATGTAGTTAAAAGACTTTAATTTCTTTATGGTTTGATTTAAATTATCCTATTTTGTTGGAATTGCGATAATTTAATAGAACAGGTCGATATTTAAGGTATAGCATTCTAAATTCTGAGTTAGGAATTTGGTTTCCAACGGACTAAATTCCTGCTTGAGAATTTAGGGTGTTACATTTTGGTATCAGAGCAGTTCAATCCAATTGGACTGTGAGGTTAGGATTTTCTGTGGTTTGTTAATAATTTTATATGTATTATTTTGTGAATTGAGAGACTGATCACCTCGATATTTGCTTTATGATATGTAGAGAATTATGGCAGGCAACAGGAAGGGTAGGTCAAGGGTAGATCGTTCTTCTCCACCTTCTTCATCTTCCCCTGAATCGGTCCTAGATCCGATGGTGACAGCTCTCCAGGCACTCACTCAGATGATGGGGAATCAAGCAGCTACCAACACAGCAATCTTGCAAGAGTTGGCTAGGCAACGACCGGAGCAACCACCACCCACCTTGGACATATTCTCGGTTGGATTGTCTGAGTTCAGGAAGCACAATCCTCCACAATTCAATGGGGAGTATGATCCCGACGTGGCGGCTAGGTGGCTTAAGACTTGAATAGAATTTTTGAGGCCATGAAGTGTGTTGATGAAGTCAAGGTGAGCTTGGCAGTGTATATGATGAGAGGAGAGGCTGAGGATTGGTGGAGGACGGCTAGACTACAAACGGCGGGGGCGGAGGCTCCTTTAACTTGGGAGGCCTTTCAAAATCTGTTTTTAGAGAAGTACTTCCCGGCGACCATCAAGAGGCAGAAAGAAGCGGAGTTTTTTACAACTTCAACAGGGGGAGATGTCAGTTGGGCAGTATGTATCAAGGTTCGAAGAATTGTCAAAATTCTCTCGGTACCTTCAGGCGGTAAATGACGAGGAGTGGAGGTGCACCCAGTTTGAAGGAGGATTGAGGCCGGAAATAATCGATCGAGTAGCGGCCCTGGAAATCAGAAATTTTTCTACCTTGGTGAGTAAATGCTATATTGTTGAGAAGAATTGCAAGGGAGTAACATCCTCTGTGGCACCACCAGATAACAAGGGAAAAAGGAAAGTGGAACTTGGGAATTCAATCAGGAGCTTCAAACCTAAGTGGCAAGGAAAACAACCTGTAGCTGTACAACCTCCGCAACACAAAGATACTAAAGTATGTTCAAGATGTGGGAAGGAGCATGGGGGAGAGTGTTTAGTGGGAAGGAAAGTATGTTATTTCTGCAAGCAACCCGGTCACTACCAGAGGGAATGCCCCAAAATCAAAGGACCCCAGAAACCTCAATCAACTGGAAGAGTTTTACCCTCAGTGGTCAAGTGGCAGCTTCCTCAGATAATTTGTTAAAAGGTAATTGCACCTTAGGAGAGGAGACTTTAATTGTATTGTATGATTCAGGGGCATCTCATTCCTTTATTTCTTTTGAATGTGTAAATAATCTGAACTTGTCTACCATTTCCTTGCCTTATATTCTAAATGTTGTTACTCCAGCAAAGGAAACAATACCAACTTCTCTTGTGTGTATGGACTGTCCTTTAATCATCCAGGATAGAACTTTTGTTGTTGATTTGATTTGCTTGCCTTTGATTGGTATTGATGTTATTTTGGGAATGAACTGGTTATCTTCCAATCAAGTGTTGTTAGACTGTTTTAATAGAAAGGTTGTTTTCCCTGATTTTTCTGTTCGTTCTAAGGAAAGGTTACCCATTCTCTTGTCTAGTGTTTCTCAAGTTTCCCAGAGTATCAATGACGGGGGTGAATGTTTTCTGTTGTTACTTTCCTCAATTTTAGAAACAAAATTTGATTTGAGTAGTGTGGCTACGGTTCGGGAGTTCCAAGATGTTTTTCCTAATGAAATTCTTACCTTACCACCTGAGCGATAAATAGAGTTCACCATAGATTTGATACCCGGTTCAGGACCCATTTCTAAGGCACTCTATAGGATGTCCCCCTTAGAACTTAGTGAACTCAAGAGGCAATTGGAAGAGTTGTTAAAAAAGGGGTTTATTAGGCCCAGTGTCTCTCCGTGGGGGGCTCCAGTGTTATTAGTGAAGAAAAAGGATGGGAGCATGAGATTATGTGTGGATTTTAGGCAATTGAATAAAATAACAATTAAGAATAGGTATCCATTGCCTAGAATAGATGACCTCCTAGATCAACTTAGAGGTGCTTCTGTGTTTTCCAAAATAGATTTGAAATCAGGATATCATCAAATCAGGATAAGGAAGGAAGATATTCATAAAACTGCTTTTCGAACTAGATATGGACACTACGAGTACTTAGTAATGCCATTTGGTGTTACTAATGCTCCGGCAGTGTTCATGGATTACATGAATCGAATCTTCCGACCTTTTCTAGATAAATTTGTGGTTGTATTCATTGATGATATTTTGATTTACTCTTCTAGTATGGAAGATCATGAGAAACACTTGAGGTTGGTGTTGGAAGTTTTGAGGGAAAGGAAATTGTTTGCCAATCCGAACAAATGTGAGTTTTGGCTAAACAAAGTCCATTTCTTAGGTCATGTAATTTCAGGGGAAGAGGTCTCAGTTGACCCTAACAAGGTAGAGTCTGTTCTTGAGTGGGAAAGGCCTAGAACTGTTACAGAAATTAGAAGCTTTCTAGGATTAGCTGGCTATTATAGGAGATTCATTAAGGGTTTCTCCCGTTTGGCATTGCCTCTCACCAAGCTAACCAGAAAAGGTCAAGCCTTTGTGTGGGATAGTGATTGTGAGCATAGTTTTCTGGAATTAAAACATAGATTGACCAGTGCCCCCGGTGTTGGCATTACCTGATGTGTCTAGAACCTTTGAGGTTTTTTGTGATGCCTCTGGGAAGGGGTTAGGAGGTGTTCTAATGCAGGATAGAAAGGTTGTAGCTTATGCATCAAGGCAGTTAAGGCCTCATGAGGAGAATTATCCTACCCATGACTTAGAATGAGCTGCTGTGGTTTTTGCCTTGAAAATTTGGAGGCATTACTTGTTTGGTGTAAGGTTTGAGGTCTTTAGTGATCATAAGAGCTTGAAGTATCTTTTTGATCAAAAAGAACTCAACATGAGGCAAAGAAGATGGATGGAGTTTTTGAAAGATTTTGACTTTGAGTTGAAATACCACCCAGGTAAGGCCAATGTAGTGGCTGATGCTCTTAGCAGGAAATCCCTGCATGTGTCATCATTGATGATACAAGAGATGAATCTCCTAGAGAAGTTTAGAGATTTGAACTTAAGTGTGGAGTTTGGGGTAGGTAGCATTCAGATGTACAGGTTAGAAATTTCCAGTGAGTTTCAAACCTTGATTAAGGAGGCTCAGGATTTGGATCCTTATCTTCAGGGTAAGATGGGGCAGGTAGGATTTTCCAGGTCAGGTGAGGGATTAATTCTTTTTCAGGGAAGAATTTGTATCCCTAAGGGAAGTAGAGTCAAACAGCAGGTATTAGAGGAAGTTCATAAGGGTAAGATGTCTATACATCCTGGTTCTACCAAGATGTATCAGGATTTGAGGAAAAGGTTTTGGTGGGTAAGTATGAAGAGAGAAATAGCTGAGTTTGTGTCTAAGTGCCTAACTTGTCAACAAGTGAAGGTGGAACATCAGAAACCATCTGGAGTTCTGTTACCCTTAGAGATTCCTCAGTGGAAGTGGGAGAGCATAGCTATGGACTTTGTGGTGGGTTTACCTCGAGTCCAATCAGGGTTTGATACCATATGGGTCATAGTCGACCGTTTAACCAAGTCAGCCCATTTCCTTCTAGTTAAGAATACCTTCTCCCTGAATAAGTTAGCTGAGTTGTATGTCAGAGAGATTATCAGGTTACATGGCATTCCTTCTAGCATCATTTCTGATAGGGACCCCAGGTTTACTTCAAGGTTCTGGAACGCACTACACCAGTCATTCGGGACTAAACTTAGGTTTAGCACCGCTTACCATCCTCAGACTGATGGTCAGTCTGAGAGAACCATCCAAACCTTAGAAGACATGTTAAGAGCCTGTTCACTAGAAGAGTCGGGCAGTTGGGATAAGTACCTACCACTAGTAGAGTTTGCCTACAATAACAGCTTTCATAGTAGCATAGGCATGGCTCCATATGAAGCCTTGTATGGCAGGAAGTGTAGGTCCCCTGTTTGTTGGCATGAAGTGGGTGAGAAAGCCCTGTTGGGCCCAGATTTGGTTCAGGAAACTTCTGATAAGATAAGGATGATTAGGGATAAACTTGTAACTGCCCAGAGCCGTCAGAAAAGTTATGCTGATAAAAGGCGAAAGGAACTAGAATTTGAGGAAGGAGAACATATATTTCTTAGAGTAACTCCTGTCATTGGTCTAGGGAAGTCTGTGAAATCCAGGAAACTGAGTCCCCGATACATTGGTCCCTTTCAAATCTTGCAAAGAATTGGTCCTCTTGCATACAAATTAGCTCTTCCACCATATCTTTCCAAGATTCATAATGTTTTTCATGTATATAAGTTAAGAAAATATGTGTTTGATCCTTCTCATGTCTTGTCTTCTGAACCAATACAATTAAAGGACAACCTCACACTACCTGCAAAACCTATACAAATTGTTGACAGAAGTGCCAAGACTAAGGAATAGAAATATTCCTTTGATTAAGGTAGTTTAGGAAGGTTTATCTTTGGATGAAGCTACTTGGGAGAAGGAAGAGGTTATCAAGAATCATTTCCCTTTATTGTTTGAGTAATGGTAAGATTTCATATCTCTCACTTAGTAAATTTTGGGGACAAAATTTCTTTAAGGAGGGTAGAATGTAACATCCCAACTTTTGATAAGTTAATTGTGAGATTTATAGGTTTATAATGTGGTTTGAATCTTAGGAACTAAGTGTAAGGAGTAGGGATGGGTAAGGTTAAGTCAAGTGACTCATTTTGAACTAAAACCTTGAGTTTGGGCCACTGGTAATCGATTACAGAGAGCTGGTAATCGATTACCAGAGAGTTTGGAATATGGTAATCGATTACAGGAGTTAAGTAATCGATTACCAGAAGGTCTGGCCCCTTGTAATCGATTACATAACCCTTGTAATCGATTACCAGCAGCCTGGAAACTCAGTAATCGATTACCAAAGATGGTAATCGATTACCAGGTTCCCAGAATGGGTTCTTAGGCTAATTTTGCCATCAGTAATCGATTACCAGGGTTTGGTAATCGATTACTGAGCGAAATTATAAATACCCAGGACGCGAAATTCATCAGAATTTTGGGAGAAAACTTAGTTTTAGAGAGAGAAAGTGTGAGTCTAGAGAGAGAAAGTGCCAGAACGAAGTAGGAACGCCGGAACGGAGCTAGGAATCTCAATCCTTCCATCTAATTACTTGAACTGCTACATTTGGTGAGTAAATTCTCACTTGAATTGTTAGAATTAGGAATTGGTCTCCAAACCCTTGAACCCACTTCTCTCTCCCCCATTCTCTGATTATACTTGATTATTGATGTTGATTGTGTTTGTGTTTGTTAATTGATTACTGGGGAACGATTTTAATCGGTTAGAACGGATCGATTCTTGATTATCGTTAGTTTCGAAACTTTCGAGACTCTCGAAAGTTTCGAAACTCTCGAAAAGTCGAAACGTTCCGTTTTCTCCAATTAATTTTGTTCCGAAAGATAGAACTAAGAATTGAGAATTGATTTCGAATTTAGGAATTGATGAATATGTAGACTTGATGATAATTGAGTGTCGAATTGCGTTCGTTTCGAAAGGTTCGAATTATCGAAAGTGTCGAAATTGACGGAATTCGCGATATTTATCAATTCCTAATTGTCGAAATAGTTAGTCAATCTAGTTCTGAAAGATTACTGGACTTCGGTCAATTACTGGACTTCGGTCAAATACTGTAGGGTGGGATTCGTCCCCTGGGGAGATATCCCCTGTAGTCTGAGCTCAGGTCTAACTCTAGACTGTGATTGTACATGGCCTATTGGGCAAGCATTTTAAGCATATCATTGCATAAGTTAAATGGAGACTGTTATAGTAATTTAAAGCTTGAATTGCCATGAGATATATGTTTTGCATACATGCATGAGATTTGCTCACTGAGATTGTATCTCACCACAAGTTATGTGGATTTTGATTAGATGTTCAGGTTCCTTCTTCCCAGCTTAATGGGCCTCGGAGATGATTTTGGAAAGCTGAAGATTTTGTGTTTATTGTATATTTTCAGTGGATGGCCTACTTTTGTATATGTCATTTTGTAGTAGTTAGACTCGTTTGTATTTCGGAATTACAATCTGAACGTGTAGTAACTCTTTGGATTAGAATTGTAAAATGGACTGTATGACTTTTCACTGTTGGGTAGTTTACTTGATGTAGTTAAAAGACTTTAATTTCTTTATGGTTTGATTTAAATTATCCTATTTTGTTGGAATTGCGATAATTTAATAGAACATGTCGATATTTAAAGTATAGCATTCTAAATTCTGAGTTAGGAATTTGGTTTCCAACGGACTAAATTCCTGCTTGAGAATTTAGGGTGTTACATTTTGGTATCAGAGCAGTTCAATCCAATTGGACTGTGAGGTTAGGATTTTATGTGGTTTGTTAATAATTTTATATGTATTATTTTGTGAATTGAGAGACTGATCACCTCGATATTTGCTTTATGATATGTAGAGAATTATGGCAGGCAACAGGAAGGGTAGGTCAAGGGTAGATCGTTCTTCTCCACCTTCTTCATCTTCCCCTGAATCGGTCCCAGATCCGATGGTGACAGCTCTCCAGGCACTCACTCAGATGATGGGGAATCAAGCAGCTACCAACACAGCAATCTTGCAAGAGTTGGCTAGGCAACGACCGGAGCAACCACCACCCACCTTGGACATATTCTCGGTTGGATTGTCTGAGTTCAGGAAGCACAATCCTCCACAATTCAATGGGGAGTATGATCCCGACGTGGCGGCTAGGTGGCTTAAAGACTTGAATAGAATTTTTGAGGCCATCAAGTGTGTTGATGAAGTCAAGGTGAGCTTGGCAGTGTATATGATGAGAGGAGAGGCTGAGGATTGGTGGAGGACGGCTAGACTACAAACGGCGGGGGCGGAGGCTCCTTTAACTTGGGAGGCCTTTCAAAATCTGTTTTAGAGAAGTACTTCCCGGCGACCATCAAGAGGCAGAAAGAAGCGGAGTTTTTACAACTTCAACAAGGGGAGATGTCAGTTGGGCAGTATGTATCAAGGTTCGAAGAATTGTCAAAATTCTCTCGGTACCTTCAGGCGGTAAATGACGAGGAGTGGAGGTGCACCCAGTTTGAAGGAGGATTGAGGCCGGAAATAATCGATCGAGTAGCGGCCCTGGAAATCAGAAATTTTTCTACCTTGGTGAGTAAATGCTATATTGTTGAGAAGAATTGCAAGGGAGTAACATCCTCTGTGGCACCACCAGATAACAAGGGAAAAAGGAAAGTGGAACTTGGGAATTCAATCAGGAGCTTCAAACGTAAGTGGCAAGGAAAACAACCTGTAGCTGTACAACCTCCGCAACACAAAGATACTAAAGTATGTTCAAGATGTGGGAAGGAGCATGGGGGAGAGTGTTTAGTGGGAAGGAAAGTATGTTATTTCTGCAAGCAACCCGGTCACTACCAGAGGGAATGCCCCAAAATCAAAGGACCCCAGAAACCTCAATCAACTGGAAGAGTTTTACCCTCAGTGGTCAAGTGGCAGCTTCCTCAGATAATTGTTAAAAGGTAATTGCACCTTAGGAGAGGAGACTTTAATTGTATTGTATGATTCAGGGGCATCTCATTCCTTTATTTCTTTTGAATGTGTAAATAATTTGAACTTGTCTACCATTTCCTTGCCTTATATTCTAAATGTTGTTACTCCAGCAAAGGAAACAATACCAACTTCTCTTGTGTGTATGGACTGTCCTTTAATCATCCAGGATAGAACTTTTGTTGTTGATTTGATTTGCTTGCCTTTGATTGGTATTGATGTTATTCTGGGAATGAACTGGTTATCTTCCAATCAGGTGTTGTTAGACTGTTTTAATAGAAAGGTTGTTTTCCCTGATTTTTCTGTTCGTTCTAAGGAAAGGTTACCCATTCTCTTGTCTAGTGTTTCTCAAGTTTCCCAAAGTATCAATGACGGGGGTGAATGTTTTCTGTTGTTACTTTCCTCAATTTTAGAAACAAAATTTGATTTGAGTAGTGTGGCTACGGTTCGGGAGTTCCAAGATGTTTTTCCTAATGAAATTCTTACCTTACCACCTGAGCGATAAATAGAGTTCACCATAGATTTGATACCCGGTTCAGGACCCATTTCTAAGGCACTCTATAGGATGTCCCCCTTAGAACTTAGTGAACTCAAGAGGCAATTGGAAGAGTTGTTAAAAAAGGGGTTTATTAGGACTAGTGTCTCTCCGTGGGGGGCTCCAGTGTTATTAGTGAAGAAAAAGGATGGGAGCATGAGGTTATGTGTGGATTTTAGGCAATTGAATAAAATAACAATTAAGAATAGGTATCCATTGCCTAGAATAGATGACCTCCCAGATCAACTTAGAGGTGCTTCTGGGTTTTCCAAAATAGATTTGAAATCAGGATATCATCAAATCAGGATAAGGAAGGAAGATATTCATAAAACTGCTTTTCGAACTAGATATGGACACTACGAGTACTTAGTAATGCCATTTGCTGTTACTAATGCTCCGGCAGTGTTCATGGATTACATGAATCGAATCTTCCGACCTTTTCTAGATAAATTTGTGGTTGTATTCATTGATGATATTTTGATTTACTCTTCTAGTATGGAAGATCATGAGAAACACTTGAGGTTGGTGTTGGAAGTTTTGAGGGAAAGGAAATTGTTTGCCAATCCGAACAAATGTGAGTTTTGGCTAAACAAAGTCCATTTCTTAGGTCATGTAATTTCAGGGGAAGAGGTCTCAGTTGACCCTAACAAGGTAGAGTCTGTTCTTGAGTGGGAAAGGCCTAGAACTGTTACAGAAATTAGAAGCTTTCTAGGATTAGCTGGCTATTACAGGAGATTCATTAAGGGTTTCTCCCGTTTGGCATTGCCTCTCACCAAGCTAACCAGAAAAGGTCAAGCCTTTGTGTGGGATAGTGATTGTGAGCATAGTTTTCTGGAATTAAAACATAGATTGA
The DNA here is from genome assembly GCA_026901365.1 of Sesbania bispinosa. Taxonomy (NCBI): domain Eukaryota; kingdom Viridiplantae; phylum Streptophyta; class Magnoliopsida; order Fabales; family Fabaceae; genus Sesbania; species Sesbania bispinosa. The sequence continues at coordinate 620,082 of QLOH01000382.1, forward strand.
CCAGTGCCCCGGTGTTGGCATTACCTGATGTGTCTAGAACCTTTGAGGTTTTTTGTGATGCCTCTGGGAAGGGGTTAGGAGGTGTTCTAATGCAGGATAGAAAGGTTGTAGCTTATGCATCAAGGCAGTTAAGGCCTCATGAGGACAATTATCCTACCCATGACTTAGAATGAGCTGCTGTGGTTTTTGCCTTGAAAATTTGGAGGCATTACTTGTTTGGTGTAAGGTTTGAGGTCTTTAGTGATCATAAGAGCTTGAAGTATCTTTTTGATCAAAAAGAACTCAACATGAGGCAAAGGAGATGGATGGAGTTTTTGAAAGATTTTGACTTTGAGTTGAAATACCACCCAGGTAAGGCCAATGTAGTGGCTGATGCTCTTAGCAGGAAATCCCTGCATGTGTCATCATTGATGATACAAGAGATGAATCTCCTAGAGAAGTTTAGAGATTTGAACTTAAGTGTGGAGTTTGGGGTAGGTAGCATTCAGATGTATAGGTTAGAAATTTCCAGTGAGTTTCAAACCTTGATTAAGGAGGCTCAGGATTTGGATCCTTATCTTCAGGGTAAGATGGGGCAGGTAGGATTTTCCAGGTCAGGTGAGGGATTAATTCTTTTTCAGGGAAGAATTTGTATCCCTAAGGGAAGTAGAGTCAAACAGCAGGTATTAGAGGAAGTTCATAAGGGTAAGATGTCTATACATCCTGGTTCTACCAAGATGTATCAGGATTTGAGGAAAAGGTTTTGGTGGGTAAGTATGAAGAGAGAAATAGCTGAGTTTGTGTCTAAGTGCCTAACTTGTCAACAAGTGAAGGTGGAACATCAGAAACCATCTGGAGTTCTGTTACCCTTAGAGATTCCTCAGTGGAAGTGGGAGAGCATAGCTATGGACTTTGTGGTGGGTTTACCTCGAGTCCAATCAGGGTTTGATACCATATGGGTCATAGTCGACCGTTTAACCAAGTCAGCCCATTTCCTTCTAGTTAAGAATACCTTCTCCCTGAATAAGTTAGCTGAGTTGTATGTCAGAGAGATTATCAGGTTACATGGCATTCCTTCTAGCATCATTTCTGATAGGGACCCCAGGTTTACTTCAAGGTTCTGGAACGCACTACACCAGTCATTCGGGACTAAACTTAGGTTTAGCACCGCTTACCATCCTCAGACTGATGGTCAGTCTGAGAGAACCATCCAAACCTTAGAAGACATGTTAAGAGCCTGTTCACTAGAAGAGTCGGGCAGTTGGGATAAGTACCTACCACTAGTAGAGTTTGCCTACAATAACAGCTTTCATAGTAGCATAGGCATGGCTCCATATGAAGCCTTGTATGGCAGGAAGTGTAGGTCCCCTGTTTGTTGGCATGAAGTGGGTGAGAAAGCCCTGTTGGGCCCAGATTTGGTTCAGGAAACTTCTGATAAGATTAGGATGATTAGGGAAAAACTTGTAACTGCCCAGAGCCGTCAGAAAAGTTATGCTGATAAAAGGCGAAAGGAACTAGAATTTGAGGAAGGAGAACATGTATTTCTTAGAGTAACTCCTGTCATTGGTCTAGGGAAGTCTGTGAAATCCAGGAAACTGAGTCCCCGATACATTGGTCCCTTTCAAATCTTGCAAAGAATTGGTCCTCTTGCATACAAATTAGCTCTTCCACCATATCTTTCCAAGATTCATAATGTTTTTCATGTATATAAGTTAAGAAAATATGTGTTTGATCCTTCTCATGTCTTGTCTTCTGAACCAATACAATTAAAGGACAACCTCACACTACCTGCAAAACCTATACAAATTGTTGACAGAAGTGCCAAGACTCTAAGGAATAGAAATATTCCTTTGATTAAGGTAGTTTGGGAAGGTTTATCTTTGGATGAAGCTACTTGGGAGAAGGAAGAGGTTATCAAGAATCATTTCCCTTTATTGTTTGAGTAATGGTAAGATTTCATATCTCTCACTTAGTAAATTTTGGGGACAAAATTTCTTTAAGGAGGGTAGAATGTAACATCCCAACTTTTGATAAGTTAATTGTGAGATTTATAGGTTTATAATGTGGTTTGAATCTTAGGAACTAAGTGTAAGGAGTAGGGATGGGTAAGGTTAAGTCAAGTGACTCATTTTGAACTAAAACCTTGAGTTTGGGCCACTGGTAATCGATTACAGAGAGCTGGTAATCGATTACCAGAGAGTTTGGAATATGGTAATCGATTACAGGAGTTAAGTAATCGATTACCAGAAGGTCTGGCCCCTTGTAATCGATTACATAACCCTTGTAATCGATTACCAGCAGCCTGGAAACTCAGTAATCGATTACCAAAGATGGTAATCGATTACCAGGTTCCCAGAATGGGTTCTTAGGCTAATTTTGCCTTCAGTAATCGATTACCAGGGTTTGGTAATCGATTACTGAGCGAAATTATAAATACCCAGGACGCGAAATTCATCAGAATTTTGGGAGAAAACTTAGTTTTAGAGAGAGAAAGTGTGAGTCTAGAGAGAGAAAGTGCCAGAACGAAGTAGGAACGCCGGAACGGAGCTAGGAATCTCAATCCTTCCATCTAATTACTTGAATTGCTACATTTGGTGAGTAAATTCTCACTTGAATTGTTAGAATTAGGAATTGGTCTCCAAACCCTTGAACCCACTTCTCTCTCTCCCATTCTCTGATTATACTTGATTATTGATGTTGATTGTGTTTGTGTTTGTTAATTGATTACTGGGGAACGATTTTAATCGGTTAGAACGGATCGATTCTTGATTATCGTTAGTTTCGAAACTTTCGAGACTCTCGAAAGTTTCGAAACTCTCGAAAAGTCGAAACGTTCCGTTTTCTCCAATTAATTTTGTTCCGAAAGATAGAACTAAGAATTGAGAATTGATTTCGAATTTAGGAATTGATGAATATGTAGACTTGATGATAATTGAGTGTCGAATTGCGTTCGTTTCGAAAGGTTCGAATTATCGAAAGTGTCGAAATTGACGGAATTCGCGATATTTATCAATTCCTAATTGTCGAAATAGTTAGTCAATCTAGTTCTGAAAGATTACTAGACTTCGGTCAATTACTGGACTTCGGTCAAATACTGTAGGGTGGGATTCGTCCCCTGGGGAGATATCCCCTGTAGTCTGAGCTCAGGTCTAACTCTAGACTGTGATTGTACATGGCCTATTGGGCAAGCATTTTAAGCATATCATTGCATAAGTTAAATGGAGACTGTTATAGTAATTTAAAGCTTGAATTGCCATGAGATATATGTTTTGCATACATGCATGAGATTTGCTCACTGAGATTGTATCTCACCACAAGTTATGTGGATTTTGATTAGATGTTCAGGTTCCTTCTTCCCAGCTTAATGAGCCTCGGAGATGATTTTGGAAAGCTGAAGATTTAGTGTTTATTGTATATTTTCAGTGGATGGCCTACTTTTGTATATGTCATTTTGTAGTAGTTAGACTCGTTTGTATTTCGGAATTACAATCTGAACGTGTAGTAACTCTTTGGATTAGAATTGTAAAATGGACTGTATGACTTTTCACTGTTGGGTAGTTTACTTGATGTAGTTAAAAGACTTTAATTTCTTTATGGTTTGATTTAAATTATCCTATTTTGTTGGAATTGCGATAATTTAATAGAACAGGTCGATATTTAAAGTATAGCATTCTAAATTCTGAGTTAGGAATTTGGTTTCCAGCGGACTAAATTCCTGCTTGAGAATTTAGGGTGTTAGAGTGGACATGACAAAAAAGGTTTATATATATAGTGATACAGACGTAGGCGGTTTAATAATCTTCTTTTTATTATGATGAAAATCTTAGTTTTGGGATTTTTCACCATGAAACCACCAAAGAGATTGATCAGTTGGCTCTGTTAAGAGTGTTCTGTCAAACCTACACGATGCCACATTTCTTTTTTTTTCTACGTGGCTATTTATGCTGAATACATGTTTTCATTTTATATATATGCATGTACTACAAATTAAATCGTGCATTTGCTTTGGGGAAATGTAAAGATTTAGCTCATGTTTGCCTGCAGTTTAATTCTGAAAAGTTTTATTAACTGTTAAAATAATTAATAAATATCTCTTAAAATGGATGAATTAATTTAATTAAATATTCAATTATTATATAATAGTAATTTTTTTAATATTTTTAGAAGAATTGAAGGCTTTCATCTTATCCTGAAATGAGATACAAGATTAGCATACTAATTACTTGTCAAAACAAACGAAAAACAAGTTATCTGATATATATCAGACAATGATGGAAGTGGTCACTTGCAGTTGCAGGATGGTTGATAACTCTTCGAAAAAGACAACACAAAACAATGGGCTAGTAAGTTGTTTTCAAGAAAAGGAGAGGAGAATAACAGAGATCAGTGAACATGAGCTAACAGATACAACAAGGAAAGAAATTAACAAAACACAAGAAAATTGGAGAAACTACCCTCCTTCTCTGCCTCAAAGAACTTGCTTTCTCCCTTCTTTTTCTTTTTCTGAACTTCCTTTGAGAAGTACTTCTCATCAAATTTATCCACATTAACTGCAGACAAATCTACTTTGGTGGACGTGGCAATAACATATAACTGATTCACACGTCTCAAAGGAACTTCATTGATCTTGAAGGGACCTGAAATGGTGAGAAAGAAACATATGAAGACTGGGACCAGAGAAGTGGAATGTAGGGGACATCTTTGAAGGAAGAGTTTCGTGCCTTAAAAACTGGAAATCAATAGACACCAAAATCTAGAGTGAAAGTCCACTTAAAACACCACCGCAGACATGACCACTAGCAATAGAACACATGTAGACATATTCCACAGAAAGCAGTGTATAAGATACATTGTAAATTTGTAAGTCAGGAAATAACATCTGAGGAAGAACTTCCAAATGAATTATCATTAACTCAAAAGAGTAGATCAAACACAATAATCAAATTCAATCAATTGATGTTTCCATCAATAATGTCTATCATGCAAAACTTATTAAACAAAAACAACCAGGATAAAAAACAAGAAGCAATATATACTATACACCTCAAGCAAGAATAAAATGCGACGTGACCAACAATGGTTTACACAGAAAGAAAGAGATCATGTGGACAAGCAGTTACCAGTTACAAGGAGCAACCCAGAAGGAAGTTGCTTCAGAAACACTACTCTCTTTCCCTTAAATCTCCTGGCAAGAAGAATCAGCATTGTCCGAGGTTAGAAAGATTATTGGCAATTTGGTTTGCATCCGCTGGTGGAAGATCCTTTTCACCAAAATCAGTTCAGTATATTTGGATGGATTGTTGGACTTGTACCTTAATTCACCATGTTATCTTGTGTCTTTTAATTTTAAACGGTAATATCTTGATAAGAGTGAAGGCAGACAAAATAAATTAAAGATGGAATCAATTCAGATATAACATTGTTAGGAGACTTATATATTTGTGAACATTCATCACTTGTATTATGTTATTTTATAAAGGCAAACTTATTCTTTTAGAATATAATTATTGTCCTTAGAATAGTAAGCTTGAACTTCATAAGGAATCAAGTAGATGACTTGATCGTGAGAGCTTATGAAAAACTATTCTTAAATAGTCCCTAGTCAATTATCATCTTAGGACAAAGATGCATTTAGACTAGTATGTGAGTTCATTGATGATCACATCTCACAGATCATGGATATGAGATATCATGTGCTCACATAGGTACACATTAAGAGTATTGGTGTACTGGACAGACCAACCTTAAGAACGTTGCATGGGTTGTTACATAAGTGTCCTGAACGTTTCTTAAATTGATAAATGTTATATGAAGTCCTTCGACCTGAAATCACTACGATTCCTACATAAGGAATTATATGTTTTAATTATCATCAAACGTTACCTATAACAAGGTAATCATAAAGTTGGTTTTTGGACATATAATAAATTATGTGGTGGAATGTGAGTGCCCTAGATGGGATTTGTCTCTCCTATGTAACAGGAGTTATATCTTTAGGCCTCTTGATAAAATGAGACTGCAAAATGCATGGCCATGCTCAGGAGGATAAATATGAGATATTTATTTTCTGTACAGTCTACTTGGGGATCAAGAAAATATATATTTAACTATACAAGGTTGACACAATCTATGCCCTTGTATTCAATTAGATATTTGGACAAAGGGACAAAGCATAAAAATTATTATAATAAAAAGGCAGAAGTGGATCAGTAATGACAAACAAGCAAGCACGGTGGAAAGCCAAATAATTGCTCCAGAGACCTAGACATTTACATACAATATTTTATCTAATGAAATGTGATAAAAATTACATCTATTTTTATATAATTGATATATTTTTTAAAAAATATTAAAATGTAAAGAATATATGATTTAAAATGAATTATTTAAATTTAATATATTGATATTAAAGTATATTAATTTGTAGAGATTTAATATGAGTATTTATATTAAGAGATAATTATTTTAAAATTGAATTACTAATTAATTCATAAAAATCAATTATTTTAATCATATTATTTAATAAAAAATATTTTATATGATTAGAATTATCATATCTTTTATATAGTTTAAATGTTGATATATTAATTAATTATCATGTATATTATATTTTAAATTTAATTATTTATTACTACAATTATTAATAGATATTACTAAATGATGATTATCAAAATTCAAATTTTAATAGAAAAAAATATTAGAATCATAAATGTTTAAATCATAATATCAATTTTTAAGCAATATTAAAAAAGATTAGAGGAAATATTCAAAAATCTTAGCAACGGAGTTGTGTCAAACACACAATCCAAAAAGTGGTACATGACTTGTTAATTGAGAGAGTACAAAGTTAAGATATCACTTTCCCATGTGAGATATTAAAATTAATACATACACAGTTGATTATATTATCCGTGTCATTTGAAATGTAAAACACGTGATAGTAAAAAATGTAATTAATTACTTGCGCATAATACATTTTTAACCAAACGAAATCTATTTAATAAAAAATGTTTTTTTGATTCATGTTACGTAGGTTCATTATAATTTAGTATAAATATATCTACACTTAGACTTTCCCAACCAAAACATTTTTAGAGTTAAAAAGCATCCATTCCATCTGAACAAGTTAAGGATGTCTGCTGCAGCTTCAGCCCTCAGTTGCTTCAGTCCAAATGCTAAATCTGACTTGCATCGACATGCTGCAGATTATCACCCTAGCATTTGGAGGGATTATTTCCTTCAATATGCTTCAGAATCTATGGTACACACACTCATTGCCACACTAATTAATTAATGCTTATGTGTTCCTCATGCATTTTATACAAAGTATTGTCAATATATAGCTCATCCATTTTAATGAGTATTATTATTCTTAGAACTGATTCTTAGTTTGATGCTTGAATACTTGAATAAAATTTTCTTCAATTGCAGGAACTTGATCAGGATATTGAGCCGCAAATTGAAACACTAAAAAAGGAAGTGAGAAGAATGCTTCTCTCCCGGATTGAGAAGCCCTTAGAAAAAGTTGACTTGATTGATTCAATATGTTGTTTGGGTGTGAATTATCATTTTGAAAATGAGATTGATGAAGTTTTGCAATATATTCACAAGAATTATGTTGAAAATGGAGAAATAACTCATGAAGACAACCTTCGCTCTATTCCTGTGCTATTTAGGTTATTAAGGCAACAAGGACTTTATGTTTCACCTAGTATGTTACTCAACTTATCTATTTCAATTTCTTCTTATTACTCTTTAATTAATACATGCATAAACTAAAATTAATATAATTAAAAATAAGAACACCAAGCCACAAATAATATATAGTACTTTCACAATAAGAAAAGTTTTTATCTGTCTCATTTACTGTTCACATCCTTAGCTAATTGTTCATTATCGTCTTCCACTTTAATTATATTTTTAATGTTATAATTGGAATTGTGCGTAGTAGCATACATTGAATGATATAAAATGAGATTTTTTCGTATTTTGAAAGAATCCTAAATCAATGTTATAAAACTCGGTCTGATCATTAACTCGATTGGCATACTGAGTTAATGAATCATTAATCAAATCAGTAAGTCATTGAATCGATGATTAAACTATTATATAATAATGTATTGTATATATTATTTTATTTAAACAAAGAGGATGGTCCATGGTTAATAGCTATAAATATAAAATGACAGCCGTGGTTTGGATTCTCATGATTGAAATTTTGATAAAATTTTAAGCAATATAGCAATTATATATATATATATATGAGTCAGGATCCGTTGACACCAGGTGTCAAACTTTATGAGTTACACATCTTAATAACTTTTTGAAAAATGTGAATTTGATCAATCTAACCGTTGAATCACGTTATATTACCTTCATGATCATGTATATCAAATTTCAGATAATTTGGACATTCGTAGGTATGTTATCTAATAGTAGACTTTTACTTATATTTTAAAAACATATTATACGTTAAAATAAATTAGTTTGATGAAGTATCAATTAGTTTTCGATTTTTATGAAATTTTATAGGTTTGATCTACCTTATAAGAACTTTCAATTCAACAGTTGGATTGGTCAAATTCACATTTTTCAAAAAGTTATTAAGAGGTGTAACTCATAAAGTTTGACACCTGGTGTCAACGGATCCTGACTCTACATATATATATATATACATATATATATATATATATATTTGTGTGTGTGGAGCGTATCACATGAGAATGATATTTTTACGTGAGAATGATAATAATATTTTGTAGCCATCAGATTTAAATAAATGATTGAAATTAAAACAACCCACTTAAAGATATCACGTGCCTCCTTACCATTACTTACCACCATCGCCGCCGTTGTCACAACCACCACCACCGGCGGCGGTGCAACGGCGGCGGTGGTGGTAAGTAACGGTGAAGGAGGCATGTGATATCTTTAAGTGAGTTGTTTTAATCACAACCCTTTATTTAAATCGGATGGCTACAAAATATTCGTATCATTCTCACATAAAAACACCATTCTCATGTGATACGCTCCATATATATATATTACCAGAAGCAGCTTTAGCGCAATGGTCAGCGCTTGTTGATAAGAAGCTAGCATACGTGTATGGATCCTCTCCCGCAGTACTGCCTCTATAGCAGTGTTAGGTACGAAATAGCTAGGAAGCAACTATCGAATTTAACAACAGAATCTTTTCATAGATATTTTGTAGCTATTTGGTAGTTATACTTGCTGGAGAGAGATGCACGACTTGAGAGGGTCCGGATCTTCAACGTACATGGTTCGACTCTCTAATGATGCATTTTGAGAATTTTTATCAGAATTCTTAAATTGCTAACCCGGTGCAGTTGAATTAGTCCGCTTTTCACTAGTTCTTCCGGTTAAATATCGGTTCAACCGTTTAGTGACGAGTTTCACATCAGTGTCCTAAACCTTATTTTTGAACTTTTTGCTTCCTTTCTATTTTAGTTTTTTTAAATATTATTGTCTCTAATGGCTTTTCATTCTTGTGGTTGCTGAATAAAACACTAAATGTGTTCAACAAGTTCAAAGATGCACAAGGAAATTTCAGTGAAACACTTACTGGGGATATTGAAGGAATCTTGAGCTTGTATGAAGCCTCACATGTAAGGATTCATGGAGAGGACATTTTGGAAGAAGCATTGGCTTTCACTTCCGCTCACCTTGAGTCCATTGCCATACATTTAAGCCCTTCTCTTTCAGCTCAAATCAAGCATAGCTTAAGGCAATCTCTCCACAAGAACTTGCCTAGGCTAGAGGCAAGCTACATTTCTATCTACCAGCAAGATCCTTACCATAATGAAATTCTACTTAATTTAACAAAATTAGATTTCAATGTGCTCCAAAACCTACATCGACAAGAATTTTGCGATATTTCCATGTAAGCTCTTCAATCACACACTCTTCTTAAAAAAAAAGAAAGGTTAAATATTAAAATGGTTACAAAGACTAGTCCTTGTAATTGATATTATTGTTTTTGGTTAATTTACAGGTGGTGGAAGGACTTAGATGTCCCTAATAAACTACCGTTTGTTCGAGATAGGATTGTGGAATGTTGCTTTTGGATTTTGGGGGTATATTTTGAGCCTCAATATTCTCAAGCAAGAAAAATAATGATGAAAATAATCTCCATGTTATCAATCATTGATGATACATATGATGCATATGGAACCATTGATGAATTAGAACTTTTGACTAAGGCACTTGAAAGGTTGATTAGCACATTATAAATACTTATGTTTTCTCCAATTATTTTCCTTAATTATTTAAAATAAAGGTCTAAATGATTGCAATGAAAGTGATTTTTCAGGTGGGATATTAGTTGCTTGGATGATCTCCCAGAATGCATGAAATTACCTTATAAATGCTTTATGAAGAAATAGAGCATGAAATGCAGAAGGAAGGAAGAGTGTATAGTGTTAATTATGGCATAAAAGAAGTATGAGTTTCTGTTCCTTTTTATCCTTTTATCAATTATTTAAAAGACATAAATTACAATTTTGTGTGTTCTTTTGACAATAATTTATTTTGATATCACGTAAACAATTCAATTATTGAACAAAGTTGAAATTTTAATGTGATAAAAATATTTCATTAATTTTAGGAGTAAAAATTTATAAAATGTTTAGGAATGAAATTTTCAAACTTATAGATTGGAGAAAAAAAAAACTTTATTCTTATTTTGTGAAGATAAGAAAAATGTCCTTCATGTTTATGTAAACTCAATTCAAAGTATTGATCAACTAAATTAAATAGTTAAGTATATGAAGCATTCTTTATAACATTATAATTTGATAGAGTTGTGATTATAGTATGAAATTAGGATCATATTTCAAATTTTATTTTGCGGTTATTATTGATTGATTTAGGGGTCTATAAGAAGATTCATAAATTAAGAGTTTGTTTGAAGTGTAACTAAGATCCTTTTACTGTATATGCAAAAATCCAAAACATGAAGGAATGCTTTTACAATTCTACCTTAAATAAAAAAGTAAATGTCTTGTATTGAGTACTCTTAGTCTCAATTATTTTATCATAATATATGGCAGCTTAAAAGGTGGTCCAAGCCTATATCACTGAGGCCAGATGGTTCCACAACAACTATTTTCCAACAATAGAGGAGTACATGCACATATCGTTAATATCAAGTTGTTACCCATTGCTAACACTAACTTCTTACATTGGCATGGGAGATATAGCCACAGAGGACATATTCAAATGGGTAGCAAATGAGCCATTGCCAAAAGTTGTAAATGCTTGCGCTGTCATTTGTAGGCTAATGAATGACGTTGTATCCCATGAGGTATAATGTGTGTGTCTTTGATTTTAAGAATTCTTCTCTTAAATGTATTTGCTTTTATTTATATGATGCAAATATTTACTTAGGCTGTGTTTGTGAGTTTAGAGAGGAGAGAAAGGAAATGATTGGAGGGAGAAGGGAGGAGGAAAAGAGGAGGAAAATACTTTGTAAAATACTCAAACTCACAAACACAAAAGGAGGAAGGGCTTCCAATAAACCCTTCTCTTCCCTCTCTTTCCCTCCAAAATTTAACTCACAAACATACTATTAAGGTATTAATATTTCTCACTGCACAGTTTGAACAGAAAAGAGGTCATGTTTCCTCATTCTTGGAATGCTATATGAGGCAATATGGAGAGTCTAGGGAAGCTGCTGTTTATGAATGCCAAAAGAGAATTGAGAATGCTTGGATGGATATAAATGAGGAATGCGTTAGTCCAACTAGAGTTCCAATGCCTTTTCTGACACGCATTTTGAATCTATCACGATTTGTGGATGTGATTTACAAAGATGAAGATATCTACACACATGCTGGAGGAGTAATGAAGACACACATTAAAGCTTTGCTTGTGGATCCGGTGCCAGTATAAGCATTAAACTACAACCTTTTTATGTGTTGTATTACTACTTTAAATAAAGAAAACATGTCCACATATGGGATTTGTTTTGTGAAGTGAAAACTTAGGAATAAATTCTAAGTTTAATGTGTTATATTTATCAAGAATGTTAATGTTCGGAGTTGATTTTTCATTTTTACATTTATTATAAAGCCTCTATGGCATTATGTATACTTCTCCTTATTATTCAATTTATTTTAATAGTATTAACTACATTATTATATTTAACAAACTTAATGTCACACTTCAAATTTTCTAAATTAATAATAATATTTATTTATCCACCCGCAATGCGTGGGTCTTAAATTTAGTTTTACATTATTTTAGATCTCTTGACATAACCATAAAGACTAGTATATGAAAGGGATTGCTACCCTAGTAGTTCTGCAAGTATTAAGAATACTTTTCTAGGCTAAATGCTAGAAATTCTCTATGCCATGAAGCTTTTGCATGGATCCCTAAGGTTCACAAATCAAATTCAAGGGAATTAAACAAATAAACAGTAGCTAGAGGCTAAAATGATTTTCTAGGCTTGCAATGGAATTCGTCTCTGGAGAAAACGAAAATTATGTAAAGATAAAAATGAAAGCCTACAATGCTGAAATTTGAAGATATCTCCTCTCATACAAACCAATTATTTGATCAGCCACAGCCCACATAATGGCCTGTCCAGGTGGGATCCTCATGAGCCGAGGCAACAGACCTTTCCATAAGGCAAAAAGTCCTTCTTCTGAATATATTGTTCTGATGGCATGGATCATACCCTTGTACTTCAGTTCACCCCCTACTCGGCTCTGAGCCATCAGTCTTGTTTTCACTACATCAAAGGGACCAGTACAAATTGGACCTGCTGTACCTGCAAGGAATCCAGAAATCATAGACTGCCATGGTAGCAGCACTTTCCCATCTCCTTCATGTTTCTTCCATAAAAGCACATCAAAAGCATTTTTGGCAGTAAACATGGCTGATTGATTGGTCCCATTTCGCATTATAGTTGGTGTAACGCCTGCCCAAAGCCCACGAAGGCCTTCTTCCCGTACAATCATCCGAGCACAATGCACAGGACCTTTATATTTCAAAAGATCGGGGCTTAGACCTCTCTGCTGCTGCAATTTTATCTTCACCACCTACAATAAGACATAATATAAACTTGAATCTCCACATGCCAAAGACAAACTATGCACAAATGTTTGTGATGTATGTTATATACTGAGTAGCCACACTATCTGATGACTTTTAACCCAAAAAAAAAGATGTTGATCATTAGTGCAATTAGTTTAGGCAACTAGATAGCAAGCAGCATGTGCTCAAAGTTGCAATACAGAAGAGAAGAAGATAAACTTGTTTCAACAAGCAAGTTTACAAGACCTGTTTAAAGTTTTTGAAGAAAAGGTAAATTATCAGTTGTTATTTCCCAGTTATTATGAGGCTTCAGTTCAGATACAAATAAAAAAAATACTGTCATTAACAGTGTGTTGGAGGGAGTAAAGTGAAAGAAATGAAAATGAGAAGCAAAAGTATCAAGTAATCCTACCATGTCTAACAATCAAAGAAGAATGAAACTTTAGATTGAGAACATATTTTATTTTCTTAAACATAACTGTTGGCGTTAAAACTGACTGATATAAATTTGAAAGTAAAAAAATAATTTGACTAGACAAAGTAAAGTAATTACATGATTTTGTTTTATTTTATTTCAATTTTTACACATAAAAGCTTAGGAGAAGGGACGTTAATATACAATTTAGTCCTTGAAAGTGACACATTGTTTATCTTTAATCCCTAAAAGTGTTGGTCTATACAGTTTGGTCCCTGAATGTATTAATGTTAGTAAACCACCAACTAAGAAAATTTATAGTAGGAAGAGAAAGAGTGGTAACAGAATTAATATAGTAATTGTCTGGTGGACAATTAATTGAGATAGTGGAGGGGGCAGCTGGTATAAATAGGAAGGAAGGGGACTAGGGGAGTGAGTGACACACTTCAGTTTTGTATCTAGGAAATATTGGGTAGGAGAGTCCAGGTCTCCCGGATACCTGGAGGGATATTTTCTGTTTTCTGTATTTAACATCTCTATCTCAGTTCATATATCAATCTGATATAGAGCAAGAGTCAGAGGTCTATTTTGAATAATTTTTCCAGTTTCTCCTATTTATTCTAAACCATAGTTATCAATCCCGGATAGCGGAGCGTAGCGGCCGACCCCCAAAATGCTATAGCGGTATAGCGCATAGCGGGATGACCGCTATTCTAAATTTTTTGTTATAGGTTAGGTAATTTATACTAAATACATAAAAATACTACCAAATTACTCAATAAGAATGAATGTTTGGGTCTTTGAGGAAAAAAGAAGTGGCAGAGGAGTGGGGTACAGAAATGTGAGAGAAGGGACAAGAAACAGGGGAAAAAAACCTGAGAAAGCTGCTGAACAGCAGCCTGATAGAACTGGTTCAGAATAAATAGGAAAAACTGGAAAGGTTATTGAAAATAGACTTGTGACTCTAGCTCAATATCAGATTGATATATGAACTGAGATAGAAATGCTAAATACAGAAAACAGAAAATATCCATCCAGGTATTCGAGAGACCTGGACTCTCCCACCACAATATTTTCCAAATACAAATCTGAAGTACCTCTCTAAATATCCCTCCTTCCTATTTATACCAACCACCCCTTTATTGCAATTTACTGTCCACTGGACAGTTACAATCTCCCTCTCTTCCCTAATGATTCCTGCCCCCCACTATCACAATTAATTGTCCACTAGACAATTACTATTATTAATAACTCCTTGTGACTAATATTCTATTACCACTCTTCCTCTCCCTACTGTAAAACTTCTTTGTGAGTGGTTTCTAACACAGCCACAGCACAGAAACGCCGGAGAAACGCGCCGGAAGCCGCTGGAAAGAGCCGCCGGAGAGCTGTTGGAGAGCCGCGCAGACAGTGGTCAGAACAGAGGCTGGGTCGCGGGAGTGAGGGGTGAGAGAAGTGGGGGGAAAATGTCGTTGAAATGGGGGAGAATAGAAGAAGTCCTTATAGAACAAGTTTTCTCATACAAAAAGTCTGAAATACCCCCATAAAAGGGGTCTGAACGGACACTTTTTGAGGGCTTTTTTGGAATTTTTTTATTGCTTCAGCATAGCAGCCAAATAGCGCCGCTACGACCGCTACAGTGAAGCGCGACGCTATGAGGCCCTGTGTAGCGGCAGGGGGCCGCTCCGCGCCGCTACGCCGCTATAGCGCGCTATTGATAAGCCTATTCTAAACTAGTTCTATCAACTGGTATTAGAGCTCCCAAGTCCAGGGAGTTTTGTTGGTTCATGGTGCGCACGAGAATGGAGGGACAGCTGGAACCTTTGGTGATTGGTTTTGAACCATGGAGAAAGGAATTGGATGACAGGTTGTAAGAAGTTCAAGCAGATACAAAGGAAGGTTAATTTTGCCTAGGAATTCTATTTCTACCCGAATCCCTTTACTATTATCTGAGTTCCATGATTCAGCAATGGGAGGGCACTCAGGTTTCTTAGGTACCAACAAAAGGTTAGCTAACTAGGTATATTGGGAGGGAATGAAAAAGGATATTCAGCAATCTGTTGCTGCTTGTGACACTTGCCAGCGAAATAAGTATCAGACCTTATCACCAGAAGGGCTATTGCAGCCACTGCCTATTCCTCTACACACATTTGGTTTGACATTTCTATGGATTTCATTGGGGGCCTACCCAAGGCAGGGGGAAAAGACACCATTTTGGTAGTTGATCGACTCACCAAGTATGCTCATTTCATACCTTTGAGCCATCCTTTTTCTGCCAAGGATGTAGCATAAGTTTTTCTTACGGAAGTGGTCAGATTGCGTGGTTTTCTAGCAATCTAGCTACTATTGTTTCAGAAAGGGATAAATTTTTTCTCAGTCATTTTTGGACTGAATTATTTAGATTGGCGGGTACTTGGCTCAAATTCGGTTCAACATATCATCCACAATCAGATAGTCAAACAAAAGTGGTTAATCGGTGCTTGGAGACTTATCTCATATGCTTGACAGGGATGAAACCAAAACAGTGGCCAAAGTGGTTGAGTTAGGCTGAATTCTAGTATAATACTAACTATAGTAGTGCTACTAAGTTGACCCCATTTAAGGCTTTTTATGGTAAGGATCCTCCCATCCTTTTAAAGGGTGCTACAACTCCTTCAGCAGTAGAGGAGGTTAATAAATTAATCAGTGAGCAAGATGAAATGCTGGCTGAGTTGAGAATTAATTTGCTAAAGGCTCAGGATGAGATGAGGGCTCAAGCGAACAAGCACAGGTGTGAAGTTTAGTTTTATGAAGGAGACTGGGGTTTCTGAAGTTGCAGCCTTGCAGGCTTAAATCATTGGCTAAGCAAACAAATGAGAAGCTAAGCCCTCGTTTTTATGGTCCTTTTCAGATTTCTCAAAAAATTGGACAGATTGCTTATACATTGAATCTGCCTTCAGGGAGCCAAATTCACTTTGTGTTCCATGTTTCTTTATTGAAGAAGGTCATCTCACCAAAGTGTTATTGCCAACCTTTCCACCTATGCTATCTGATGAATTGGAGTTAAAGGTTCAGCCAGCAGCAATTTTGGATATTCGTGAGAGCTCAACAGGGGTTGAAGTGTTGATTACTTGGCAGGATCTTCCAGAGTGTGAAAATTCATGGGAATCATCTGCTGCCATTCAAGACAACTTCCCTAATTTTCACCTTGAGGACAAGGTGAAACTTTTTTTTCGGGGGGGGGGGGGGGAGTATTATTAGTATACCACCAATTAAAAAAATTTATAGTAGGAAGAGGACGAATGGTAGCAGAATTAATAATAGTAATTGTCTGCTGGACAATTAATTGAGATAGTAGGGGGTGCAGGAATTAATGGGGAAGATGTAGGGGTTGTAACTGTCCAGAAGATAGTAAATTGTAAGGGGGGGGGTTATAAATAGGAAGGAAGGGGAGTCAGTGAGGCACTTCAGTTTTGTATCTGGAAAATATTGGGTAGGACAGTCCAGGTCTCTCGAATACCTGGAGGGATATTTTCTGTTTTCTGTATTTAACATCTCTATCTCAGTTCATATATCGATCTGATATTGAGCTACAGTTAGAGGTCTATTTTGAACAAATTTTCCAGTTTTTCCTATTTATTCTGAACCAGTTCTATCAATTAACTTGCTTACAATTTTGTACTTTTGAAGACATGTTAGCCCCTAAAAGTGTCCATGTATACAATTTGATTCCTAAATGTGTTAATATCGTTCACTATTTAGTTACATTTTACTCACACTTTTGTGGTGGAAGGACCAAAATGTGATTAAGTTAACACATTCAAGGACCAAACTGTACACACTTAACACTTTCAAGGACCAAAAATAAAAAAAGATGTCACTTCTAGGGATCAAATTGTATATTTACTCCTTTATTATATGAAAGGTCGGGAGATACAAGCCTTAGTAAGGGCTTAAAATGGTACTTAAATATGATCTACCAATTAGAGTCCAACAGTTACTACTAATCAAACCCAAGAACTTTTCATCAAAACCATTTGATCCTGTTAGAGAATATCTCCTATTTAGGGAAATTAGAATAGAATAAATGTATTTAAGGAAACTAGGAAACTACATTAAGTGTTGATTCGTATAGTTGTATTTCCTTATTTCTGTATAGGTCTATGTTTCCTTATTTTGTACAGATTATATTTCCTATGTTTCCTTTATTAGTGAGTGTAAATCATGTATATAAATATGCAGCTGGTGAGGTATTTTTCCTCAAGCAATTCAGTAATCCTATTCTCTACTTTTACATGGTATCAAGAGCTTACTTCCTGTGGGCCTGATAAAAGTCAGAATCCTAGTTCGCTGTCCGCTGTCCCTGTCCCTCTCTCACAGTCCTGACGTCCAGCAACAGTCCGACCACCGTCCAGCACTGTCCAGCACCGTCCGGCCACCTGCAGTCACCGTCCGGCAACCGCAACGTCAGAAACGGACACAGAAGGTGCCGATCTGTTCATCCCCGAAAACAGCGCCGCCATCCGCTTCCGCACGCGCCGCCACCGTCCGCTGTCCTTGTCGGCGCGTGTAAGCCACGCGCCGCCTTCCAGGCCTCCGTTTGCTCCGCCGCCGGTCCCGTCAGCTTCGTCCAGGCCTCCTCTGTCCGTTTTGGGGGTCAAATACCCCAAAAGCCAGATCTCAGTCCATCGGTCTTCTTCGCAATCGCTATAATGGCATTATCCACATCCTTTTCTGAAGTTGTGACAGGAAAGCAACCTATTTTTTTGTCCAAAGCTGAAATCCAGGAGTATATGCAGTGGAAGGCAGCCAAACAAAATCAGTCAGCCACAACTACAATTGCTCATACCGGTAATCCTACAGTTTGTATATCTCATACCAATCATAATCCGACATCTTGGGTTATTGATTCTGGTGCTTCCGACCATGTGTCTGGTAATCGGTCACTATTTTCTTCTCCTTTATTTGAGATTTCTCGCTCTATTACTCTTGCTAACGGTTCTAAAGTACCAGTCCAAGGCATTGGTCATGTTTCTCCCACTGAATCTATCTCATTAAAATCTGTCCTATTCATGCCTGGATGTCCCTTTAATTTGATTTCCTTGAGTCAACTCACTCATTTACTTAATTGCTCAATCACCTTTGATTCTGATTCTTTCATTATTCAGGATCGCGGTACGGGGAAGACGATTGGTGTAGGACATGAATCACAAGGACTCTACTATTTGAAGACCACGTCTCCAACAGTATGTGCTGCTACTGAGTCTCCCCACCTTCTTCATCAACGTCTAGGTCATCCCAGTCTGCAAAAACTTCAACTAATGGTTCCATGTCTTGCAAAATTGAAGTCCCTAAATTGTGAGTCATGTCAACTCGGGAAACATACCCGTTCTTCCTTTCCTAGTCAGGTTCAGAATCAAATAGAACCTTTTGCTGTTATTCATTCTGATATATGGGGTCCAAGTCGTGTCTCTAATTCATTAGGATTCAGGTATTTTGTCACCTTTATAGATGACTTTTCTAAGTTTACTTGGTTGTTTTTGATGAAAGAACGGTCTGAATTATTTTCTATCTTCAAGTCATTCTATATTGAAATACAAAATCAATTTGGAAAATCAATTAAGATCTTAAGGAGTGACAATGCCAAAGAATATTTTTCCCATGAATTTTCATCATTTATGTCATCTCATAGTATTCTACATCAGTCTACATGTCCCCACACCTCAACAAAATGGTGTGGCTGAAAGAAAAAATCGTCATCTTATTGAGACTGCCAGAACTTTGTTATTACATACAAATATGCCTCTACATTTTTGGGGGGATGCTGTTTTAACAGCTTGTTATCTAATTAATCGTATGCCTTCTTCTGTTATTAATAACCAAGTACCTCACAAATTATTATTTCCTACAAAGTCTCTATATGTTGTCCCTCCTCGTGTGTTTGGTTGTACTTGTTTTGTTCATAACCTCTCTCCAGGTACAGACAAATTGTCTGCTCGTGCTATCAAATGTGTCTTTGTCGGCTATTCCTGGCTACAAAAAGGGTATCGGTGTTATTGTCCTTCCTCACATCGTTGGTATATTTCTGCAGATGTAACGTTCTTTGAAGAAACACCATACTTCACCTCTTCCGTTGAGTCTAATACAATCTCTGATGTATTACCAATTCCCTATTTTGGTCCACCTCTGTCTCCTTTGCAGGTTTCCTCACCTGGTTCTATCCAGCCCGGAGAGACTCAGTCTGGTACTTCGCAGCACCCTATCATCACATATCGACGAAGAACACAACAAGTTCTTCCACCAACAGAAGACATAATAGAAGATCCTAGTGATTCATGTCCACCTCCAACGACTTCTCCTATCACGACCCTGCCAAAGTCCTCCCAATCAAGTCCTCCCATTGCTCTTCGGAAAGGTACTCGTTCCACTCGAAATCCTCATCCCATCTACAACTTTCTCAGTTTTCATCGTTTATCACCATCATATTTTGCCTTTGTATCTTCTTTGTCCTCTGTTTCTATTCCTAAGAGTGACAGTGAGGCACTTTCTCATTCGGGATGGAGGCAAGCTATGATTGATGAAATGACTGCTCTTGAGCATAGTGGCACATGGGATCTCGTTCACCTTCCTCCGGGGAAGAAAGTTGTAGGATGCAAATGGGTATATGCCGTGAAAGTTGATTCGAATGGTTGTATTGATCGTCTTAAAGCTCGCTTGGTTGCTAAGGGATACACTCAAACATATGGCCTTGATTATAGTGACACATTCTCTCCCGTCGCTAAGATGGCTTCTGTTCGCCTTCTTCTTGCCATGGCAGCCATTCGCCATTGGCCGTTACTTCAACTTGACATCAAGAATGCATTCCTTCATGGAGACCTTGCAGAAGAAATCTATATGGAGCAACCACCTGGGTTTGATGCTCAGGGGGAGTCTGGCTTGGTGTGTAAGTTGAAGAGATCTCTTTATGGTCTGAAACAGTCTCCCCGAGCTTGGTTCGGGAAGTTTAGCACAGTGGTACAAAGGTTTGGTATGACTCGCAATGAAGTTGATCATTCAGTGTTTTATCAACATAATTCAGTTGGTAGGTGTATTTATCTCGTGGTTTATGTGGATGATATAGTCATTACAGGTGATGATCATGAGGGAATATCTCGGTTAAAGAAGCATTTGTTTGATCATTTTCAGACCAAAGATTTGGGTAAACTAAATTACTTTCTTGGTTTGGAGGTTGCTCAATCTAGAAGTGGTATTACAGTTTCACAAAGGAAGTATGCTTTAGATATATTGGAGGAAACAGGAATGATAAATTGTAAGCCTGTTGACACCCCCATGGATCCAAACAGCAAGTTGTTACCAGATCAGGGGGAGCTCTATCCAGATCCTGGCAGGTATAGAAAGGTAATTGGGAAACTAAACTATCTTACTATAACCAGACCAGATATCTCTTTTGCAGTCAGTGTAGTAAGTCAGTTCATGCAATCCCCTTGTGTTGATCACTGGAATGCAGTGACTCGAATTCTGAGATACATTAAAAATGCTCCTGGTCAAGGGTTGGTTTATGAAGACAAAGGAAACACTCATGTTGTCGGATATTCAGATGCAGACTGGGCTGGTTCTCCCATTGATAGACGCTCCACTTCAGGTTATTGTGTCTTTGTAGGTGGAAATCTCATATCTTGGAAGAGTAAGAAACAACAAGTTGTTGCTCGATCAAGTGCTGAGGCTGAATATCGTGCTATGGCATTGGTTACTTGTGAACTCATCTGGGTAAAACAGTTGCTTAGGGAGTTGAAGTTTGGTAACGTCAACGAGATGAAGTTATATTGTGATAACCAAGCTGCACTCCACATTGCGTCCAACCCAGTCTTTCATGAAAGAACAAAGCATATAGAGATTGACTGTCACTTTATCAGGGAAAAGGTTCTTTCCAAGGAAGTTGTCATTGAGTTTGTTAACTCTAATGACCAACTAGCAGATATTTTGACAAAGTCCCTTCGAGGTCCTCGAATACAATTTCTTTGTGGCAAGCTTGGTGCATATGATTTGTATGCTCCAGCTTGAGGGGGAGTGTTAGAGAATATCTCCTATTTAGGGAAATTAGAATAGAATAAATGTACTTAAGGAAACTAGGAAACTACATTAAGTGTTGATTTGTATAGCTGTATTTCCTTATTTCTGTATAGGTCTATGTTTCCTTATTTTGTACAGATTATATTTCCTATGTTTCCTTTATTAGTGAGTGTAAATCATGTATATAAATATGCAGCTGGTGAGGTATTTTTCCTCAAGCAATTCAGTAATCCTATTCTCTACTTTTACAGATCCTACCAATTGAACCGACCCTCATTAGCTGATCTCATTAATTTTATACTTGATATACAGTAGAAAAATCTCATATTAATTATGAACAAAGTTCCCTTCCAGTTCTCACCCCATCAAGAAAAGGAATGAGTTTCTTGCTTCATTCTGTTTCTCCTACCTTCCCACTTGATATCCTTAACAAAAGTCAGAACCAGACCATTCATCTCATATTTTGTGTTTCCTTTTTCAGTTTTCCATTTTCCACTAGATTTTGCAAAGTATAATGAGTAATCAACTTGGCATTTTAATGAGAAAACTTCACCTAGGTAAATCTCCATGAATCCTGGAGAAGTATTTTCATAAGATATATGTGGCACAAAATCTATATATTCATTGAGGACCTACAACTTGTTGGTCTTTCCAACTATCATGCGCCCCCATCCATGTAAAATGAATAGTTAAACTTATATTGAAGAAAGTTTATCCAAGCATTCCATTAAAGACTGTAGTCTATAGAGTTGGCTCTTCCAAGGTAAGAAGTGCAGTTTAGAGGGGCAAAATCATTAATTGAAAAATCAAAAGCTGAAATTGTGATGAAATACACTAACATATATTTCAAACTATGAAGTTATTAAAACTACTTCCTTGATTTTTCCAATCAACAATTATAATTCTGCACTTTCTCCTCTTAAGTGCACACCTTGCTTAAGAGGAGGCAAATACAGGATGATCTTGATATTATTTTCAAGCACAGAGTGACTATTGTAGTATTGTGATAAACTGTGATTTAGAAGACACAAATCCAGAAGGTAGGGTTCAAACTAGCTAGGACTTCAGAAGACAGAGTTTATCAACAATAACAAATAGTTCAAAACTAAGTCTTATCTCACTAGGTGCTGTCAACTACACATATCATAAGCAGATGATAAGTACTTGAATATTTGAGTAAATATATATACAAAAGAATAGCTCAGTGTAAAAGGAATCCTTAAATGATAAAAAAATTCAAAATGTTTAAGTCATTCAAGAAGATGCTTTTCATAAGCTGGACGCCTAGTTAAGACAACTACAGTGACAGTAGTCAACCAATTTAATATACCAAGACTTCATTCAAACCATAAATATAACCAACTAATTAAGCTTTCTTATACCACTAAATATCAGACTATAAATAAACATAATAAATTTATATACTTAACTAGAAAGTAGAAACCCAAACCAAGAATGTCGAGTCAGCATAATATTAACATGAAAATTTAGGTAGAAGGATAATGTTGAGGATGTAAACGTTCATTTGAAAAGGTTTAAATTTAAATTCAGCAACATTGTACAATAATTAGGATAAAATGATAAAGTAAATAATTATATGCCCATAAAAAAGTATTTCAAAATCTCAATGGACTATTGTTTCCTCAAA
Source organism: Sesbania bispinosa (assembly GCA_026901365.1). NCBI lineage: Eukaryota > Viridiplantae > Streptophyta > Magnoliopsida > Fabales > Fabaceae > Sesbania > Sesbania bispinosa. The sequence goes on from QLOH01000382.1 coordinate 643,232, forward strand.
TTCTCAGTTTAATACCAAAACTGACAATTTCATAGAACACTGCCAATTTATTTCAGAAGCAAACAGTCTTACACATACGTATGCATTCTCTTCATGGATTATTTTTTCTTGATTATTAAGTTTAGTTAATATTTCATACTTAACTTGATAACAGGGTATGTGTACTAGAATAATTACTGATTTCATATCAAACAAAATAAAATGCTCAAACCTCAAATGGCGTGACAATAACAACGGCCTCAAGCACCCCAGCACCAAACCCAGAAAGGAGCCGGCCATGACTGCTAAGCTTCCCAGTCTCAGGGTCCTTGAACGCCGACTGAAGTACTGCATTTGAACCCATTCGAAGTGCATACTTCAAGGTCAAGTGTGTGGCAAATGGTGTCAATCCTTTCCATAAAGCCCGTACACCTTCTGTTCGTGAGATTGTCGCACCACAATGAACTATTCCCTTGTAATTCCCTGACCTATCAAGCTGCAATCTGGTCTTGATCACATCAATGGGTTGCAAGCAAGAAGCCTCCATAATCCCTCCAAGTGAACCAGAGATCGCCTTCATGTAGGGTGGGATTGATTTCTTTGGATATGAGTTGGTGTTATCTTGTGCAACATCTTGTTTCATGACTGCTGGAGGATTATTTTGTTCTGCTTCAAGCTTCAATAGATATGTGGTAATGTAAGTAAACACGACAATCAATGGTGACAATTTGTACTTATGTCCTGTTTGAAAACTGAAAAGGGCTTAGCTATGTAGGCCCAATAAGTTGTAATGAATTTGAATTGTATCATGTGTGTTTACCAATAAAAAAATGAAAGAATGGTGCAAATTAAAAAAAAATGATTAGAAGAATATACTCTTTGATCTCAAGTAAACTCTTCACAAAATGTTGCGATTAAGCTCCTCTGGGGTGAAATCTGAAAACCCCACAAAGTGAAAATAAGAATGGGAGAATAAATTAACCTGACCCAAAACTCACAAAAATGGTATAAACATGGAGCTTCAATGAGGAATCTTGCAGAAAGCAAATTTATGAACAATCTTGTAATACAATGACAATAGCCAACTAATTCAATATAACAATTTAGACTTCAATCACACCATTGATAGAATTAAGCATCACAATATCACTAGGAAATATTAGAGTTGATATTTTGCAAATAAACATTATTGTAGAATTATTTTAATTAGGACAACCAAAAGTCAAGATGAACAATGTCTTGTCAACAATATAATAGTAGAATGATTTAGGTTAGAAGAGTCATGTAAAGGTCTAAATTTGAATTTAATAACAAAGCAAAAGAAGAAAGGAGAATGTTTCAGACAAGAAAAAATAATTATATCCCAAGCAAAAGAATATTTCAAAATCTCAACTGATTATTGTTTCCTCAAATTCTCCCAATCCATTAAAAACCTAAATATTGTTCAGCCACTACCAGCACTTAATTTAATCCTAAAACAAACAAAACCACTGGAAATAACATTACCTAGTTATTGTAAAAGATAACAACTCTATAGCATGTGCATGTATTTTTCCTAATAACACTAAAGAAAATAAAATTCTCAAATTCCAAATGGCATGATAGTAACAAGTCTCAACCACCTCAGCTCAATACTAAAAAAGGAGCCTTCCGTGAATCATGAACATCCTAGTCCTTTTAGGCTTGGCAATAGGGCAGATTGGTAATGCCACCACAGCTTGCCCCCTCATGGGGAAATTTCCATTTACTTTTAGTGATCTCATTCACATATATGCTAATGTAGTCAACAGGATCATGTGGAATGTTTTTTCAATCAGAGAAGCATTCCTCTACATACAAATACACAAAAAAGTAGGATGGCAAAGAGATGAATTTCAGAGATTCTGATGAATGTGTGTGTTTGCATCTTATAAACTTAATGAGAAAAATTCAACTCATTTATGATTCATGTATTGATGGATAGATATCTAACAGTTTTGTTATTTATTTTTTAATTTTTAATAAGTAGATATCTTATTGAAACAATCAGCTTTTTACACTAATAAGTTGCATTTTATAGGCTCCAAAAGAATCACCCTAACATAAAACCAATTCATGTGCATTTCATTTAAAGGTATCAAGACTTTTAGCTCAAAAAAGCAAAGGAAATGTTTTCAGCAATGCCATATTTTCTCAGGAAACTAACAAGCCCAATTTTTTTCCAAAAATTAATAAGCTAACATATCACCTGAAAAGAACAGGCTAATCCAGAAACACATTGATAAGAATACATTTATCCAACACGAACACAATAAGCTATCACCCATGATAAACTTGAGCCATCAAGGTAATTAAGCACCATTTCTTTTGCATGTTGTGATATGGTAAATAATTTGGTTTCAAAAATTGAAGGTTTGGGGAGAATGTAGTGTGCTCAAGCTTCTATATCTCAACCGGTTATGATTTCTTTTGGTCAAGGCAATTCCATGTGCCTATAAACTTGGACAGAGCAAGAAATCTCTTCTAGCATTCAAAAGCATCAAATCTTTACGGAGTATTAAGGGGAGAGGATTACAAAGATCAACGAATTTCCTAATGAAGACATTGCTAAATTCCCAGGCAGCCAACAACACGAAGCACAGGGTCATCTCCACATGCAAAATAATTACTATAACATTGAAATCTAAAGTTCCGGTCAAGAATCGTTTTAGGTTTAGGAATTGCATTTTATTTAAGGTTTTTGAAGAAAAATGTGAGAAATTCTCTGAATATGTGCCTCTCCTAAGGGATGCATGTCGAGATTTTGATCAGCAACTGAAGTCAGTAACATGCAACCAGAAATTAAAAGTGAAAATTCAGAAAGAAAGAAAAAAAGAAAGAAAGAAGAAGCTCACAGTAGCTACTGGCTGGTTTCGTGGGCTCACGGTGGCGATGGAAACTCGCGTCGCGTACCAACTCGAATCTGAATTTGATTTGAGAACTTCCTTTTAAACCACTAGAGTTGCCGTCCGTGCAATGCACACAAGAGAAGAATGCCAAACAAACATATCCACATTTAAAACCACCCTCACTAAGAAATAACATTAACAATAATGCCACCTGGAGGGAAAAAATAAATTTGCTGATTGTCATAACTCATAGCTTGACTTTGAGTGACCCGACCCGAATTGGTACCCACACGTAACCCGACTTTGGACCCCAGCCTGTCCACATGCATCTCACCGTTTTCTGGTTTTTTTTTTGGGGTCAAACCGTTTTACGGGTTTTAATAGTTCCGCATGTCGGATCTGACCATTATATAACGTGGAAAAAGAGTGGAGAGTAAGAAAAACGTGAGAATTTTTTATTTTGTATTTTTTGGTTAAAAAAGGAAACGAGCACTAAGGTCCTTTAGTTTAAATTGGATACAGTTAAATTTTATAAAATTAAATTTGAGACCATGAGTTTGTGTTTAAGACTAATATTAGAAAAGTATGGTCTTTTAAAAGAAGACTTTAAACATATTGGGACAAAAGAATATTTGATCAAATAGTGGTTAATTTTTTGGTTATAAAAAAGGAATGAGGACTAAGGTCTTTTATTTTAAATTGGATACAGTTCAATTTTATAAAATTAAATTTGAGACCATGGATTTGTGTTTAAGATTAATATTAGAAAAGTATGGTTTTTTTAAAAGAAGACTTTAAACATATTGGGACAAAAGAATATTTAATCAAATAGTGGTTAATTTTTTTGTTATAAAAAAGGAACGAAAAGGTCCTTTATTTTAAATTGGATACAGTTAAATTTTATAAAATTAAATTTGAGACCATGAATTTGTGTTTAACATTACTATTAAGAAAGTATGGTCTTTTTTAAAAGAAGACTTTAAACATACGGGGGGCAAAACAATATTTAATCAAAAAGTGGTTAATTGGAGTCAGAGTAGACTGTTATCCCAGACTGATTGCATGAGAAGTCAAGGGTTTTAAAACTTGGAGTTGTCATTTTGGAGAGGATTTTACCTAACAATTACCCATAACCTGAAGGGTTAAACCAATTTTATTGGTCAAACATAAAAAAAATTGCTTTGACACACTCTTTCCAACACACTCCATGTGATTGATTAAGAGTGTGTTTGGTAAGCCATTTCAGCTAGCTGAAGTTGAAATTAGTAGTTGAAACCATTTCAGTTGTGTTTGGTAAGGTAGCTTTTTTAGTTAACTACTAGCTTTTCTTGAAATACTACTTAGGGTAGCTTTTTTAAAAAAGCTCCAATTTTACAAGTTTAGCCCTTAACCATACCCACTTATCATTATTTAATAATAATTAATGTTGTCCTTATATGTCATTTTACCATTTTTAGTTAGTTTTACCAAACACATTCAATAGTTTTTCAGCTTTCAGCCAATTTAAGCTTTCAGCTAGTTTTTCAGCTAGTTTTACCAAACTCTAAAAGTCACATGAGTCTCACCATATTAGGAGTGAGACTCATGTGAATTTTAACTAATTACATGAAATGTGTTGGGAAGAGTGTGTTAGAGAATGTTGGTAGCACTTCTAAAAATAATTATTTTCTTGAGAGTTTCCTTTCAAACGAAAAAAATAAATTGGGCCTTTGGCCCATGTTTAATATAAAAAAATTAAATTTAAGAAAATAATTTTTATTTAAATGATACGATAAAATTATTTCTAATGTGTAAATAATTATATTTTGTATGTCTCATAATTAACCGAATTCTTTCCAATAATTATATTTTGTAAGTCTCATAACTAAAAAAATAGTTTTTTCCAAACATACCTTTAACTTTTTTCAAAAAAGTCATTCGTACACAATTTTTTTTCTCAATTCATTTTGGAACTTTCAAATTACATAATCAAACTACAAAACCAACATACCCCTATTGAAGTTTCTTTTGATCAAAATTCAGGGGTGAATTCAGAGCTAGAAAATTAGAAACGAGAAGAACCAAGGTGTTGCACTTCAAGCTAACACGCGTCATGTTGCACTTTAACAAGACAAGAAGACTTGCATTGCACCTTTTCCTCCAAATTTAGCACTTCCATTAAAATAAAAAAAAAAAACAGGGGAAATTATGTATCCTTAATTCAAATCAGGAACAAAACTAGAATTCTATCGTGCAATTTCGAGCCACTTGTAATTCGAGCCAGCAATATTGTTACTTCTAACATTATCAATATCAATATCTAATCACATATTTGTTGTACCTGAAAGCAATCTATGCTGTGTGAGTAAAAGAAGCTTGCAAGAGTGGCACACAAATTTGAGATTCCAATTTCTCAGGACAAACATGATGGCAAACGACGTACCAAAGGTAATTCAAGTTCAAGTTATTAACAAACCCTTTCTACTCAAATCTAACACACACACACACAAACATGGATAATGTTTGATATGAAGATTTAAAAAAAAACACAACATACCAGTTATACTCTATGTATAGTGTAGAGACATAATTTTAAAAAGATACTTATTATCTATCCATTAAGATAAAACAAACATAAATTAAGAAATGTAATTAATATTTTTATTTTCATAAAAAATATTTTTAAAATTTCTAATATACCCTTTATTTATTTATTATATTATCTCTTCTTAATAATGATACATGAGTATAATTAAGAAAATATAATTAATATTGTTTTGGACTTATGAGTGAGACAAATAAATATAATTAATGCTTACTCTCCTTAAGTGTATAAATAACCAGGAAAGGAGGTATTATCGTATTTTAATTCAACTAAAAGGATAAAATCACAAAATAAAAAAAAAAAACCAATGAAGTGTTCCATTGTCTATATGATAGCCTAAGAAACAACAATAAGTGGAATATATATACCCAAAACAAAATAATCATTCTCTTTTTCAAGTCATCAAATTTCTAATGGAATTGGAGTATAAACAGCAAATGCACCCATCAAGGATTCAGGTGAAACAAATTCAGGATTCTAACAAGTGCACTATCAACATCAACACTTATCCAATAGCTACCAAAACCATGAAACATTCCAAGTTCAACCATATTACGAAACACCAAAAAAAAACAAAAGAAGGAAAATTTAAACAGCAAACTCAGCACCCTGGCAAATAAAGCAGCCGAGCAATCAACATTTAAATCATTCATGTGAAACACTCAAATCATTCAATAATTTGGAGTGTCTATCAATCAAACAAATCACAGAGAAATCCAATATTCACCAAAGAGACATCACAAAATAAGCACATTATTCTTTTAAATACCGATTATTTGATTTTCTCATCAAATAATTAGAATACACATTATTTTCCTATCAATCGTTGGTAATTGGGAGGATAAGGGGAAATGAAATGAAACTAACCAATCTTGTTTAGCAGATTGACGCATGAATCAGATGCTTAGTGCGTCCTTGAGAAGTAGCTACGGTTTGAGATGGGAGCGTTGGCCATTGCTAGTGTTTTAAAGGTAGTGGTGGGAAATTGGAATTGCTCAAGTTATTGTCATGGGTCAGGGTTAATTGATTGTGAATATATATAACAATTATAACACATCATGCCCCTATTAGGTAAGTGTTTAATTTGTGTGGTCCTGACATTGTTTATGAAAATGTGTTAGTATTAGTGTTAGGCCCATAGTGACCCAAGAGATTGTAACATAACCAGATGATGCCATTCTTCTATTCAATATGTCAAAATTATGAAATTTGGTTCTCTTTTATACTTTTCATTTTTTGGAGAAAGAAAGATATGAGAGGCTCCCTTGCTCTCTCCTAAAATGAAATGTCGCCTTCTTTAGGAAAACGTGAAGATCCAAATCGTGAATGGTTGTAGGAAGTGCTGATTTTCTTATTCTGGGCTACACACATATGATGATGTTATTACTTAGTTCTACTTCATAGATATAGATGATAGTATTTCGCATTTAGGAAATATAAGTAGGATTCACTTAAAGGGGGTCGAAATAAAAGTTGTCCAGGGTTTTTACTAACAAGTGTCCTAAGAAATTCATATATAAAAGTTTTTTATTGAAAATTATGGTATTGATTGTACTATAACATTAGATGTTTCATATCTCAATAAAAGTTTCTATATATTGATGTTTAATTATTGTCTTTAAAACACTCATTAACATTATTCTAAATATTAAATAAAAATTAAATGCATCATATGTTTTATCTAAGTTATACTTTATTTTATGAAATAATTCATCAATAATAATATGTCTGTATCAAATAATTTTTTGATAAAAATTACTTAAAGGAGTCAATAAAAATAAATTTTAATTATAAATATTAATAAAAGTCAAATCATAAAAATTAAATGTATTATAATCCTTTTATCTTAATTTATATGTATATATTTTATAATTTTTTTTGTGTGTATATATGTTGAATGAGTGGGGAGGGGGCCAAGCCCATGCTTCCCCTACTTCAGCCGTCTCTGAGTGTAAACACATTAAGGTAGAGGAATGAGATAAGAAGAAAATAACTTAATTACAATATGATAGGTGATGTAATGTTTTTTAGTTTAATATATGTATATTGTCAGTGTAAATAAGTTTTACACAAACATCTAATGATGTGTTGCCATATCATTTATTGAATTTAATAATACATGGTGTATCATATTCATTAAACGATGTGACGACACACCATTGGATACCTGTGTAAAACTTTTTCAGTGTATACTAATTAATTCTATGTTTTTTTTATTGTCAAAATAGGTGATTGTAATGTGAAGGATTAGAGTGTACGAATATTATAATTCTTTTGAAAATATAAATTATTTGATTCACTACATTCACCCATGTGCCAGTCGTGTAATTATTTGGTTTGGATATCCATTACTAGGAATGCAATGCTTTGACATGAAAAAATGAGCAAGTGCATAGTCAAGATGTGGAAATGAAATGAATTTACATAATTCATATCTTGAGATTCTTGACGTATATATACGTTTGCCTCCTCCCGATTTTCTCCCTTTGTTTTTGTTGTAGTTTTTGTTAATTCAGTTTTGTTTAGAAATTCTGTTAGTTAGTTTGTTAGTTGGTTAATAAGTAGTTGTGGATTAGCTGTAAATAGCACTATGTGGTATAAATACTTTTCTCAATCAATGAAATAAGTTACCTCAGCTTTGAAACATTTCTTTTCTCCCCAACAAAATTGGTATCTAGAGCTTTACGATCCAGAACCTGTGAGAAGCTCAGTGCACTGCAGGTGGTGTGTGGTAGGATAACCATGACAGGATCAAATGGAAATTTTCCTAGCAAACTTGCCGATTCTCGACAGCAAGAACTATGAGAAGTGGTGCATCCAAATGAAAGTGATATTTGGGTACCAGGAAGTGATGGATATTGTGCAATCTGGGTATCGAGACCTGGAAGACAATCCCACAGATGCACAGAAGTCAGCGTTTCGAGAGGCAAAGAAAAAGGACTGCAAGGCAATGTTTTTTGATTCATCAATGTGTAGATGCTGCTAATTTTGAAAAAATTGCAAGAGCAAGAACTGCGAAAGAGGCATGGGAGATTCTTGAGAAAAGTTTTCAAAGGGGCAGATAAGTTGCTAAAGATTCGTCTTCAAACCTTGAGGAGGCAATTTGAGCTAATGCAAATGGAGGCGCAAGAAAGTGTGGCTAGTTACTTCAACAGGGTATTGACCCTCACAAATTCGATGAAGTCCAATGGCGAGAAGGTCACAGAGGTGATGGTGGTTGAGGCACATGAGCAGAGGATGAATGAAAGAAATCCTGAACGAGTGATTGAGCAAGCTCTCCAAGCTTCGTCCAACAAATATGGTGGAAAAGATTACAGCAAGAATAAAAAAGGGAAAGTGGAAGGGTAATAAGGATGACAGGCACTTCACAACAAGATTTTGGTAAAAATAAAGGATCTCATGATCAGAAATTTGGTGACAGCTCAGAAGGAAAGTCGAAAGTAGCAGGAACAAGAAAGGCAAAGAAAAAATTGACAGAGTCGCATCAAGTGTTATGCATTGTAACAAATATGGCCATTTTGCTAAGGAGTGTCGGATGAATAGTTACACAAATAAAAGAAACAATGAGGAAGCAACTACCTGCACAAGAAGATGACTCAGATTATGATCAGGTGCTGTTGATGACTACCACTAACTCAGACAGCAGTAATTGTTGTTCTTGGTATCTAGACACAGGATGCTCAAATCATATGACAGGTCACAAGAATTGGTTCTGCTGAATTAGATGAAAATTTCAAGTGCAAGGTCAGATTTGCTGATAACAGTTTTGTTCAATCTGAAGGAAAGGGGAAATTTTTGATTCGAAGGAAGGATGGTAATCCTGCATGCAGATTTCTGATGTCTTGTATGTGCCAAATATGAAAAATAATCTGTTAAGCATGGGGCAGCTACTGGAGAAGGGTTTTTTCTATGAGTCTACAGTCTAAACATGATGAAGGTGTTTGATCAGAAAAGGAGATTAATCTAAATGTTCCCTTGGCAAGTAATAGAACCTTTAAGGTTGACATTCAAGCAGCTGAACTTATGTGTTTAGCTACCGGTGTTGGTGATGAGAATTGGTTATGGCATCTCAGATTTGGTTACTTGAATTTCAGAAGCTTGTGTCTTGCTGAAAGAAAGAATATGGTGCAAGGTTTCTGCCTATTATTTGACCCCCCAAAACAGCTGTGTGAAGGATGTTTGAAGGGGAAAACAACCCAGAGAAAGTTATTTCAGTCATATGTAGCTACTAGAGCTATTAATCCACTTGAAGTGGTGTATTCAGATGTGTGTGGACCTTTTGAGGTCACATCCTTCGGACGGCAACAGGTACTTTGTGACCTTCATAGATACTATACAAGGAGAAATGGTTGTACCTAATAAGAGAAAGGTAGATGTTTTTGAAATCTTCAAGGGATTCAAAACTGTAGCTGAGAAGCAAAGTGGCAAAGATGCTGAAGGTATTGAGGACTGATGGAGGTGGTGAGTATGTCTCCAGAGAATTTGAGAATTTCTGCACTGCTGAAGGGATTGTTCATGAGGTAATTGCCCCCTATACACCTCAACATAATGGAACTGCTGAGAGAAAGACATCGAACTATTTTAGACATGGCTAGAAGCATGATCAAGAGCAGAGCCTACCCTCAACAGCTTTGGGGAGAAGCTGTCTCTATAGCAGCTTATCTCTGAACATGTGTCCAACCAAGAGGCTAAATGGCATCACACCCGCGGAGGCATGGTCAAGTAAAAAGCCTAATGTTCATCATTTAAGAATTTTTGGATCATTATGCTATAAACATGTGCCTGATTGTAAAGAGACAAAGCTGGGGACAAAAGTGAGATGATGATTTTGGTTGGCTATCATTCTACTGGACGCATACAAACTGTATGATCCAGTAGCAAAGAAGATCCAGATCAGCAGGGATGTGATTGTGGATGAGTTAAATACTGGAGATGGGGGGTGAAAATGTAAATACTCCAGCAGGCACAGTGTCTGTGTTTCTTGATGATGATCAGCAGTCCAAAAATCAGACACCAGAGGACTTAATAGCTTCTTTTAATACTAGACCACAGAGAATAAGGCAGCCACCTGTAGATGATGGTTTGTAGGTTTTGATGATGCCAAATGAGAATGAAAGAAAAGAGAAGAAGATTAACAAGTTCAAAGCATAGAACAAATTCAGGTCAAGTCAAGAAGAACAAATTCAAGTCAAGGTCAAGTCAAGTTAAGCAATCAAGGTTATTAGTTTAAAGCTTAATTGATTAGACAAATGTCAAAGAGTTCTTAACAATTGCCAAGTAACTTGGCACTGAAAAAGAAATTAAAGAAAATATTTTTATAAAGTAAAAATCAGTTCAAAGATCAAAAATTTTGAACTGGTAATCGATTACCAACGTGTTGTTAATCGATTACCACATGTTCCAGATCGTAAATTTCAAAAATTTTGATCTGTGTAATCGATTACCAAAACCTGTAATCGATTACCAGAGTGCAGGAAATTCAAATTTGATATTTCAGGCACAACGGTTCGCAAAACTGAACTGTGTAATCGATTACCAAAACCTGTAATCGATTACCAGTGTTCTGTTTTTTGAAATTCTTGAAGAGACATGACTTTTAATCAAGGATTACAATGTTTCATCTCCATCCTATATATATCTGTCTCAATTTCAAAATTCAAGCAGATTTCCTCATGTGAATTAACTATATTTTGAAATCACTTTGATTCATCTTGTGGCCAAATACTTGCAAATCATTTAAGATCTCTTATAGGTTCTTCAAATTGTTAATTTCTACTCTAAAAAGAGAGTTAACTTGTACCAATTCAATTCTATTACTGTGTAATTGAAGAGAGGGTGCCTCTCTTGTATGTGGGTGGTTCTCAACACAAGGAAGGGTTCCAAGGTGTTGGAGGATTCATCACTTTGTAAAAGGATTTTTACAAATAGTGGAAAACTCAAGTGTGTACTTGGGGACTGGACGTAGGCAAGTGGATTGGCCGAACCAGTATAAATCGTGTTTGCAATCTCTCTTCCCTTAACTCTACCTTACTTATTGCATTTACAATTTCATTATATTAAGCATTAACATTCATTCTTCATCTTTGAAAAGAACTTTTTAAGTATAATTAGGGAAAGATAATTCATTAATCAAAAAGATTAGATAGTCACGAATAACTTAATTCACCCCCCTCTTAAGTTAGTGAGGCCACTTGTCCAACAAGTGGTATCAGAGCTTGCATCTTGTATAAGGATTAGAAGCCTCAAGATTAAGTATGGCCTCATCCAACTCTCTTTTCGGTGAAGGAAACTCTTTCAATAGACCCCCTGTTTTTAATGGAGAAGGATTTCATTATTGGAAATCTAGGATGCAAATCTTTATAGAATCTATTGATCTAAACATTTGGGATGCTATAGAAAATGGACCTTTTGTTCCTTCAATGCAACTAGGAGATGAAATTAAGATAACACCTAGGGATCAATGGAGTGAGAAGGATAAAAGAAAAGTACAATATAACTTAAAGGCCAAAAACATAATCACAATCTGCATTAGGCATAGACGAATATTTTAGAGTCTCAAATTGCAAGAGTGCCAAAGAGATGTGGGATGCTTTGGAAGTGACTCATGAGGGAACTAGTGATGTAAAAAGATCTAGAATAAACACTCTCACACATGAATATGAACTATTTAGAATGAATCAAAATGAAAGTATTCAAGAAATGCAAAAGAGATTCACTCATATTGTTAATCATCTTGCATCATTAGGAAAAAGTTTTCCAAATGAAGATTTAATTAACAAAGTTCTAAGATGTTTGAATAGGCAATGGCAGCCAAAGGTGACCGCGATTGCAGAATCTAAAGATCTTACAACTATGTCTCTTCATTCACTCTTTGGGAAACTTCAAGAACATGAATTGGAGTTGACAAGACTAAATCAAAATGAAGAAAATGATAGAAGTAAGAAAAGCATCGCCCTCAAAGCTTCATCATCATCTATCCATGAAGAAGAAGAGATCATAGAAGATGAAGATTTGGATGATGACGAAGAATTCAGCCTCTTTGTCAAAAGATTCAACAAGTTTCTAAGAAACAGAAACAATAGAAGAAGACCTATATCTAACACAAAGAAGAAAGGAGAAGATACTCAATCAATACAAAAATGCTTTGAATGCAACCAACCAGGACATCTAAGAATGGATTGCTCTATATACAAGAAGAGAATGGAGAAATTAAACAAGAAAACCTTCAAAGATAAGAAAGGAAAGAAAGCCTACATTACATGGGATGACAATGACCTAAGTTCCAGTGACTCAGAAAATGAAACAGTCAACCTAGGACTTATGGCCAAAGATTGCGAAAGTGAAGAAGAGGTAACATCTTCTAACAATGATGCATCTATCTCATTTGATGAATTACAAGAAGCATTTAATGATTTACATAAAGAATCATTTAAGTTAGCAAAACTAGTTTCATCATATAAGAAAACTACTACAAAACTTGAAAAAGAAATTTCTAAATTAAATGAAGATTTGGAAAATCTTAAAAATGAACTTAAAGTAGTGAATTCTGAAAATGAAAATTTATGTTTCATTATTGATTTAGAAAAGATTAAGCAAACTCATCCATGCACATCATGTCTAAAACATCAAGAGGAAATTAAAAGATTAAATTATTCTTTCAAAATTCACTTATGGCAAAAATAATTTGGATGTCATCTTAGGAAACCAAAGATGTATGTTTGACAAAGCAGGATTAGGATACAATCCTCAAACTCAACAAAAGAGTTATAAAAATTTCTTTATCTCGACTCAACCTTCCAGTTCTCCATTCTTAACATGCTTTTATTGTGGAAAGAAGGGTCATAGTGCATCAAACTGTTATTTTAGAAAGAATGCTGCAAACCTTAAAAATATGGTTTGGATCCCTAAAGGATCTTTGGTAAAAACTAACATCAAGGACCCAAAGAAAGTTTGGGTACCTAAATTAAATAATGTTGTGACTTGTAGGATTCCATGAAGCATACTTGGTACATTGACAGTGGATGCTCCAAGCACATGACCGGGGATAGTTCAAAGCTTATGGACATCACACCAAAGAATAGTGGACATGTTACATATGGAGATAACAACAAAGGCAAAATCTTGGGAATTGGAAAAATAGGTACACATACCTCAACCTCCATAGAAAATGTCTTACTAGTTGATGGTCTTAAGCATAATTTACTTAGTGTTAGTCAATTATGTGATAAAGGATTCTTAGTATCATTTGATTCACAAAGTTGTCTTATAGAATCCAAACTTGACAAAAACATTAAGTATATGGGATATAGAATAAACAATGTTTATAAGATAAAAATAGATAATACTACAAATCATAACCAGTGCCTTATTAGTAAAAATGATGAATCTTGGCTATGGCATAAAAGAATTGCTCACATAAATATGGATCATTTAAATAAATTGGTTTCAAAAGATTTAGTTGTTGGTTTACCTAAAATAAAATTTGAAAAAGATAAACTTTGTGATGCTTGTCAAAAAGGTAAACAAGTAAGAGTCTCTTTTAAGTCCAAGAATATAGTGACAACTACTAGACCTTTACAACTTTTACATATGGATCTCTTTGGTCCATCTAGAACCATGAGTTTTGGTGGTAGTTATTATGCTCTTGTAATTGTAGATGATTTTTCTAGATTTACATGGACATTATTTCTTGCTAATAAAAGTGATGCATTTCATACCTTTAGAAAATTTGCAAAAATGATTCAAAATAAGAAAAATACTAACATAGCATCTATTAGGAGTGATCATGGTGGGGAATTTGAAAATAAAAACTTTGATTTATTTTGTGATGAAAATGGTATAGAACATAATTTCTCAGCCCCTAGAACTCCACAACAAAATGGAGTAGTAGAAAGGAAAAATAGATCACTAGAAGAACTAGCAAGAACAATGCTTAATGATTCTAATGTTCCAAAATATTTTTGGGCAGAAGCAGTAAGTACTGCTTGTTATACTATGAATAGAGCTCTAATTAGGCCAATTCTAAGAAAACTCCATATGAATTATTCAATGGTAGAAAACCAAATATCTCTCATCTTCATATCTTTGGATGCAAATGTTTTATTCTAAATAATGGAAAAGATGATTTAGGAAAATTTGATGCTAAATCAGATGAAGGGATATTTCTTGGATACTCATTAAATAGTAAAACATATAGAGTATATAACAAGAGAACTATGACAATAGAACAGTCAATTCATGTAGCTTTTGATGAAACTAGCATATCTTGTCCAAGAAAAGAAGCAATTGATGATATTGTAGATAATTTAGAAAATACTCACATTAATGAAGAAGTTCACAAAGATAAAATCAATGAACCCATAATAGAAGAAAACCAAACTAACATGGATCTTCCTAGAGAATGGAGAACACTAAAAGATCATCCTATAGATAACATCATAGGTGATATATCAAAAGGGGTAACAACTAGACATTCTCTTAAAGACATATGCAATAATATGGCTTTTGTTTCTAAAATTGAAGTTAAAAATATTGATGAAGCCTTAAAAGATGAACATTGGATTATTGCTATGCAAGAGGAATTAAATCAATTTGAAAGGAACCAAGTTTGGGATCTAGTCGAAAGGCCAAGTAATCATCCTATTATAGGAACAAAATGGGTTTTTAGAAACAAGTTAGATGAACATGGTATTGTTGTAAGAAACAAAGCTAGGTTAGTAGCCAAAGGATATAATCAAGAAGAAGGAATAGATTATGAAGAAACCTATGCACCTGTAGCAAGATTAGAAGCTATAAGAATGTTGCTTGCATATGCTTCCATAATGGATTTCAAATTGTATCAAATGGATGTAAAAAGTGCATTTCTCAATGGTTTTATTAAAGAAGAAGTGTATGTAGAACAACCTCCTGGTTTTGAAAATGACAAATTGCCTAATCATGTTTTTAAATTAAAAAGAAGGCCCTATATGGTTTGAAACAAGCACCTAGGGCTTGGTATGAAAGATTAAGCAAATTTCTTTTAGAAAAAGAATTTTCAAGAGGGAAGGTTGATACAACACTTTTTATTAAAGAAAATGCATGATATTCTATTAGTTCAAATATATGTTGATGATATAATTTTTGGTGCTACTAATGAAAACTTGTGCAAGGATTTTTCCAATGACATGCAAAGTGAGTTTGAAATGTCTATGATGGGAGAATTAAATTTCTTCCTTGGACTACAAATTAAGCAAACCAAAAATGGTATCTTCATCAACCAAAGTAAGTATTGCAAAGAACTTCTCAAGAAATTTGGAATGGAAAATGCTAAACATATGGCTACACCTATGAGTACTGCTTGCTACTTGGATAAAGATGAAGATGGGAAGTAGTAGATATAAAGCAATATTGAGGTATGATTGGATCCTTTCTTTATTTATCTGCAAGTAGACCTGATATAATGTTTAGTGTACTTGTGTGCTAGATATCAATCTAACCCTAAAGAATCCCATTTGAGTGTTGTAAAAAGAATTATGAGATATCTGTTAGGAACTGTTAACTTAGGTTTATGGTATCCTAAACATATGCCTTTTAGTCTAGTAGGATATTCTGACTCGGATTTTGCGGGATGCAAAACTGATAGAAAAAGTTCCAGTGGTACTTGTCATTTTATAGGATCTGCATTAGTATCATGACATAGTAAAAAGCAAAACAGTGTTGCATATCCACTGCGGAAGCAGAGTATATTGCTGCTGGTAGTTGTTGTGCTCAAATTCTTTGGATGAAACAACAATTATCAGCTATGGGTTAACTATAGATCATATCCCAATTCGTTGTGATAATACAAGTGCTATCAATTTATCCAAGAACCCTATACTACACTCTAGAACCAAGCATATTGAGATTAGACATCATTTCCTTAGAGATCATGTTCAAAAAGGAGACTGTGTTCTAGAATTTATAGAGTCTAAACAACAACTTGCAGATATTTTTACCAAGCCGTTACCTAAGGATAATTTCTTTACAATTAGGAGAGAATTAGGTGTTATAGATGTTTCCAACATAGATTTGTAGAAAATTTCTAGAAATAACAAGGGTTTAAAAATTCAAAATGCGAAATCTGACCACTGTGTAATCGATTACAATATACCCGTAATCGATTACCAGAGAGTTTTTATCCGTGTAATCGATTACCACTTAGGAGTAATCGATTACCAGAGAGGTTTTATTTTGTAATCGATTACAATATACCCGTAATCCATTACCTAGGCAATTTGTCTCTTCCTGGAAACGTGGTAATCGATTACCACTAACGGTAATCGATTACAAGACGGAAATTTCTATAAAAACTCACGTTTCTTTTCTCTCTCTTCACGGCTCTTTCTCTCTCAACTGCACGACAAACCCTGAGCTTCCTTTTCTTCAAATCCTCATATCTCTCTCGTTTCTTCACGTAATCACATTCCGTTTGTTACGACTTACTCCCCTCATCATTCTCTACACTTTGCACCAATCAATTTCGCGAAATGGCAGAATCCTCAAAACGCCCAAGACGCTCCGCCACTACCACGCCGCGCCGGAACACCACCAACGAAGCTCCGGCAACCGTCAATCCTCTCCTCAACTTGCTATGTTTACTACAAACATACAAAGGCTTAGGTATCTCCAATCCTTCTCATCTCGTAGAATCATAGACCCTAAGTATCTTAATAGGGAATTCTTTGATGATGAACAATTTGATTGTTATGAGAGATTTAGGAATTGTGGTCTGTTGGATTTCATGTCCCTAAAAGCCCTTATTACCCAGACTTAGTTAAAATGTTCTATAGCAATTTGGAAATTAGGGATGGAGTCATTTACAGTGAAGTGAAACGAATCCCTATAGTTGTTGATCAGTCTTTGTTTCGTTCCTTAACCCACCTTAGTAGTGATGGTGCTAACTTTGAAGGTTCTATGATAGAGGAATGGGAATTAGATTATAGTACTGAGATTTCCCGTAGGATGGTAAGTCATGAACAAGCTGATTTAGAACAACTTCGTTTTCTTGCTGGCTCCTTTAAGTTTGATAGTCGCATCATGCACTACATTATAGTTCGCATTTTGTCCTCATGCTACCAACCTGGCTCAGGCCACAGAGGAAGACCTTATCTTATGTGGGCACTGCTGACTGGACGACCAATTAACTGGGCTAATCTGATTCGTCACCAAATGACCAAAGCCTTGGTTGCTGATGCTCATCTTCCTTATGCTCACTTGGTCACTCTGATTTTGACTCATTTCCATGTTCCATTCACAAATGAGAACATGCTTCCCATCAAGAGGTCCAACGCTATTGACGCTAATGCCATTCACTCTTTGGCTATCAAAAGACTCCTGATGGTGAATGGGTCAGAAAACGGGATGCCATACATGCTGATGATTGTACTCCCTCTCCACCACCTCGGGATGCTTCTTCTACTATTCTCTCTGACATTTTGGTGAGATTCGCACCTTCAGGCTGCATGTTGACGAGCGTTTTGACGCTTTGGAGTCTCGCCTTACCAGACTAGAAGGTGGTTCCGGTGGTGATGCTGCACCATAGATTTCGCTCTTATTTTGTTTGACCTGCCGTGTATTTTGGCACTGATTTTTTTACTTCTTATGTTTGGTCTTTCGCCACTTTGGTTTGGCTACTTTCGTTCACTTTAGTTGCATTGGATATTTTTAGTTTGCTACTATGTTATATAGCCTGTTTAGTACATGTTGATAGTTCTTTAGCCTTTTATTCCTCACTATTCTTGGATGCCTAATATATTTTGATGATGCCAAAGGGGGAGAGATTTGAGAAAAATATTCTTTCTTTAACAATATTCTTTCTTTAACAAGTTGGGAAAAATATTCGTTCTTTAACAATATTCTTTCTTTAACAAGTTTTCGATACATTTGCAAAATTCTTTCTTTGACAAGTTTTTTTTTAAAATGCAATAAAATTGCTCAATTTCTTCCCAAGAAATTCAATAACTCTAAAAAGACAAACATAAAGGGGGAGAATAAGGGGAGTGATCGCTACTATCTTGCAAAAATTCTTGTTTTGTATTCTTCCCTTAAATGATGGTTGTCATCATAAAAGGGGAGAGGAGATTGTAGATGATGGTTTGTAGGTTTTGATGATGCCAAATGAGAATGAAAGAAAGAAAGAGGAAGATTAACAAGTTCAAAGCATTGAACAAATTCAGGTCAAGTCAAGAAGAACAAATTCAAGTCAAGTTAAGCAATCAAGGTTATTAGTTTAAAGCTTAATTGATTAGACAAATGTCAAAGAGTTCTTAACAATTGCAAGTAACTTGGCACTGAAAAAGAAATTAAGAAAATATTTTATAAAGTAAAAATCAGTTCAAAAATCAAAAATTTTGAACTGGTAATCGATTACCAACGTGTGTAATCGATTACCACATGTTCCAGATCGTAAATTTCAAAAATTTTGATCTGTGTAATCGATTACCAAAACCTGTAATCGATTACCAGAGTGCAGGAAATTCAAATTTGATATTTCAGGCACAACGGTTCGCAAAACTAAACTGTGTAATCGATTACCAAAACCTGTAATCGATTACCAGTGTTCTGTTTTTGAAATTCTTGAAGAGACATGACTTTTAATCAAGGATTACAATGTTTCATCTCCATCCTTATATATATCTGTCTCAATTTCAAAATTCAAGCAGATTTCCTCATGTGAATTAACTATATTTTGAAATCACTTTGATTCATCTTGTGCCAAATACTTGCAAATCATTAAGATCTCTTATAGGTTCTTCAAATTGTAATTTCTACTCTAAAAAGAGAGTTAACTTGTACCAATTCAATTCTATTACTGTGTAATTGAAGAGAGGGTGCCTCTCTTGTATTTGGGTGGTTCTCAACACAAGGAAGGGTTCCAAGGTGTTGGAGGATTCATCACTTTGTAAAAGGATTTTTACAAATAGTGGAAAACTCAAGTGTGTACTTGGGGACTGGACGTAGGCAAGTGGATTGGCCGAACCAGTATAAATCGTGTTTGCAATCTCTCTTCCCTTAACTCTACCTTACTTATTGCATTTACAATTTCATTATATTAAGCATTAACATTCATTCTTCATCTTTGAAAAGAACTTTTTAAGTATAATTAGGGAAAGATAATTCATTAATCAAAAAGATTAGATAGTCACGAATAACTTAATTCACCCCCCCTCTTAAGTTAGTGAGGCCACTTGTCCAACACCACCACCCAGACTAAATGACTACATTTCATTTCCTGATAGTGCTGTAACTAGAGAAGGAGACTTGGTCAATCTAGCCCTGTTTGCTGATGCAGAACCTATAAATCTTGAACAGGCTATGACTGAACCCAAGTGGGTTAATGCTATGAGGGAGGAGTTGTTTGCTATCAATAGAAACAAGACATGGGATTTGGTCACACTACCAGAAAATAAAAGGCCAATTGCAGTCAAATGGGTGTATAAGGTAAAGAGAAGACCGGATGGCACAGTGGCTAAATATAAGGCAAGGTTGGTAGCAAAATGTTTTTTACAAAAGGAAGGCTTAGATTATCATGATGTTTTTGCTCCTGTGGCTCGCATTGAAACTGTTAGACTAATAACTGCCATTGCAAGTTCGAAAGGTTGGTCACTACACCAACTTGATGTGAAGTCAGCTTTCCTAAATGGATCAATAGAGGAGGAAGTTTATGTAAACCAGCCACCAGGTTTTGAGATACCAGAAGCTAAGGATAAAGTTTGCAAGTTAAACAAGGCCTTGTATGGCCTAAAACAGGCACCAAGGGCCTGGAATAAAAGACTGGATTCATTTCTACTGCAATATGGATTCAGAAAATGTACAGTTGAGTTTGGTGTATATGTAAAAGGTTCAAGTGAAGACAACCTGCTGCTAGTCTGTGTGTATGTTGATGACCTATTGGTGACTGGTGGAAATGAAGTTGAAATTTATAGATTTAAAGCTAAAATGAAGACAAAATTTGAAATGACTGATCTATGCCCTCTTTCATACTTTTTGGGAATGGAATTTGTAAACACACATAGTGGAATTTTTCTACACCAGAGAAGGTATGCTACTGATGTTCTAAACAGGTTCAATAGGCTGATTGTAATCCTGCAACCACACCGGTTGAAGGAAGTCTGAAACTAGAAGAAAATGAAAGTGAGAAACTGGTAGATTCAACCTTGTATAGACAGATTGTGGGATCTCTGAGGTATCTCTGTCACAGCAGGCCAGATTTAGCCTATGGTGGGAGTAATCAGTAGGTTTATGAATAAACCAAGATCCTCTCATTTGGCTGCAGCAAAAAGGATCCTGAGATATGTAAAAGAAACTGCAAGTTATGGTGTATTCTTCCCTAAACATCCAGGTGGTGAAAGAGGAAAACTTGTGGGATTCTCATATTCTGACTGGTGTGGAGACAAAACAGATAGGAGAAGCACAAGTGGGTATATCTGTATGCTTGGTGAAGCTCCAATCTCATGGAGCTCAAAGAAGCAAAGTGTGGTGGCACTCCATCATGTGAGGCAGAGTATATTGCTGCCTCTCATGGTGCTTGTCAGGCTGTGTGGCTGGAAGCACTACTCGAAGAATTCAGATGAAAAGTGAGGGGCCTATATCACTGATGGTAGACAATAAATCAGCCATAAGTCTTGCCAAAATCCTGTTGCTCATGGTAGAAGCAAACATATTGAAACCAAATTTCATTTCTTGAGAGATCAAGTGAACAAAGGGAAGATTGAGCTAAATTTTTGCAGAACAGAAGATCAAATTGCAGATTCATTGACAAAGGCTTTGAAGAAAGACAGGTTCATCAAGATGAGAGAAATGATGGGAGTAGTGGAATTAGAAAATCTGAATTAAAGGGGAGTGTTGTAGTTTTTGTTAATTCAGTTTTGTTTAGAAATTCTGTTAGTTAGTTTGTTAGTTGGTTAATAAGTAGTTGTGGATTAGCTGTAAATAGCACTATGTGTATAAATACTTTTCTCAATCAATGAAATAAGTTACCTCAGCTTTGAAACATTTCTTTTCTCCCCAACAGTTTTGCTCCTTAAACTGAACATGGTTAACCTTTATTTGGCAGAAGAAATTTTTTGTTCAGAGTGTACAAACATTTCTTTGTGTGTAATAGATTTGGTGCCAATCTTGAAGGGGGGTTATGATTTGGTTAGCTCAAAACTTAACTTTTTTTTTCAATCGCAAAGATTAATGAAGGAGAAGGGAGCTTGTTTAGAAAAAATTGTCTTTTTTATTTTAAAAAATTAAGATAATATTGTGAATTTTCAAGTATAAAAGTTAATATATGGTTAACATTTAAATAAAATAAATGGTCGAGATAAACTTAAAGTGAACTATTAAATCCAAATTATTGAAAGAATTTATTGGAACAATAACTAGAAATTAAGGATTAATTGGGATAAAATGAAAATGAAGATGGAGCTGATTATATGTACCTTTCCTAAAGCTTGTTGAAGAGGACCCAAATACTGGAAAATTTTCATGTTCTAATGTGGGTAACATGCTGCATATGTACACTGTAATATCCCGCAAATTAGAAGCTCTAATAATTCATAAGGCCAAAAAAAATAGAGTATTGTGTGTTTGTAATTAAGGAAAGGTAAGTTGAGGAATTAGGGGTTAAAATCTATTTAAAAACCAAGTTTCAGAACTTTGTTTAAGTGAATATAGGAAGTTTTGGTTGCTGGTAATCGATTACAGTAGGTTTGTAATCGATTACCAGAGAGCTGAATTTTTGGTAATCGATTATGTAATCGATTACCCGAGAGCTCAGTTTTTGGTAATCGATTACCAGGTGTTGTAATCGATTACCAGCTTTCCAGAAGGGTTTTCCAGTGTCTTTCTCGCTGCTGGTAATCGATTACAGTATGTCTGTAATTGATTACCATCACTTAAGTATATAAGGTCGGGACATGCAAAAATCAGATTTTAGAATGTTCTTTCTCCTCCCCTTCGACCTAGAGAGAGAGTGAGTTCTAGTGAGAGAAAGCTTGGCTTTGAGGTTGGAAAAGGAAATCGAAGCTAGGAATCATCAAGGGACATCTCTACTCATCATTCCTCTCTTGAATTTCAAGAATTGGTGAGTATAACTCACACACACACCCTCCCCTTTGATTTTTGAATTTCCCTAATGTATGAACCCTACTCTTTAATTCCCTTTCTATATGATTATTGTGGTTAGATTAGTGATGTTTGTATGATATTGAACAATTGTTGTTAGGTTTTTCATTGAAAACCTTAGGGTAGCGAGATTTACGAAACTAGCGAGATTTGCGAAATTGTCGAAATACTCAATGTATGAACCCTACCCTTTAATTCCCTTTCTATATGGTTATTTTGATTGGATTTGTGATGTTTGCATTGGAATTGAGTAATTGATGTTAGGATTTGCTTGAAAACCTTTGAATATCGAAGTTACGAAACTTGTGAACTTACGAAAGTTACGAAACTATCGAAATGCTTTTAATTTCATTTAGTAGTTGATTCATGTATACCGGTTTCGACCGTGAGTTAAATAAGCCGGCCTTGTGCTGTGAGTTAAGAAAATTGAATGATTATGTGAAAATTGACTTCGGTCCAGTAATGGGTGGGATACGTCCCCGGGAAAGACGTTTCCCGTAGTCTGAGCTCAGTTCTAACTCCAGTTTAAGTGATAAATTATGCCTGCTAAGTAAGTAGTAGTTGCTGAGTTGCATCTTTATTGCTTGTATGTGATTCAGATAATATTGATGCATATTGATTATTGATGCATATTGATTAGTGATTGCTTTACCTTTACACTGCATATGCATGGTTATGCTTCACTGAGACATTAGTCTTACCACGCGTTTTGTGGATATAATCTAGGTGTGCAGGTACCTCCTGGGAAGAAAACAGTGAGATTAGAGCAGGAGCTTTACTTGTTTCTGTTGTTTTGTCTTTTGGATTGTATAGGATATATGTATAACTTTGTTTATGATAGAGATGTTCAGTTGGTAGCCTTCGGCCAGATGTACATATTGTATAGATTTGGTTATGTATATAAAGTTTAAGTTATTCACAAATTGTATAAGTTTTCGTTGGTTACTTATCGAATTGTGATGTTTGATATCCGGAATCGGGCGTTTTGGTTTCGAAAATTTAGGATTTAGTGTCCAACGGACTAAGTCTTGAATTTAGAAATTAGGGCGTTACATACACAAGGCAATTTTTAGGGTGAATTAATAGTGGCTTCACAGTAGGGATGGCAATGGGTAGGGTTTGGGTAGGGTACTATAGTACCCGTCCCCATACCCGCGTTTTAAAAAATTACCCATACCCGGACCCATACCCGCGTGGGTAGTGATTCTAGTACCTGTACCCTTACCCGCTGGGTACTCAAGTACCTGTACCCGTACCCATTACCCGCACTTTTGTTAACTATAGAAAATAAATTGATTAGAAAATAAAAATTAATTAAAATTAAATGAAAATAATCCATAGATCATCCAAGTTTAACCTATAAAACAACTATCATATGTGGAAGTGGATGGGAGATTAAAAAATTGGGAGGGGAAATGAAAATCAGTTCATGTTTTGCTATTTTTAGTGTGTAAGACAAAATTAAAAATTTAAATTAATTGAATTTGTAATATTATTAATGTTTTTTTTGTGACTATAATATAGATTAACATTAATTATTTTTTTAAAATATTAATTAATAATAAACATATATATATTTATTAAATTAATTATTGTATATAAATTACATTAATTTATATTATTATAAGTGCGGGTATGGGTAGGGTAGGGTACCATAGTACCCGTACCCGCACCCGTACCCATTAAAAAGAGCGGTAATTACCCGCACCCATACCCATTTGTTGGGTAATTACCCCACCCATTGTGGGTAATTTTTGCGGGTACCTACGGGGTATGGGTCCAATTGTCATCCCTTCACAGTGACTTTTAGGGGTCAAAATGTGAATTTGAAGAAAGTGGGTTTATTTTAATGGTTTGTAAATGAGGGTCTGAAGTTTTAGGAAATAAAAAGCTAGAGTCTTGATAAGTGCTAATTTTAAGTAAAAATTGATTGTGAATTTAAGCATTTATTGTTTTTAAATGCATTAATTTAAAAGTCAAATTCCCCTTATTTAGAATAATTGAATCTAAATGTTTATTTTTGAAATATAAAGGGAAATGAAGTTAATTCGATCCTTCATTTGCAGGATTATAAAACTAAGCGGAAAAAGGGAAAGCTTGAAGGAATAAGAAGAAATGAGCTTTTTTGAGGAAATTGGACTCTGCCAATTTTTTCGCTCAAGCGATGAAACCTTTACTTGAGCAAAATTAGGTCAGAAATCCAAATTACTTCTGCCATGTTTTCGCTCAAACGAAATTTCTTCGCTTGAGCTAAAACACGTTTCTTCAGTATAGAATTCTATTCGCTTGAGCGAATCTTTTCTCGCTCAAACGAAAATCCACTTACCAATTATCAAATAGAGAAAACGGAACGCAAGGGAGATCAGAACAAAAACTTTTGACACAAAGTGAAACAGAGAACGAAGAACTAAGTGGCGAAAGGCTCAAAGCTCTGTCTCGATCGATTCCATTCCTTTATCTTTTCTTTTCATGGCTGCTATGAGCAGCTAAACTCTCCTTTGGGATTGAATGTAATTGTTGAAATTAGATGTATTCTAGTAATTTATATATATAGTCATTCATTTCTATAGATATTGGTAATTTCATTCCGTTCTTATTGCTTGAATCTATCTAATCAATAGTTTATTGGTTTCGAATCTAAGTTTTAACTGGAAATTATTTCTCAGAATCTTATCCGAATGAAATTGCTTGGTGGGTTATAATACTAGAAATAGATTTCAATATATCAATTGCTTTATAACATATGTTCGTAATGCTGGATAACCTGTTAAATGTTTGAGGAATCGACATTTAGGAGATGTTCTTAGGAATCTTGTATTTGAGGAATCAATATAAGGGATATGAGTGTGTTGCATCAATATCTGTAGTTTCGACTTCTATATATTTTTATATCACTAGAATACAGAAGAGAGAACGAGGAAATTCATTCTCAGCTTACTCAACTGAATTTATCAAAATGTTCTAAATATTCAATAATTTTTAAAATAAATGACAATTAAAAAAAATGGCATGATATGGCAATTACAGGCTGAGTTAAAAGACAGATTTTTACAATTCAAAACAGATAATAGTTGATAGGTATCTAGAGGAGGAGCATTAAGAAGCATTAGTTAAATAAACGTCACAGAATGTAAAATGTAAAAGAAATGAAAGAAGTGGACGACAAAAATGTTAACCGTTTTGATCCAAAAATTTCCAAAGACTTGAAATCATCAAATCTAAGGCACCAACTTATACACTTCAATCTTTAATTGGACATTTATTAACTGAAACAAACATGTATAAAAAAAATTGGTATAAAATCGAAAACAAAATCAAGAACTAGATGAACTATGGGTCATAAATCACCCCAGCAACAAAGGTAAATAAGAAAGAACAGGAAGAAATACTGTACTCGAAGACATGTGACAAACTTCAGTGTTAACAAATGGTCTGAATTCTGATATGCTACAAATGAATCATTTTGACATTTCACTGGCTGCTATCTTGTGAAAATTTTGTACATGAAGGAAGAAGCTCGAGGTGTGTCAAGACAGCTAAGATGGTCTCAGTTGAACACATTTCAGCTTCAGTTTATTTCAACTGTAGAAAACAATTCTGAGTAGATATTGATCATAATGGTGACCAAGTGGTTGCCAAATAATAAATAAAGGTATGTAGAGATGATGTTTCGCGAAAATTGGGGACTTTGAAATAGTGTAGTGGGAAGACAGTTGCAATGATCTGATATAGAATTGAAAGATTGCCAATGAGGATGGCAAACATCTCCAAATTCAGGGATCCACATGGCAATATTCACCATTCCAGTTTTGGTAATATTCATGTATATCATAAGCCATAATGTCCATGTTGGAAATAATCATACCCATTGTTTCGAAAACCAAACCAGACCGGCCGGTTCGACCGGTCTGACCGGGAACCGGCCTGGTAACCGGTCCATTGAACCCTAAAAACCGGTGTTCTTCAGAACCGGTCGAACCGGTCAAGAACCGGTGAAAACCGGTACCAGAAAACCGGTCGAACCGGTCATTTTCTAAAATTTTCAATTTTTTATTTTTTTCAATTTTTTGTTTAATCTTAAATATTTTAAATTATACAAAGACATATGTTTAAGGATTACACATAGATATCTATTATATTAGCAATTATTATTAATTTTTTTGGTCAAGACTTATAATAAGGTTAGTTATACTAATTTATGACTTTATATATCTTAATTTCTTATAATTTTATGATATTTTATTATTGAAAAATTTATATAATATTTAAAATATATATTTAATTTATACCGGTTCGACCACGGTTGAACCATTGAACCGTGAACCAGTGGCTTCACCGATTCAATCACCGGTCCGGTTTTTAAAACATTGCCACACATAAAACAGATAGCCTTGAACAAGGAACAGAGATGGTGATCAAGGGGGCTTTGAATTCGGAGAGCATGGATGCCACTTCCCACCACCATCTCTATATCCCAAAATCAATACTAGTTAATTATCACATACAGTTAGTAATGGAGCTAGTTCAGCATAAATCAGAGATTTATAATACCTTCAATTGTGCACCCACAAAGGGTCCAGAGAGAAAAGTTTCTCATTTCTTGTGGCAGAAGCAGGAGTTCTAGGTGGCGGAGCAAGTACAGTTATTGGAAGAACCCATTCAGTTTTTTCCCTTCCTTCAATCAGAAGAGGATGCTCATACCTGCCGTTCAGAAAATCATTTAACTTTAACTTTAAATGACGTATACCTGTAAGAATTCTACTAAACTTAAATCTATTCATTTGAAGCAAGTATTCTCGATTGTCTCTACTACAATAGTATGTAGGATGAACAGCAATGTCATTCCTTGAAATATGTATAAATATTAAAAGCCTGGGTTTAAGAAGCCTATAGTACGTGCATATTAAGTAAAAAATGACTAAAAATGGCCCCAGCCAAGGAAGTGTGTGTATGTCATAGATAAGTCTAAGAATGGAAAACTGCATGAAGCTTAAAAGTAACAATAGTTGGATTATTGAATGAGAAAATAAGTAGAGTGAAGCCAAGGATGGAATGTGTGTGGTGTGTGTGTGAACTCTAGAATGAGTTACTCTCATGAAAGATGGACAAAATGCACACAGGGTTGAATATGAGTAGAAAGAGGTCAAGGGTGAAACTCATACTTTGTCCAATCCACATGCTTTGGGGTTGTGAAAAATTCAAAGCGGAGAACCCATTGCACAGATACATGTGGAGTAGAGAAGGACATTGGACCATCCATGGGGATAGAAAAAAGGAAGCTTGTCTGCACCAAATCTGTAACAACCTCATGATGATCACTCTGAACCTGAAAGCACAATTGAGAAACATAATTGTCAGAATCATAAGCCAATAAGTTAGATAATGATCCCATTGCTTTTACTCTCTTAAATATTGCATAAAAGAGGTTAGAACATAGGCAGGCAAACCAGGACACAGGACAGAGCATAATGCAGACAGACACTAAATGAAAAGGCTTTTCAGAAAGTCAACAAGAGCTTGGCCTTTGAATAATCCTGGGATTTTGCTCGACTAAAAGGCACCAGTAAACCAAATCAATAGTATCAGTACCGAATAAGACACTCTAGTGACAAGGGGCTTTTACAGCTATGGCAAATGGTGCACAGCTTAGTGCAGTTGTTTTGAAACATTGGGCTCAATATATAAATTAGTATGGGAAGGAATAGAGAAATTTTTCAAAAGTAATTTGTGATCACAAAGTACCAATTATACTGAAAAGAAGATTCTGTGAACTATATGACCATCAATACTCTATTGCAATAAATGTCCAGAAGTAAAGTGCCAACAAGAGCACAAACAAAAGTGTAGCAGATAGAATTTGTGGTGGATGAATTGACATAGAAGATACTTTACTATTAGGACAAATGTACTTGGGAGAAAGTTGGAACAACATCTATTATTGAGGAGAAGATGATGGAACTGGCCGAGGTGGTTGGGTCATGTGAGAAGTGACTAAAATGGAAACAGTCTGATTGAAACTTGAAAGAAACAGGAACTTTAGGAAACCACTAACAAAAAGCTTAATCTAAATGTATTTAATGAAATTTTGGTTTTTGATACAATCAATCAACAAAAATTCAAAAGCTTGCCCAGTGAGCTAAAAGCAACAGCAAATACCTTTGTGATTGTAGGGGAATTCCTTCTAGAAGGATGGCAAATCGCCGATTTATAGTTTCTGAAGTTTCCAATGTTATTGAGATCTGCAAAATGATAATTATAATAAAAACCAGTGCATCAATCACAATAAATGATTTTTTTAGTTATTAATTTCACTCTCCACAGTTGATAAGAGGAATGCTAGCAACACACTCTTATTATTGGTCCATTCTGTAAAAAGTGAATTTAGTAGTCTTGTAAATAGATCACTTTTTAAAAGAGTTTGACTTTTTTAAAAATAAACCAATAATCAAGAGTATATTAAAGAGTGTGTTGCCAGCATTCCTCCAGCTGATACAAGGGCAGGTCACCTCAAGACATCTCCTAGCTCCTTCATGAAAGAAAGTAAGAGTTCCACCTATCTGTAACAAGAATTTTATTGGTGAATATATTTCTGAACTTGTCACAACAACTATAAAAATCTACATGATTATCCTTACCACATCACTGAAGTAATAAGTTGAGTCAGAATTTTTAGGGGAAAATTTAAGTAAAACTTGATCATCAAGTCTGATGTTATAAGACCTTCCTCTAATGAAGCCTTCTGCTGCAGAAAATGTTTGTAGAAGATTAACTAATGCATAATCTTAACAAAAAGAAATTGAAGCACAATATCCAATATTATCCAAAGCAGACAAAATTGTTTTAGAAGTGAAGAAAGTGCATCAATTTACATGATAAAGATTCACCGGCTCCTGCTTCAGGTGAAGAGGACACTCCTGCATCATCTTCTGCAGAAAATGGAGTTCTGAACTTCTGTTGCTCACTTGGGGAGACAATGGCAATGACTTCTGGGTTGACAAGACATCTGTTTACTAGATGAATTATTATTCGGCAAAGCAGGTCCTTGGATTCAAAGAAATAGCAAAAGATGACTACAACAAAATAGACATCAATAAATTTCAACACTGTTTCAGAACTAAATTTTTACAAGAAAAAATGAGTAGTTTCATACATGAACCAACATATAGGTACAGATTAACTTACTCACCAGCACCAGAATCAGATAATACTTCAGCAACGGACAGCCGAGGAAGTGCCATATTTGATGATAGACTTGTTCGGTGACCTTCAAAAGCAGAAGCTTCCTTGGTCAATGATCTCGCAGAAGAAGATCGCAATGATAGTGAACTTCCAAAGCCTCTGTGTAGATTTTCTTTCAAGGGGTTAAATGAAGAAACAGATGAGATATCATCCCTTGAGCTGTCATACCCCTCCTCAAGACCATCATAAATATCATTTGCTCTAACCTGTAAAGGAGTTATTCTATTTTACATCAATGGTCCAAGAAAAAGGACAACATGAAGTAAAAGTTACTGCTTAAAAGAACATGCCAAATGATGGCTTGAACTGCAACCAGATATGAAAGAAATTCACAAGTCCCAGAAAAGAATTTGATATAAAGTATAGTACAGTTTAACTAATAACCAACACTGAATTTTTTGAGAAGGGAGAAAATAAGAGAGATTTAGATTTAAAAGGAGGAAAATGGAGTATAACTAAGGACCAGAAAAAATCAAATAAAATAAAGAAAATGAGAACAATATCAAAACACAAGTGGCACTAGCACCAAACCCCTACAAACAATTTTCCTTCTGAAAACCATTAAATTAGTCAAAAACAGCTTTTTCAAAGGTTAGGAAAATGCCTACTGGCTACTCTAAGATCAAAATGCAAATAAGCTATTCCAAATGCCAAGCAACAAATCGAAGGAATAGAAGAACATTAGCCTTTAAACTCATAAAACACACAATAATAAATTTAAATAATTATAAGTACAAAATCATAGTTTAGATCATTTAAATCTCTACAAATTAGCAGATTTCATATTAAATATTAAATTAAAAATAAATACAGCTAAACTTCTTTTAAATCCATATTGGACCAGCAACCATCAAATCTCTCTCCCATTTGTTGTCAAGTGACTTTGGAAATTTCAAAACACCATTGAAGTGACAAATGAATAAGTATTTGAAGAAGCATAAACCAAATACATGCCTGGCTTTGCAAATTTGATTATGAAGAGTATATAATTGAAATGCAGGCTCAAACAAACAAGAAAGGGAAAGAAAACTTTAAAAGAGAAACTATTTCATTTATCCAAAGTTAAAAATTTTCTTTTTGACCTTGTTGAAAATTGAAAAGAAATAAGGAGATTAAAAGTGAAAAAGGTCAATTATTTCTCTATTAATATTATTTTTACAGAAATTAAATATAGAGATGCATTTACATTGCTAAAATAAGGAAACTAGCATTGAGAGCAATGTGGATTCATAGCCCAAATTAAATTCCCTAGTTAGTTAATACCACTTGTCATTTTCTCTGTATTCCCTAACAAACACTTTTTTTTCCTTTTCCAAACAAAATCCCATTCACACCCAGTTTAAAATGTAATTTTTCTAGTGATTTCACATTTTGCAGACAGAAAATTTTATAATTAAAAACAAATAAAGGGCGTTCTTAAAACAATAGGTGGCAAACAAATTTAGGCTAAAACCACAGATAAGTTTAGTTTACCCAATAAAAAATATCACCAATAGCATACCCAATCACCATCTCCATCCATCTCTTTCCAAAATATATCCAGTTGTATAGTAGTTAAGGGAACAATATCTGAAAACATATAAACAAGTAGATATATTACTTATAATATTTAATGCACTTTAAGACTAAAACTTTCTGAAGCTACATAAAATAAAGAATATATAGGTGCAAAAGAACAAGAGACTTAATACTGATATCAGCAGTCAATTTTTATAAACAATGAGTAATTTATCCAATGATATTGAGTTCTGTCAAAATTTGCTTACTAGACTTATTATCACTTTTTTTTGTGTTGCAAGCTGTAAGGTTGAACAAATGCCAATACTACCCTGTTGTCATTAACAGAGAGCAGTGTGTTGACAACATGATACAAAAGATATTTATAATTTTAATGGTTTCTTGTATTGTCTTGTTAGGTCTTCATGTATCCAATTTAATGGGACTAATGAGTGATGACCATTTGATCCATTTTCTTACTAGTTTGGTATCACAGCCATGTAACTAACCAGTAACCACCAAAGCAATGTCTTTAGACATCAAATTCCCAAGAGTCAATTCCCCCTCATTCTTATACCTGCCATAGACCTCCCAGCTAACAAGAAATATCTCTCCACACCAGACCAACACATAATTTTCAATTTTCCAAAACTCCATTGGAATAGAAAAATCAAGAGATAATAGAGGGGAGTGTAAGATAGAGTAGAGAAGTCTATATAAGCATAATCTAACCACCTAATGGGTAAAACTAAAAAGAACTTCCAGTTATCCAAGCACTTAGATATCTTATGAGGCACAGGATACCATAAAGAATTAGCTTGAATCCATAGCTCCCAAGTAAGAGGCCACTGTATAATTCCACATGCACCCAGCAAAGCCTATATAGAAAGAATCTGATTATCCACATACAGACCAGCCAAACCACTTTTAGAGATATTGACATTCAAACCAGAGAAAGCCTCAAAGAACTTGAGAATAGAAAGACTCAACTGCATTCCTATCCTCCTCCAGAAAGGTTGGAGAGCTTAGCTTAAACTATTTCTCACCACAGCTAAGTATTATGGCTCCACACCAATTACCAGTTTAATCACCATACCCTTTTTCTACAGACAGGAATCTAATGTAGCAGATCACCTGTAGGCAACAAACTCTAAACGGAGTCTTATGTACTAGAAACCCACAAAACAAACCCATTCAAAAGTTTCTCTTATAGCACCGTTACATACTAGAAACCTTTAAGTCTTCTCCAATGAATTAATCAACTTTTGCCTTCAAGCTAAACCAATTAGAGTCTTGCATACTAGAATTCCTTATATAATTACTCTCCTGTCCAATTAGGCAACTTTTCCTTTCAAGCTATTGCTATAATAGAAAACAAACAAACGATTAACCAATTGTAGGTAAGTAGCAAACATTCTCTGTCAATGGAAAACCACAAGACAATGAAGGAGTAGACTATCCAATGGCTGTTGTGACAAATATAAACAAGAAACAATAACTGGAAGCAATAAATTTCAAAATCTAAGGCTAAGAAGCAGCAAACAAGAATACAAGGCCTATGAGGAAAATAAATCTGCCACATACACGTCTGGAAAAAACTATATTGTTCTGCATCAACATTAAAAAATAACGTTTTAATCAAATGAAGTAATTTTTTCTTTTGCCAACAGAAAGCAATCATAGTTTGTACAGAAAAACATCTTAATATTTATCCCTTTATAAACTTAAGATTATTCAAAACAAGAAAAATTAAGTATGTCTATATAATGAAGTCAGGAACTAATACAATAGGATTACAACAGACATAAAATGAAGATAAAAGTTAGCAACCAAACTAACCATCATCCACTGGAAAGCCACTGCCTTTCTGGTTTACCCATATTTGTAACGGAATGCGAACTTCCTGCAAATCAAAGCTAACAAAGTTAAAAAATCTAAAAATAGGCATATTAAACTGAGGAGACTTAGAGAAGAAAAGAAAACTAACTACTAATAGATGTAACCTTTACTAAATATTGCAAACAGAGACTACAAATTATCAGTGAAATATCCCAGAACAATCAAGAAAAAGCTAAAACTGAAAGAAAATATCACACAGCTCACGGAGATTGGGTTTCATATAACATCTCCAGAAAACTCAGCATAAAAATAACATGATGCAAATACATTTCAATATAAATTATAGCAAGTTATTGCAAAACCAACCAAATCAGTAACATCATCTGTGGTCTCTGGACGAGATTGCCCATGTTCTAGTATTAGCCACCCTCCGGTTACTGCACTCTTAACATAGTACAAATAGCGAATGTTTGAACCCTTGTATGATGGTGGAATAATGCTAGGCAGTAGCATCCGCACCACATCTGCAATTAAAATTCCACATAATCAATCTTCTTAAATGAAAATAAATAAGATAACTAAAACTACTAAAGCATGACATATTCAATGACAATCTCATGAGTGACAATCTCATGAGTGACAATCTCAAGTATACTGGCAATTTGCAAAAAAAATACTTGTTATCTTCATAGGATGATAAAATTGGGTGATAAACATAACCAAAGGCAATTGGTAATGGTTTGGGTTCTGGATAAGAATGTTAGAATGAATGAAGAGAAGGAACAAAAAGATGAGAGACCTAATTACTAAAGTTTAAAACCCATGCCTTCGAAAAGCATAGAAATTAGGAAAAGGAAAAAAACAAGACAAAGTAGATTGGATGATCAAATTACAGATTCAAGTCTGAGGTTAAAAAGCATAAATCTGAGAAACAAACCAATGGTAACTGATTTGGTTCAAGGTTGATGCGAAATGAACCAATTATCCAAACCAATCCGAACCAATTAAATTGATTTGGTTTGGATTATTAGGTGTCTATTTGTTTTAAATTCATAACAGTGCATAATTAATTCCACAGAATTTATTTTAAATCACTTCTGTCCAACGTATTTCATAAAGCATGCATCACTCATTTTCAACCATTGATTCTAGAATCAATTCTACTCAACTGTAAATCAAACGGTCACTTGGTTTATTGGATTAATCCAACCCAATGAACACCCCTAACTGCAAAGAACAATGGCTTTGGGAAAATTATCTTCCAATCAATCACTTCCTAAGGCTTCTATGGATGGGTTTTCAATTACTATTCTCAAAATATTTTTTTCCATGAATTAAATACTTTTGGAAACAAATTGTTTCACTAGTCTTCTCACCTATGCTGAAAATTGATATAGATTTTCCTTTTTATGGTACATGTTATAGACTTTCTTTTAATTTACTGAAGTGTCCTCCAATGTCAAAGGTTTTTGAAAAATGTCAACTATTGTCAAAATGGTCAAAATACAGGTCCCAATAATGTCATTAATTAAATTACAAAACTAGTCCAAAATAACCCAAGACCAAAGAGTCCCACTTATTGTCTGTTATTTTACCAGCCACAATATATTCACATATTTCAATTCATATCTTATTCCAACATATCCACCAAGTATTCTTATTAACGTTTAATCTCATTGCTGAATCAGAGCTCAAAATCAAAGATTATAACTCCAGCAAGAAAATAACTTAAACAAAGCTTCTGAAGTCTAACTACCTGCAGTCAACAGATATCAAGGTATGGCAGAGTTGCAGTTTTGTGGGAAAATAACATCAGATGTTGTTCTGTCTAATAACCCATTAAAACCAACTATTGTTTCAAGAAACAGAGGGGGAGTAATTTTGAACAGACAATATTTATAAACATGTTATCAAAAAAGCTTTATTTTTAGTGTAATTATTAAAAATTCAAAGAGGGAGAAACCAGTATGCAGGCTGTCACTAACCAAAAGTGAAGTAAGAAACCTTTTGCATTACATGCACCAAGAAAGGCACATGCAAAAGTCTTTACAACCTCTAGATGAATATTCATTTAAGTACACCTACTAATCTAAAAAATAAAAGAATAATTTGAATTTCAAAATTCCACAAGTATGTTCATTCCATGTTGAGAAAATATAAAAACTAACTAACAGTACGAGAGTCCAACATAAAAGCAGACTCCTTTAGTGTAGAACTTGACATACATGATTTGCTGGCGCCAGCATTAACAATCTGGTTTGCAACTAGGATTGGTGTTGAGGAGTCTAAAAATACATGTTCGCCTGAAACAAAAATGTAAATTTCAATAATAATAATAACAATGATGTTGATACAGTAAAACAACTATAAATTTTCATCTGGGTGTTACAAATTTTAGCAAAACAGCACTCTCAAGCCATTAAGTGTGAGTGCTATTGTATAGCAACCAACCTCTCCTTTGCTTTGAAGGAGGCAAAGGCTTCTGTGTGACAAACCACTGGGTGTCCAATTTCTCAGTGCCTTTGATCTCAAAGCTGAGTCTTTCCATCAAAAAAGAGTACTCATTTGAGGGATTGGAGATCTGGATGGTGACAATAACAGGATCACCAGGCTTGTAAACTTGTCTATCCGTTTCAAGCTTCAGTGTTGGAAGGAGTTCTTCACCCTTTGATGAATTGTTATTCACCAAACGGGAATCACCACCTCCAAAGATCGAGAATCTCCTCTGTAGCATTGCCCTTTTCTTGCTTCCCAGTTTGGAACTTTATGCTTTCACTTGGCAGATTTCCTGTAAAAGAAATTAATGGGTGAGCAAAATAACCAGTGAATTTTCCGGCCTTGGAAGAAGAAATTGCAATAAGAGATTGGGTTTTTGGGAGCATCGGATTTGATTTGAGGTGAAGAAAAAGAATTTGGTTTGGACGGGGCGGGCACGGGTAGTAGCTACCCACTACCCGCACCGGCAGGCGAAAATGTGCCCTGTGCCCGCCCCATACCTGCAGCGGGTACCTATTTGAAGGGTTTTAAACGGGTAGCAGGATACCCGCGAATACACATGGGTATCCAGTTGTTAAAACTTAAGAAAAACATGAATTCAATACATTTTACAAAAGAGTAAACTTAAAAATAAAGTCAGTACATTTAGTCCCCAAAAGAAAATTAAACAAAAAATCATAAAAACTCTCCATCATCTGCAAGTTAAATAGTGTGCCACTTTTTTCTCTTCTTGTTCTGTTCATTTTGTTCATAGGCAAAGCAATGCAGTAGCAGATAAATTAGCATCAATAGCTCCTTTATATCCGGATGTAGTGTGGATAGAGGATTTCCCTATTGAGATTGGGCCTCTTCTTAACTCTTTCAGTTATTAATATACATCGATTTGCTTTTAAAAAAAATAGTGACTGAGCGGCAAAGAAAATTAAACAATGCTTGTCTTTCTCAAATCTTAGTCATATACACAGCTCTAATTTATAGTATTATAAAATTATCTAATGCAGGTGTTATTGTCTTATTGAAAATAATGCAGAAGGAGAAAAGGAGAAGGGGCACGACAACGACAATAATGTACATAATCATCAAAACAGATAAACTTCTGATCTTTGTTTTTAATTGAAATTAGGAACAATTCGTTCAATAATATCATAAAGGGTACAATAAAAAACAAAGCCAAGATGAAAACGACCCAGGCTGGAACAGATTCAACAGAACACATCAGAAAATTTCGTACCTTGATGAAATGCGATGAAGCTGGAACAATTCAACAGAAGCAGCCGACGATGAAGAAGTAGAAGCGACCGGCGACGCAGTAGCAGGAGCAGTCGGCCGGAAAGGATCACGGGACGGCGACGCAGAGACAGATTCACGCACAAGCGAAACGGTGTGTAGCAGCTCGCCGTGAAAACGCGCGCAGACAGCAGATGTAGCCGGAGGACGGGACGACGGCGACACAAAGGCTGGCCGGAGTAAGGGGCTGAGATTGAACAGAGAAGGCGCCGTTGGGGGAAGGAACAGGCCAACAGGGACAGCCGGACAGCAGCTTGAAAGAAAAAGAGCTTAATTTTTTTTTTTTAATCCCGTGAAGTAATTCTATTTAGACTCTCCCACTGTGTTTGTGTTTAGTGGGATCTAACCCGAAAAATGAATTTGTGAATTTGTGAATAGGTTTTTAATAATGGGTTAAAAATTTGATTTTACTACGTAAACTTTAATGAATTTGTGAATAAGTTTTTAATAATGGGTTAAATATGTTTTTAATCGTTTGACCCGAATTTGATTTTATTATGTAAACTTTAAAATCGTTGGGCATTGTAATTGGATGGACAAATTGACACAAAATTCATTTATATGTCGGTGTTACGTGATTTTAGAACTAAAATTACGTGATTTTAGAATATTAGAAGCTAAAGTTACATCATTACAGAATATGAGGGACATAACAATAAAAGTTTAGAGATAAAATTAAATTCGAGTCAAAGTTTAAAGACTGAAAACATATTTAACTCTTAAAAGATTAATATATTAATACTCTTTCGTTCCTTTTTAACTATCATTAGGTTCTCAAATTTATTTTTAAATAAGTGTCATTTTCATATATCAAAGCAACAATAAATATTATTTTTTCAATTTTATCTATATTGTGATTTTTTTATTTTAATATTTATTATAAATCTATATCATAATTTCTTAAGAAAATTTTAATATAAAAAATTGTGTAATAGCACAACTAATTAGAACCATCAAATATATTAACTTTTATTGAACGCTTGAGATTTAAAATGAATAACAGGTTTCCGAACACTATTTCTGTCTCAATATCACCACATAACCAACGCAAGTAGCTGCAAACCACCACCTTCATAGCACTCATTTTCTGCAACTCGTATCAACTTTCTTCTCCAAGGCAGAGACAACTTCATGGCTTCTTTTACCATATTGCTAGTGGCGAATTTTTAGTATGACAAGGGGAGCCATGGCTCCCCCCAATTTTTTTTTTTAAAAAATTATACATATATATATATTACTAAAGGGATTTAATTGATATACACAGTTAGTATAAAGAAATTTTACACAGACATTCAATGGTGTGCCACCACATCATTTAATCAATATGACACCTCTTGTGTTATTAAATTCAATAAATGATGTGGCAACATATCATTGGATGTCTATGTAAAATTTCTTTACACTGACAATGTATATATATTAAACTCTTATTAAATTATACATTTTACAATATCCACAATACCCTTAAATTCCAAATATTTTTTGTAAGTTTCTCTTCTCAACTATGATTTAAACCTATTAGGGTATATTTGCAGTTGATTTTTAGAGGGAAGGGAGAGAAGAGGTGAACTTATTGAAAGTCATTTTCCCCTTGTGCTTGAAAGTTTGATACTCTAATGTTATGTTTGGTGATCGGGAAGAAAATTGAGAGAAGAGAAATTGGTAGGAGAGAAGTGGGAAGAGAGAAATAGAGGTGAAATAGAGGAGAAATAAATATTGTTTGGTGTGAGTGTGAATATGTGAGAAATAGAAGAGAAATGTTAAGGTAGGTTGTTGTGTTTGATGTGATAGATGAAATAGAGAGAAATATTTTTTTAATATTTTCATGAGTTTTTCCCGCCAATGAAGGTATATCAATTTTTATGCCAAAAAAATCGATTGTCGGGAAGACAATGTATTTGGTTTTGTATTCCTGAATGAAAAAAAATCGATTTTTAGGGTCAGAAATCGATTTTTTGGTGGTCAGAATATAACTTCCCTGTTCCTGGGACCAAAATAATCGATTATATATAATTTGTAATCAATTTTTCATAAGTTAGAGGGTGTGGGAATCTTTGATTGAAGCCAATAATCGATTTCTTTCATACAAAAATCGATTATGGTGGGATCATAATGTATTTCCACCCTTTTCACGACTCTTTAGAGGGGAATTGTGTTTATGGTGGGACCCACCAATTTTTAGTATTTCCCTTCACTTCCACTCACTCACCCAACAGGGTAGCTGAGTGTATTTCACCCCATTTCAACCCATCTCATTTCACTTCCACCCTATTTCAACAACACAAACACATGTTAAGTGTGTCTTATAGAGTCTTCCCTCTCCTCTTCTCCATTTCTTCTCTAATTTTTCCCCTTCCTTCTAAACTCATAAACACACTCTTGGAGAACATAGTCTTAAATGTGATTTCTAATAACTTTCTTTATATTATTTTCAGGTTAAATATGTTTTTAATCCATGAAACTATACAGAAATTTGGATGTTGTGGTCTCTCATTTATTTCTCTTTGATTTTACTCCTATGTTTTTTAAAACTACCCCATTAATTATGTTTCATTAAATGATTATGTAGTACTATTTCTTTCATATTTCCTTATGGATTTTTCCATAGAATTTTATGGGAATTTCAAAATTCATAGAAAATTTTTACAACATTTTTCATAATAAAAATTGGTTTTTTTTGGGAAATTAGGTAGTGTTTTTACCCAGGGCTGTGCAAAAAAATCAAATATCACAAACCAACCCATATTAAACTAGTACCACACTAAAAAAACCATTTTATTAAACTAATATTTGAACTGACCCATATTAATTAAAAAAAATCAAATCAATTTTAACCCAATAATAAAACTAGGTACCCGGTTTCATACCCATTTTTAGTTGTAATTTATATCACTCATTTCACAACAATGATGAACCCTAAATCCCAAATCCCCAATTGCACGATGCCACGATCTGAACTCTGAACGCGCTCTGCCTCTGTTCGTCGTCGTCAAACTTTGATTCTCCCTAATCCCCAAGCTCACGATTCTCCCTCTCTTCGCTCTGTTCGTCGTCGTCATTCGTCAAGCTTTGTTCGTCGTCACCAGAGCTAGCGAGTCGCGACTGATTCTCCTTTTCTTCGTCGTCACCACTCACCAGAGCTCGCGGGCTGCCTCTGTTCGACCATTTTATCTTCTTTGCTGGAAAGTGCCATCCAGGGATCGATATTATACCTATTACACTGTGATTGTGAATCTCATAAACCACTATTTTATATATTTATTTTGGGTATTTAAGTGGGTTGTTTAACATTCATAGTCATTATTATTATTTGATATCTCACTTATTTTCCTTATTTGTCATAGAAATAAAAAGGATATTTGATTAGATAAAGGAGAATCTTTAGCGAGTTTTGGCAAAAAAAATAGATTTTGTGAAATAAAAGAAGATTTGACGAGATAGAGAGAGAATCTTCAGTGAGATTTGATCAAGAAAAGAAGATTGGATAAAATAAAAGAATAATCATTCATAAGATTTTAAAAAAAATATTTGATGACGATTTTTAATCTTGAGTTGCACTTTCAGTTTCCAAATTTAGAAAGATAATTAAATAGGAAATAAAGTTAGAAGATATTTACAACTCTTATATAAGGACACCATCTATGAGAATCAAACTCATTAATCATCTGATCCAACTATTCATCCTCCTACTCTCGTCTTCTCAAGGTTCTTCAAGAGTAGTTGTGAAGTCTATAAATCAGGTTAAGTATTTAAACATGATTATAAGACTTAACATCCTTTAGTTTTAATGATTAACAAATAAGATTATATAAAGAACAAATAATATTATATAAAGAACAAATAAGATTATATAAAGAACAAATAATATTATATAAAGAACAAATAAGATTATATAAAGAACCAATTAGATTATATAAACAGGTTCTACTGAGAAAGGTATTGGTTTGTTAATTATGTTTCAGGATGGAATACTCTTTAGAAGAAGAAGAAGATTTTGTGAACAGAATCAGAATCAGAAGATCAGAATCAGAAGAACAAGAGTGCAGAATCTGAAGAAGAATAATCCTTAACAGAATTGAAGCAACTGAAGAATAGAAGTGAAGACTTGAAGACTGTCTGAAGAGAGTAAAGACTTGAAGACTGTCTGAAGAAGTGAAGACTAGAAGACTATCTGAAGAACTGAAGGCAAAAGATATGAAGAAGTACAGATTCAAATATACATCTGTCTGAAGAACAACAATGAACTGAGAAACGAAGAAGAAGAAATACAAGAAGAAAAAGAAGATCAAAGAAGAAATGAAAAAGAAGCTGTCTGAAGCTGTCTAAAGTATTGAAGCTGTCTGAAGCTGTCTAAAGTATTGAAGCTGTCTGAAGTATTGAAGCTGTCTGAAGTACGCAACATGGCTAAAGTATTGAAGCTGTCTGAAGTATTGAAGCTGTCTGAAGTACGCAACATGTCTAAAGTATTGAAGCGTCTGAAGCATTGAAGCTGTCTGAAGTACGCAACATGTCTGAAGTATTGAAGCTGTTTGAAGTACGAACATGTCTGAAGCAACGAAGCTGTCTGAAAGACTTGAGCTGTCTGAAGTGGTCAACCTGTCTTAAGTGTTGAAGCTGTCTGAAGAGCCAAGCCCGTCTGAAGACTGGAACCCGTCTGAAGTTTGGAAGCCGTCTGAGCTTTAGTAATGACGTGGCATCTTTGCTGAAACCTTGCGAGAAGACTTTTCTGAGTCTCTGCTACTCGTACGTTTTGGAACACATTTATGGCAACAAACACAGAGGGCTTTCCTGGTGCATTTAAAGTTCATACACCACTGAGGAAACCTCTGCAACAGTTGCAGCAACAACGGTGACAACTTTACAGCAGCACAACGTTGTACTATGTCAGAACTTTCAAGAAGCGTGTCTCACAACGGATTAAAAGAAGACTATTTGCTATCTCTAAACGATAGTATCTCAACGAGGACATTTCTTCATATGTGCAATCTGGAACAAAGCAGAAGAAAAGCTCAGGAGACTAAGCAAAAGCAACAAGGAAGATGTTTGAATAAAATATATTCAATTCAACATCTTTATCTAAATCTCAAAAGAGGAATCTGCAAACAACGACTATTTGGTCAAGACATCTCATTCAAAGAAAGTAATGGTGTCAGGAGCAAATGAAAAAAGAAGTATATGTAGAATAAGCCAAAAAGACAATTCAACGGATACCTACTCATATACACTCCCAAGAAAATAAGAGGAAATCTGAAAGAAAGCAGTTGAACGCAGAAGAAGCAGAAGAAAACTCAACGAGAGAAAAATTAGCAAGAAAGAAAGCAGGCAGATGCAAGCCGGACAAAACAGATAAAGGCAGATGCAAGCAGATGCAAGATAATGCAAGCTGGATAAAGCAGATGCAAGCTGGATAAAGCAGATGCAAAGATAATTGCAAGCAGATGCAAGATAATGCCCCCCAAAGTTGGATATAAACAGATGCAAGAAAGCAAAAAGAATTCAAGAGAGAGAATACACA
Organism: Sesbania bispinosa; assembly: GCA_026901365.1. Lineage (NCBI taxonomy): Eukaryota > Viridiplantae > Streptophyta > Magnoliopsida > Fabales > Fabaceae > Sesbania > Sesbania bispinosa. Next base: position 685,662 of record QLOH01000382.1, read on the forward strand.
TAATCATCACATCTCTCAAACAGAGCTCATCAACAGAAGTGTCAGAACGGGAGTATTCTGAACACTCAATATGCTTAAGGAGAAGCAACCGTTTGAGAAGCTATTACACAACGGCTATATGAGCCACATCATCAAAAGCCTCAACGGTATTATGAAACATCTTCAACGGCTATATTGAAGAAGAACATATAAATAGCCTCAAGATTGAATTTGAAGATGTTGGCGGGCCAACCTGTTGTTGTTGTGGTGTACAACCAAGATGGGTGGCAGGCTGAGCATATTAACCAGGCTGCCGACCTACAACCAAGTTGTCAGAATGATCAACCAAGTTAGATCAATTGGGATTATTTTTCAAGAAGGTTCTTGAAATCAATCAGCATGAAAATTGTTAACTAGGCTGAGTGTCTTACAGTTAACAAGAGTTGACTCGAGCTTAAATACATCAGGAAAATGTCAACAACAATTGATCAGAGAGTTAATTCTCAATCGGGCTACTGATCAGCTGGTCAGTTAGTTAGATTGTACAGGTTGGTCTGTTGATCAAGTAAGTTGGTTGTCGGGAAGGCAATCATGCTGTACAAATGACTATCAAACTGGGTACGGTTTGAAGCTTGAAGATACCTTGGTATTCCAATGATACGGGTGAGAATGTAGCCCATGGAAACCAATGGTTGGGAGAATAAGGCTGGAGCTTAATTTCATATTCTTAGTTAGCCTACTCTCAGAGGATGTATTCCTCATAGAAAAGACAGGGATTGTACTTAATTCAAACATTTGTATCACTGTCTATCCTTGTATTTAGTTTGTAATGACTGTCACCTGAGTATGTACTCAGTAATCTCTATGGACAAGAAGAATCTGAGTGAGAGGTTCTGGCGAACATCTAGCTTAGATTGAGTAGTAATACTCTACACTTAGTTAAGTGTCTGAGAGCCTGGAGAGGCTTGGTGGGAAAGAAAGAATACTTGTGGGTAGAGCCTGGAGAGGCTTCATAGAAAAGACTACTTATGTATTGGCCTGGGAGGTTAATATGTGGTATCTGTCGTGGTTTCAGATAGTGGAAAAGCCGTGGTGGTTGCCTCTAGGACCTGGATTGTAGCCCACGGGGTGGTGGGTGAACAGGATAAATTCTGTGTCTAAGTTTTCCTTCTCTTGATCTCTTTTATTTACAGTTTTATATTTACTATGGGGATTGAAAAGTAATTTTCATAACAAGCTTAACTCAAGGATTTCAATAAAACAAGTTTTCATTACAAACATAAAATTAAAACTTCTCTAGTGTAGGTTGAAGTATTATAGAAGAATATATTCAGAGGGCTGTCTGAAATATCTGTCTGAAGTGAGCCCAACAGGAACTCAGTTCAGACACATGATATAGATGGTCTCTGGTCATCTAAAGTATTTCAGAAGTAGTTCTGAAGGTACTCTTAGTAATATTCTTTAGAAGACCCTAAGAGAAGTTTTTAAAATCAAAACAATCTTAAGTGTAAGAGAAAGTTTTTTCAACCTAAATCTTTCATATATTCCGCATGTATTTAAAATAACTCTGATCTTAAGATTGGTTTGCACAATGATCACTTACGTGATTGATTTATATAAAGATTTCCAAAATTGTCTTACAATGTTTACAACACTATTCAACCCCCCTTCTAGTGTTGCCCTGTGGTTCTAACAATTGGTATCAGAGCTCACCTTCGGGTTGAGCATCTAACAAATGCAGAAGGAGTAGATCCTCAGAAGATGGAAATCTCGCCAGGCTGAAGCAACTCTGAAGAATGATAATGAGAATAGGAAAATCATTTTCCAATACTCATTATTCATAAGGCTAAAGCACAGGACGCCAACAGAAAAAGGAAAGTGAATCTATCTCTGGATCAAAAACGGTGGTAACACCTTTCCTATCTGTATTTAAGTTATAATTTTAAATATAGTTATTAATCTGTTGCATGATTTGTTTTATTGAAATTGTGAAAAATATGATACATGATATTATTATTTCATGCTTTTAAATTGTGGTTAAATAAAATCACTGCATGCTATGTGTTTCACTATGTTTACTGTGTGAAATGTATGATTCATTTTATGTATGCTTTACTTATTTAAATATATGTGTTGAAGAGTCACACATGCTTAGTAAAGTAATAACTGTGTTTTTAAATTAAGTAAATGAAGAGTCGTGTGTGTTAGTCATAACTGTTTTTGAAAATATGAAACGACACGATGTGAATCATTGAATCATCAACCGGTTTCTCTCAATGGACACGATGCACTTCTCCCCACACCCGGTTCAGTACACATAACCGTCTCTCATCAATGCTTGAAGCATGCTTGGCTATCTATTTAAAAAGGATTGGATGATCAACATGGAAATCACACTTTACTCAATCCTTTCCCTAAAAAGGTCAAATCTGCTCAAGTATCTTCATCTCAGAAAGATCATTTGATTCATAGAAATCAATGGCAGATGTGTCTGCATCATCAAGCAACTCAAACCCTTCCGTGATTGATGACAGGTATCATACCCTGTAGGCGGCTAACCTTTCAGACTTTGATAAAGCAGACTACGAGATATCTGAGTACTTCAACGCCATTGGATGGACTCCATACTTCAACAACATTTCCTCCTCCTGGCATAAGAAGAGTGTAACGGATTTTTGGGACAACATCAAGATCATATCTGAACCCAACAGAACCGGGATTGAGACGAAGGTGATGGGAAAATCACTGTCTGTGGACACCAAACTTATTGCTGAAGTTATAGGTGTTCTTGACAGCGGAGAACAATACTTCCAAAGATGGGAATCTCTTCATGGTGGAACATTCGTTCTTGAATCAACATCTATTTGGAAGAAGAAGGATTGCCCCTTTCAGACCTTCTCAACTTCTGAGCACACCCAGAGCCCTCCTTGCTGTATTAAACTGCTGCATTCTTCCCAGAGGAAGAAATAATTTGACTTTAAGTATGATGGAGAGGTTCGTATTGGGACTCTTGATGACAAAGAAGAAAATTAATCTCCCATGGGTACTGTTGTATCAGATGATGTTCAGAGATGAGATGGGAAATGAGGACCTCTATCTTCACAACACCTTGATTATGAAAATTCTATTGCACAAGGGATTTCCTATGGAAAGTCTCTTTGACCAACCGTCTCCTGACTTCTTCACTCCGGCTGAACATGCTGAGTTAGACCGGACTCTTATTGAAAGAGAAGAAGCTCCTGAGAATCAAGTGGTCATTCCTCCTCTTTTTGCTCCACGCATTGAAGAAGGAACTGAAGATACCAACTTGAAGTCTCGTAAAAGGAAAATGATGACATTGGGTGCATATAATCTGAAGAAGGTGAATGATAGAGTAATTTCGGCTGGCAAAGAAATTGAGAGCTGCAGAAAAGAGCTTCAAAAGCTTAGGGCTTGAAAAGGAAAAGGCTGATGAGAACCAACCTAATGATCAATGATATACGTGTGTCCTATTTCGGAATCTTTGTTTCTATGTCTTTGTGTTTATATTTTTAATGATATTGAAATTCTATCCTGTTTGAAGTCTCTCTGTTTTGATTCCTTTGTATTAATATCTGTGCATAATTAAGAACATAATTCTTTCTAACCGATTAATAAATTGTATTTCTGTAATAAGACAATTCTAAATTTGATAAAATGTTATCTGTAATTTTAAAATACTTAATAATTAACAAATTACAACCAGGTTGCTACTGAAAGGTAGTTCTAGTTTATGCCATGTTTCAGAAAACAGGTTTTTGAAGATAATCTCAAGAAGACCATCAGAAGGAAATACCGTCTGAACGGATAAATCAATGTGAACATCATCTAAAAGGATGGGTAGTGTGATAACGTCTCCATTGTCTGAACCTGTTCAGAAAGTTCAAAATGAACTCACTGAAACTGTGGGTCAACAATGTTTAGATGATTAACACTCTATACATCTAGGCCTAACTCAATCCTTGAGGATAGGTTAAGATGATTGTTCAAAGATTCCCTGGGAGCACAAAAGACAAAAGCATACTGGAATGTGCAGACATCAAGCAACCTCAGATGAAGAAAAAGTCGTCAAGGCAAGAAGCAATATCAGATAACACCGTTTCATCCAGATAACAATAACCGGATTATGTGGGTAACATCTCTCCATTACCTAATCTAAACTTTCATGATCTTATATTCAATGCATTATTTTCTGAAAAGACGTGTTGTTTTAATAAGGGGGTCTCTTGGAACTATAACGTCTAAAATCTTTAAAAATCGCGGCGCTTCATTTGCTTCTCACTCCTTCCAAGGAGGCGCTGTCAGTATCATCATTAACTACTCTTGTGTGTATTTTAATACCACATCCTTTTTTTTTGTCTTCCCCCATCTCTCGCTTCAGATTTCTCTGAAACTCTTCTAAGACCTTTCTCTTTCTCATCCTTTTCTCAAATATGTCTTCCTCTATCCCTATCTTTCAAACTCTGACCGTAGATTTTCAAAAACTCTCTAAGGATTGCCTCAATGTAACCTCCCACTTCGAAGCTGCTGGATGGCTACCCTTCTTTGAAGCCATTGATTGTAAATGGCATGAAGAAAGTGTGGTACCAATTCTGGAAACACGCTAAAACTTAGAAGAAGAGACCTGCCTCAAAGCCCAAGTAATGAATCAAAAGGTAGTTGTAACTACCAATATCCTTGAGAAAGCTCTAGGAATAAAGCTGAAGGAGAATTGTTCTCAACAGCTTGGAAGATCCGTTTGAGGAATAGTTTAACCATCTAATCTTCAATAGGCGAGGAATGAAAGTCATTCCCAAAGTTCTCTTCAATATTCTGAAATCTTAAACAAGAAAAGGAAGATTCTTATGGTAAACAATGTGTTCATTAGCCACCTGTACGATCATAGACATCTTGGTCTTCTTAAGGTAAATCATCGGAACACAGAGGAAACCGATGACATTCCTGAGATTCAAAGACTAAGGATGGAGAATGCTCAACTGCGTCGCAAGATAAAGAAGATAAGGAAGAATGTGCTCAAGATCTCTAATAATATCTAGTGTCTAACGAGCAATCTTATGGAAATTAGTTCCCTCTATCGTCTTTAAAACTCATCTGATGTCAGCTTAAGTGTCTCTGTTCTTCTGTCTCCATTATCTAATGTGTTTTCTTCTGTGAATTTAGTTGTTCTCTTTTAATTTCAAAATCTTCTTTGTTTAGTTTCTTTTATGCTTCATAACCTCTTGATAATTGCTTAACAAAATTTTAACTGTAACAAGAAATTCTTAAAAGATTGTAGAAAACTAATCAACTTAGGGGAAGAAACCTTAGTATTAAGAAGCAGATCTTTAAGTGTAACAAACTTAGGGGGAGAATATAATCACCAAACCTTTTTAATTAATGACAAAAGGGGGAGAAATATAAACTAACAAAATACTAAAAAGAATGTAACAAAAGGGAAATATATAGGGAGATTATAGGAAGAAGAAATAAATAGCAAAGAAATATAAAATACAGTAAGGAAGAAGATAACAAACTTCTAATAATAAGTAAGAATAACAATAAGTCTTAACAATAGGTGTCTAAAATTCTAACAAGTAAAGATTTTAGTGTTCTAATAACAATAGGTATCTGAAATCTTAACAAGAAAAATTTTAACAATCGTTTATCTAAAATATCTGAAATATTAACAATAAACTTGTAACAGCTGGTTAATAAAGATTTAACAATTGGAATTGATTAATTAAAGACTTAATTGTTTCGGAAGATATCTAAAAGAATCAATGCCTGTCTCAGGGGGAGTAATATAGATAGGGGGAGTAATAAAATTAATTATCTTATTTTATTATCTCTCATTTCTTTTTATACCCATTTTGTCAGTAATATATAATTTATTTGTCATCATTAAAAAGGGGGAGATTGTGAAGTCTATAAATCAGGTTAAGTATTTAAACATGATTATAAGACTTAACATCCTTTAGTTTTAATGATTAACAAATAAGATTATATAAAGAACAAATAATATTATATAAAGAACAAATAATATTATATAAAGAACAAATAAGATTATATAAAGAACAAATAATATTATATAAAGAACAAATAAGATTATATAAAGAACCAATTAGATTATATAAACAGGTTCTACTGAGAAAGGTATTGGTTTGTTAATTATGTTTCAGGATGGAATACTCTTTAGAAGAAGAAGAAGATTTTGTGAACAGAATCAGAATCAGAAGATCAGAATCAGAAGAACAAGAGTGCAGAATCTGAAGAAGAATAATCCTTAACAGAGTTGAAGCAACTGAAGAATAGAAGTGAAGACTTGAAGACTGTCTGAAGAAGTATAGACTTGAAGACTGTCTGAAGAAGTGAAGACTAGAAGACTATCTGAAGAACTGAAGGCAAAAGATATGAAGAAGTACAGATTCAAATATACATCTGTCTGAAGAACAACAATGAACTGAAGAAGAACGAAGAAGAAGAAATACAAGAAGAAAAAGAAGATCAAAGAAGAAATGAAAAAGAAGCTGTCTGAAGCTGTCTAAAGTATTGAAGCTGTCTGAAGTATTGAAGTTGTCTGAAGTACGCAACATGACTAAAGTATTGAAGCTGTCTGAAGTATTGAAGCTGTCTGAAGTACGCAACATGTCTAAAGTATTGAAGCTGTCTGAAGCATTGAAGCTGTCTGAAGTACGCAACATGTCTGAAGTATTGAAGCTGTTTGAAGTACGTAACATGTCTGAAGCAACGAAGCTGTCTGAAAGACTTGAGCTGTCTGAAGTGGTCAACCTGTCTTAAGTGTTGAAGCTGTCTGAAGAGCCAAGCCCGTCTGAAGACTGGAACCCGTCTGAAGTTTGGAAGCCGTCTGAAGCTTTAGTAATGACGTGGCATCTTTGCTGAAACCTTGCGAGAAGGCTTTTCTGAGTCTCTGCTGCTCGTACGTTTTGGAACACATTTATGGCAACAAACACAGAGGGCTTTCCTGGTGCATTTAAAGTTCATACACCACTGAGGAAACCTCTGCAACAGTTGCAGCAACAACGGTGGCAGCTTTACTGCAGCACCAACGTTGTACTATGTCAGAACTTTCAAGAAGCGTGTCTCACAACGGATTAAAAGAAGACTATTTGCTATCTCTAAACGATAGTATCTCAACGAGACATTTCTTCATATGTGCAATCTGGAACAAAGCAGAAGAAAAGCTCAGGAGACTAAGCAAAAGCAACAAGGAAGATGTTTGAATAAAATATTTTCAATTCAACATCTTTATCTAAATCTCAAAAGAGGAATCTGCAAACAACGACTATTTGGTCAAGACATCTCATTCAAAGAAGTAATGGTGTCAGGAGCAAATGATAAAAGAAGTATATGTAGAATAAGCAAAAAGACAAATTCAACGGATACCTACTCATATACACTCCAAAGAAAATAAGAGGAAATCTGAAGAAACCAGTTGAACGCAGAAGAAAGCAGAAGAAAATCAAGAGAGAAAATTAGCAGAAGAAAGCAAGCAGATGCAAGCCGGACAAAACAGATAAAGGCAGATGCAGGCAGATGCAAGATAATGCAAGCTGGATAAAGCAGATGCAAGATAATGCAAGCAGATGCAAGATAATCAAGCTGGATAAAACAGATGCAAGAAAGCAAAAAGAATTCAAGAGAGAGAATACACATAATCATCACATCTCTCAAAACAGAGCTCATCAACAGAAGTGTCAGAACGGGAGTATTCTGAACACTCAATATGTTTAAGGAGAAGCAACCGTTTGAGAAGCTATTACACAACGGCTATATAAGCCACATCATCAAAAGCTCAACGGTATTATGAAACATCTTCAACGGCTATATTGAAGCAGAACATATAAATAGCCTCAAGATTGAATTTGAAGATGTTGGTCGGGCCCACCTGTTGTTGTTGTGGTGTACAACCAAGCTGGTTGGCATGCTGAGCATATTAACCAGGCTGCCGACCTACAACCAAGTTGGTCAGAATGATCAACCAAGTTAGATCAATTGGGATTGTTTTTCAAGAAGGTTCTTGAAATCAATCAGCATTAAAATTGTTAACTAGGCTGAGTGTCTTACAGTTAACAAGAGTTGACTCGAGCTTAAATACATCAGGAAAATGTCAACAACAATTGATCAGAGAGTAAATTCTCAATCGGGCTACTGATTAGCTGGTCAGTTAGTTAGATTGTACAGTTGGTCTGTTGATCAAGTAAGTTGGTTGTCGGGAAGGCAATCATGCTGTACAAATGACTATCAAACTGGGTACGGTTTGAAGCTTTGAAGATACCTTGGTATTCCAATGATACGGGTGAGAATGTAGCCCATGGAAACCAATGGTTGGAGAATAAGGCTGGAGCTTAATTTCATATCTTAGTTAGCCTACTCTCAGAGGATGTATTCCTCATAGAAAAGACAGGGATTGTACTTAATTCAAACATTTGTATCACTGTCTATCCTTGTATTTAGTTTGTAATGACTGTATCCTGAGTATGTACTCAGTAATCTCTATGTACAAGAAGAATCTGAGTTGAGAGGTTCTAGCGAACATCTAGCTTAGATTGAGTAGTAATACTCTACACTTAGTTAAGTGTCTGAGAGCCTGGAGAGGCTTGGTGGAAGAAAGAATACTTGTGGTAGAGCCTGGAGAGGCTTCATAGAAAAGAATACTTGTTGTATTGGCCTGGAGAGGTTAATATGTGTATCTGTGGTTTCAGATAGTGGAAAAGCCAGTGGTGGTTTGCCTCTGGGACTGGATGTAGCCCAAGGGGTTGTGGGTGAACCAGGATAAATTCTGTGTCTAAGTTTTCCTTCTCTTGGTCTCTTTTATTTATAGTTTTATATTTACTATGGGGATTGAAAAGTACTTTTCATAACAAGCTTAACTCAAGGATTTCAATAAAACAAGTTTTCATACAAACATAACATTAAAACGTCTCTAGTGTAGGTTGAATTATTATAGAAGAATATATTCAGAGGGCTGTCTGAAATATCTGTCTGAAGTGAGCCCAACAGGAACTCAGTTCAGACACATGATATAGATGGTCTCTGATCATCTAAAGTATTTCAGAAGTAGTTCTGAAGGTACTCTTAGTAATATTCTTCAGAAGACCCTGAGAGAAGTTTTTAAAATCAAAACAATCTTAAGTGTAAGAGAAAGTTTTTCAACCTAAATCTTTCATATATTCCGCATGTATTTAAAATAACTCTGATCTTAAGATTGGTTTGCACAATGATCACTTAACGTGATTGATTTATAATAAAGATTTCCAAAATTGTCTTACAATGTTTACAACACTATTCAACCCCCCTTCTAGTGTTGCCTGTGGTTCTAACAGTAGTGGCTTTTTACAATAGGATTTGGGAAACTCTTAGAGTGAAGCAATTCTATCAAAAGAGGTTTTCTTTTCTTCTAGTATTTACTAGTAATTATGGAATTCTTAGGATTTTTAGTTTTGGTTTATTTATATTTTATTATGAGTAACTAATTACCTAGTCAAAGGACTATAGTGGATCTTAAGTTGTGAACTTGATTTGAACCAGTTTTCCATTTATAAATTATTGTTTTCTTTTTATAATTGTGTTTTCCTTATTGTTTTATTTTATCAAGAATTGATCATCCTTGGTAAATCTTAATTAGTTGGGTAATAGGCGATCGTACCATTATCTATAAGGTAAACTGGATCTAGGGTTTTGTATGATTAATCTTAATCCTAGGTTTTCAATCAGTTATTAGGTTAACAAACTTATTGTTTTTTATGCTTTTCTTAATTCATTATCTTGCATGATCATTGGGGATAGTGTTTTAAGGAAAAGATTATCAATATCGCATGATCATTGGGTATTGATAGTACTAGAATAAGCGATTGGCAATTAGATTGACATAATTTATAAGGGAAATTGAGTGAAAATCTAGTAAGCACTTGAGTGAAACCAAATGCCCTTGGCACTTCCATAACTGAATCCTTATTGTTATTGCTTGCTTTATTATTCAACTTTTTCTCTCTATCTTTCTTCATTTAAGTTCAACAAACAAATCAAACCATAATCTTTATCTCTTATCTCATTATTAAAGATTTAATTTAATTTAATATTGTTAATTAATCTCTGTGGGACAATACTTGGGGTTTTGAATACTTCATTTTACTCAAATCGATGGGTACACTTGCACTTAGATAAAACTCACAACAAAATACATGGGTTGTCCTCGCAAGGCTTTCAATGCCGGAAGCCATGGGTGATTCTGTGTTCAAAAAAGAAAATATAACAATTGGCAATCTGCTGACCTGTTATTCCCATTAAAAACTCACTTGTGTACCATTACACAAATTTTTTATTTGTCTATATCAGAATCCCCCATGTTTTAAAAGTTCAAAGTTTTAATAAATGTATTTTTTATGTTTCCAACAAAAAATTTATACAATGTGAATACAAACACGTGTTGTTTATGCATGGTTATTGAGAAAAAAGAAATATTAATTCCATTAACAAGGGAAAGAGAAAGGACATCTTTGGAAAAAAATGAGACTTAAAAGACATAGTTATTGCATTTCTCAATCCTTGTGTAAAAACCTTAAACAATAGATGAAAAGAGACGGAGGGAGTATATTTTGTTAAGACAAACTCACTCCTAAGAGTTTTAATGAAATCAAACCATCAAAAGTGTGAAAGCAACAAGGTATATCTAAGATGTTGTGTTTTACTAACTGTGTTCCCAAGTGCTTGCAACCCTTAGACTTCAACACTTCAGGACAAATTGTTTTATTGATTAAAGGCAAGTCAATGCAAGTTAAGACGCAAAATCAAGTTGATAAATACATAAGACTCAGAAGAGATATGAGGCTGAAATATATATAAGGATAAACTTTGAGATCATAAGACACAATTTACTTACTCAATGAGACAAGGTCAAAGTCTACAAGAGCTTAGACAGAGACGAGACTAAAAAAATAGCCAAAACTGAGACTCGGATGACCAAGTTATACCCAAGTCTTGGACGTAAGACTCAAACTGAAACTCAGATGCACAAGAGTCTGAGATCTGGATAAAAAGGATAAGACTGAGACTGAGACTCAAGACAGAGACTCAGCTTCAGACACAAGCTCTAAAAGAGAAAGGCAAGTCAATGCAAGTACACTGCAAGTGCTGCAACGTACATCAGAGCAGTCCTGTGTCGTGTCAGAAAACTGAGAAAGCAAACTCTCTCTTCCAACGGCTATAAACGGCTAGTCGCTTTTGATATAAAAGAAGGATTTCAAGTCAAAGCACTAAAAAAAGAGAGACAACATTGAATGTTCTCTAACTTATCCGTCTCAACTGAATCTCAAGTCAAGCTCAACTCAATCTCAACTATACTTGAGTGCATCTTAAGTCCATCTCACATTTTCTCTTTCATACTTTTGTTATTTTCTTGTAATTCTTAGAAAGAGAAACACCTAGCTGAGCTCATTGTATATTCATACTTTTTACGTAGCCTAAGCTAGACAAATATCATATCTATCCCATCTTTGTAACAGTCTCAGCTGAGTTAGGAAGAGCCTAGACTCAGTGTGAGCAACGTAAGAGCCTGAAGAAGCAAGGTAAAGAATACTTGAATCTCAGCCAGGTTAGGAGGTGCCTAAGCTTGGTGTGAGGGTGAGCCTGAAGTGACAGAAAGAATACTTGTAAGTGACAAGGTTGTCATAGTGGAAATCTCACAAGGTTGTGAGGACTGGACGTAGCCCAAGAACTGGGTGAACCAAGATAACTCTCTGTGTATCTCTTCTCTCTTCCTTGCTTATAATTGCTTTGTGAATTGTCTAAAGCTTAAGATAAAATAGAACTAAACTCAAATACAACGGAATTATTAAAGTTAAGTCTTAAGTTTCTTTTAGCAATTATAATCTGAGCTTCACTTATTTGATCTTACTAATACAAATCTGAGACTCCAAGCTACTGAGCTTGAGAACTAAGCTCAGTTTGGTTTTAAGCTTTTCAGGAATTAATTTTTACAAAGTCTCTATTCAACCCCCTTCTAGAAACATTCAGCCAACTTCATATTTTTTATGGGTTAAATATGTTTTTAGTCCCCGAAGCCTGTCTCGAAATTGGTTTTAGCCCCTAAATTCTAAACGGTGGTTTTTCAACGGATTGAAGTTTCAACGGATTGAAGTTTCAACAGATTGATGATTGGGTATAAATACCTCTTCATGAAGACCATCAAAGGTTAAGCAAGTGAGCAAGAATACTGAGTAATTCATTATACAAGAAAGTCTAAGAGGATATCACGCTGCAAGTTTTTATTCTTTAAAAACACTCATAAAATTATCTTTGTACACAATTTGTATATCCTGAGCATACCTCAGTTATATTGTACATTTTCTCTGTTTAAGCTTAAAACTGATATAGTTTAAGAGCTTAAACTTATTTTCTTTGTAAAAGAATACTTGGTTGTTGAGCCTAGAGAGGCTTGTCTGTAAAAGAATACTTGGTTGTTGAGCCTGGAGAGGCTTGTCTGTAAAAGAATACTTGGTTGTTGAGCCTGGAGAGGCTTGTCTGTAAAAGAATACTTGGTTGTTGAGCCTGGAGAGGCTTGTCTGTAAAAGAATACTTAGTTGTAGAGCCTGAAGAGGCTTGACTGCAAAAGAATACTTGTAATCTTGGTAAAGATTAAGAGAAAATCCAAGTGCTAGTTGGCATTGGAACTAGACGTAGCTCACAGTGGTAGTGAGTGGACCAGGATAAATTTCTTGGCTAAGCTTTCTTACCCTTATCTCTTGTCAATTTATTTATTCTAATCAAAGGGTGTTGAAAAACGGTTCTGATATTTTAAAAGCAAGAAACCTTTCAAAAGACATTTTCAGAAGCCATCTTAAGAAACTTCAGACAACATCTTAAAACTGTCTGGAACGTTTTGAAAACTCACTGTTTGCGAAAAGCTTCCATAAAATATTAAGAAACACTATTCAACCCCCTTCTAGTGTTTCCCTGTGTTTCTACAGTTGGTATCAGAGCTCAACTCAGGGTTGAGCACCTATCAAGTGTTGAGGACTAAAGATCCAGATGGAAGCTTCCAACAACAGGCAATACATCACCGAAGGAGCCTCTATTACAAGACCCCCAACATTCAATGGAGTGGACTACCACTACTGGAGGGATCGCATGAAGTTGTTCATTGAGAGCAACAACATTGATGTCCGGGACGTGGTCACTGATGGAGACTATGTGCCTATGCATAATGGAGTGCCAATACCTAAGGCTGAATGGAACTTGGAGCAGAAGGCTAGAGTTCAAATGAACGCTAAAGCCAAACTCTATCTGATATGTTCTTTGAATAAATCAGAGTATGAGAAGGTTCATGGATGTTCATCTGCCAAGGAGATTTGGGATACTCTTGCAGCTGCCCATGAAGGGACTGAGACTGTAAAGCAATCCAAGATCAACATGCTCATACATCAATATGAGATGTTCAAGATGGAAGAATCTGAAACCATTGATCAAATGTTTGGGAGGTTTCAGACCATAACTAATGGACTCAGGTCCTTGGGTAGAACTTATGAATCTGGAGACAACAATAGAAAGATTCTAAGGAGTTTGCCTAAGTCCTGGAGACCCAAAGTTACAGCCATTCAAGAGGCAAGAGACTTAAACTCTCTTAGAATGGAAGAATTGTTGGGATCTCTCAAAGTTCATGAGCTTGAGCTTGAGGAAGATGACATCCAGAAGAAACCTCTAGCACTAAACTCCAAGGCCAAACAGCCTAGGCATAGCAGTATGAAGGCTATGCAAGCTGAGGAAACTTCAGAAGCAGATGAAGATTCTGAAGATAGTTCAGAAGATGATGATCTTGCTCTTCTCAGCAGGAAAATCAAGAGGATGCTGCAGAACAGAGGAAAGTTCAGAAAGAACCAACCCTCAACCTCTAAAGTAGGTAAGTCAGGTAAGGATTCTTAAAATGACAAAATTATTTGTTATGAGTGTAATCAGCCAGGTCATATAAAGGCTGATTGTCCAAAAATGAAGAAGAACAACTTCAAAAAGAAGAAAGGTCTGATGGCAACATGGGAGGATCTTGATGAGTCTACCTCAGAAGAAGAGGAAGACACTTCAGAAGAGGCCAACCTGTGTCTTATGGCCAGCCTGCCCTCATCAGAGAGCTCAGAGTCTGAGGTATTTCCCTTAACTCTGCAAGAAATGTATGATGACCTGATGGAAAGTTCCAAGGAACTCTTCCATGAGTATAAGAATCTGTCCAAGGCCCACACAGAAATGTGTAGTAAATATGAGGCTCTTGAGATAGAAAATATTATGCTCAAGGAAAAGATTCTTGTGACTGAAAGCAGCAGTTCTCAAACTGTGTCTGAAGAAAACAAAAAACTTCAGAAACAAGTTGAGGAACTGACAAAAGACTTAGCCAAATTTTTCAAGGGAACAGAAAACCTTAACAGATTGCTTGGCAATCAAAGACATCCTCTTGACAAAAGTGGTCTAGGCTTTTGTGATCATGATACTTCTGAACCTCATATTTTCAAGAATTTTACCAGAGACAAAAAGAAAGCTATTGGGTGTTCTCACTATGGTAAGCCTGGACACAATGTGGCTCAGTGCAAACACAAAGGGAAAGCAAAACCCAAACCTAACAAGAAAGGAACCAAAAGAATATGGGTACCTAAGAACTTGATCATTCCTGTTGCAGATGTGTTTAACAGGACAAAGGAAACCTCACAAATGGTACCTGGACAGTGGGTGCTCGCGACACATGACAGGAGAAAGGTCTTTGTTCCAAAACCTTAGGCCCAGAGCAGGAGGTGTGGTCACCTTTGGTGGAAACCAGCAAGGGAAGATCACAGGAATAGGGACTGTAGGTATATCTCCTCTATCCCTTATTAAGAATGTTCTTCTAGTAGAGGGACTTCAGCACAATCTACTGAGCATAAGTCAATTGTGTGACAGTGGATATGTGGTCTCTTTTACTGAAGAAGGATGTATAGGCAAAGACTCTCTTGATCAGATCCTCTTTACTGCTAAAAGACACAACAATGTGTATTAAATTGATCTAGAGGAGTTGGCAAGTCAAAATGTAAAATGTTTTATTTCTGTTGAAGATGAAAAACAGATTTGGCACCAAAGACTTGGGCATGCCAGCTTGAGATTAATCTCAAAGTTAGCAAAATACAACCTTGTTAAAGGACTGCCCAAGCTTTCTTACAAATCTGACATTTTATGTGAAAGCTGTCTGAAAGGGAAACAAACAAGACACTCTTTTAAGAGTAAGGATGTTGTTTCCACTAGCAGACCTTTAGAACTGTTACATATTGACTTGTTTGGTCCTATTAGAACAGAAAGTATTAGTGGTAAAAAATATGGTTTGGTCATTGTTGATGACTATTCTAGATACACATGGGTGTTATTCCTAAGAAGCAAGGATGAGACTTTTAGGAATTTCACAATATTCTGCAAGAAGGTACATAATGAAAAAGGATTCTGTATATCTGTCATTAGAAGTGATCATGGTGGAGAGTTTGAGAATGCAAACTTTCAACTGTTCTGTGATGAGAATGGGATCTCACACAATTTCTCTGTGGCTAGAACACCTCAGCAAAATGGGGTTGTTGAGAGAAAGAATAGAAGCTTGCAAGAAATGGGTAGAACCATGCTCAACTCATGCAATCTACCAAGATCCTTCTGGGCAGAAGCTATTAACACAGCTTGCTACCTTCAAAACAGAATATTGGTAAGACCAATTTTGAAAAAGACTCCTTATGAATTGTGGAAAGGAAGAAAACCCAACATATCATATTTCCATCCCTTTGGATGTGAGTGTTTTATACTCAACACCAAGGATGATCTTGGAAAATTTGATGCAAGATCTGACAAAGGATTTTTCATAGGATATTCTGAAAAATCTAAAGCCTATAGAGTGTATAACTCTAGAACTTTAATTGTAGAGGAATCAATTCATGTTAAATTCAATGACAAGAAAGAGACTGATAGGGAACTATCAGATCTAGAAGAGGATTTTGCAGGATTGGAGCTGAATACTCATGTCAGCAGGAAGGATGAACAGGTGTCTGAAGCACCATCTGTCACTGAACCTCTTCAGACAAATGTCGAGTCTCAGACTGATCTTGTATCACCTCAGAAACCTGACTGGAGATACAAGTCACATCATCCAAAAGAGCAAATCATTGGGCCAAAGAACAATATTCAAGAATCTGAATTTTCTTGCTCTACTGTCTGAAATTGAGCCAAAGAACATTGATGAAGCTCTGCATGATGAAGGGTGGATCCTAGCCATGCAAGAGGAGCTAAATCAATTTTCTAGGAGTGATGTCTGGACATTTGTTCCTAAACCCCATGGGAAAACAATTATTGGAACCAAATGGGTGTTCAAAAACAAGCTGTCTGAAGAAGGGAAAGTGGTCAGAAACAAAGCAAGATTGGTGGCTCAAGGGTACAATCAACAAGAAGGTATTGACTTCATTGAAACCTTTGCCCCTGTTGCTAGGTTAGAAGCAATTAGAATTCTTCTCTCTTATGCTATAAATAATGGCATCAAACTATATCAAATGGATGTCAAAAGCGCTTTTCTCAATGGATTCATTGAAGAAGAAGTTTTTGTCAGACAACCCCCTGGTTTTGAGGACATTGCTTTTCCTGATTATGTTTTCAAACTGAAAAAGGCTCTTTATGGTCTGAAACAAGCCCCAAGAGCTTGGTATGACAGATTGAGCAGTTTTCTTATCAAAATGGTTTTGAGAGAGGAAAAGTGGATACAACTCTTTTTAGAAAACAGTCTAACAAAAATCTTATACTTGTCCAGATATATGTTGATGACATTATATTTGGTTCAACTGATTCTTCTCTGTGCAAAAAGTTTTCTGAGTTAATGCAATCAGAGTTTGAAATGTGTTTAATGGGAGAACTAAAATTTTTCTTAGGACTTCAAATTAAGCAAGATTCTGATTGTATATGGATCCATCAGGAAAAATATACAAAAGAAATGCTTAAGAAGTTCAACTTAAGTGATTGCAAACCCATGTCAACTCCTATGCATCCCACTGCTTCTTTGAGCAAGGATGAAAAAGAAGAACTAGTGAATCAAACTTTGTATAGAGGAATGATTGGCTCTTTATTGTATCTAACAGAAAGCAGACCTGACATAATGTTCAGTGTGTGTCTTTGTGCTAGATTTCAATCAGATCCAAGAACTACTCATTACAAAGCTGTTAAAAGGATTTTTAGATATCTTAACGGTACTACTAATCTTGGTCTGTGCTATAAGAAGAGCAAAGATTGCAGATTAACAGGTTACTGTGATGCTGACTTTGCTGGAGATAGAATAGAAAGAAAAAGCACCAGTGGAGGATGTCATTTCTTTGGAAATAACATGATCAACTGGTCGAGCAAAAGGAAAAGCACCATTGCTTTATCAACAGCAGAAGCAGAATACATCTCAGCAGCCAGTTATTGTTCACAACTGCTATGGGTGAAGTATCAGCTTGAAGATTTTAATATTCCTATCTCTGCTATACATGTTTTGTGCGATAATACAAGTGCAATTAATTTGTCTAAAAACCCTATTCAACATTCTAGGGCTAAGCATATAGAAATCAATCATCATTTCATTAGAGACTATGTTCAGAAAGGTGTTTTTGATATACAATTCATTGACACAGAGCATCAATGGGAAGATATATTCACAAAACCCCTGGCTGAAGATAGATTTAAGTTCATGTGCAATAATTTGAACATATATGCATTTTCAAATAATTGACTTTGTATGCTGTCTGATTTGCTAAGAGCGTCTGAAATTTCAGGATGTCTGAAATTGTGACATGTCTGAAATTTTGGGGTATCTGAAATCTATATGTGTGTCTGAAACTTCTCACTTGTCTGAAATAACTTGATGACGTGGCTATCTGAGACGGTTTAATTCCATTTATTTTGTCTCTTCCACTTCACACGTTACCCAATGTCTGCGCAGCCAGTTCAAGCCATCATTGCATCATGGGTCTATAAATGCAGGGGTTAGTGTGTTGGAGAAGCCTTACAATTTCTCTCAGCTCACTGTTTGATCTTCTTCGTCTTCTTACAACCGTTTCTCTCTCAAGTTTCTCTCTGCAACTTTAATGGCACCAAAGAAGTCTTCCAGCTCTAGTGGAAACATCGTCAGATCAAAAGGTGTGCACCTTGAAGACCTCAGAAATCTTGGCATGGATTTAGTTGAGGAGTTTGATGTTGTTGGCTGGACTCCATTCTTTGACAACGTTTACTGCTCGTGGCATGAGCAGAGTGTGATTGATTTCTGGGCTTCAGCCATAGGAATCCCTAACTCCAAGGGAATATATCTTAGCATCAGGGCTGATGTTCGTGGAGTTCCTGTGTTCGTGGATGAAAGCATTCTGGCTATTATTACTGGTGTAAAGGCAGAGGGAGTATCCTTCACTCCTGGGTGGGAGCTGAAGAATGGAGGACAAAAGAAATATACAAAGATGCTATATGGGACTGAAGAACCCAAGAATATGGATTCAAAGTTCATGCTGGATAAAGTCAGGGTTTTACACTCCATCTTAGGATGCTCAATAATTCCTAAGAGTGGGAGCAGAAATAACGTGTCTGAGTTGGAGAGATTCTGCTTGATTCACTTGCTGCAGAAGGAGAAGATGAATCTTCCAGGCATTCTTATGTTCCATATGCAAAAGAAGACCAGAGATTCCGGTGCAAATGTACCTCACAACACTCTCATTACCAAGGTACTCTTGCACTTTAAAGTACCCATTGAGAGACTATTTGATCACAAGGCACCTGCATTCTTTGGTGAGGCCAATCTGAAGAACATGAATCTGAAGAATCCTCTCACCCAAGACCTCCATCTCCTACTTTGAAGGAGAGTGTGCTAATGGAGAAGGCCTCAAGGAGAAAAAGCACCTTGGATATTCTGGAAAGAGAGCTTCAAGGGGACATCAGAAAGGGAGAGTTCAAGGCCTCCAAACCATCCCCTCAACCTAAATTGCAGAAGTTACCTGTAAGAAGTGCGGCAAAGGTATCTTCAGAAGCTAAGACTTTGCACACTCAGGGCTCTGAAGGTGTAAAACCTCCTACTCCTAAGCCTACTTCTGAAATAGAAGGTCAGGCTCATGAGGAAGAGCTAGCTATCTTTGATGATTCTGAAGTTGTTGCAGCAGCACCTCTGGCTGCATGTTCCTCTGATCCAGAACTGATTAAAGTAGCAGCCATTGCTACTGCTTTGGAGCAAGAAGAGTTGGAGAAGAAGGCTAAGCAAGAGAAGACTGATTATGCTCTTGCTGTGGCATCTCAGCTAGCCTTGGCTGAAGATGAGAGGCTGACTACAATGGCTCAGGGAACCAAGAAAAGGAAAAAATCAAGTGCACAACAGAGAAAGAAGAAGAAAAGCAAAATTCTTGAGATAGCTCTTGAACCCACTGTCAGGGTTACACGGAGTGTTGCTAGCCAACTGGATGCAATGGATGAGGCCAGCAAATACCAGAATTTTGTGAAGGCAAACCTGTACTTCAAGAAAAGGAGGGAAGAAAAGCAAGCAGAAAGAGAAAAGGAGAGGGTGTCTGAACCTGTGAAAACTCAACTCGAGAAGAAGAGGTTGAGAGTGAGGTTTGACAATGTAACTCCATCACCAGAAAAGAAACAAGAGGAGAAGAAAAAGGAAGAAAATAAAGAAGAAAAAGGAAAGGAAGATGTTCAACAACCTATGGAGACAGAAGAAGAACCAACACCACCATCACCAGCACCACCATCTCCATCATCACCACCATCTTCACCATCATCATCATCTTCAGAGTCAACCTAATCTGAAGCACCTATTGTGGAGATTCAGCAAGGAGAAAGCTCAAAGGTGTGGAAAGGGAGTATGATGCCTGAACACATAAGGCTAGGACCCAAGAGTAGGGATTTCTTCACAGAACCCACTTTTGATCCTTACGCATTTCCTTCCACTCAGCATCAATATGAAGAAGAAGCTGAAGTGCCCCATACGAGGTATGAAGGACCCTTCTTTGAAAGAGAAAGGGTTCCCAAGTTCCCAAACCTCTATGAAGAACTCCTATACTTCAGAGATACACCACCTATCTCTCTTCACCATGGGCTTATCAAGCACTCAGCAGCTGAAGAAACGGAAAAGTATCAAGGAGGAATAGATCAGATGTATTCAGGGCAGTTAGAAAAGATCAGAAAAGGTGTGGTACCACCTGCTCACAAGTGGGCTCCACTCAACCCCTTCTCTGATGAATATTGTCTGAAGCTGTCCAATGAAGATTGGAGTTTTGCAAGGCATTTATACACAGAGGGAGAATTGTTTGAGAGGGACTGCATCAAATCTGTTGGCATGAGAGGATACAGGCCTCCTAGAGCATTTTCCATCCGGCCAACCACCAAGATCCTGGTGCAACCTGATAGGATTGTCCCTAGGTACCCTCTGAAGGAAGGTCCTGATGATAAGTTCAAGGAACCAAAGGCTTATCCATCCCCCTTCAAACCTTTCACTCCATCAGAATGGAAGAAGCTGCCCGATTTGATCAAGAGGCAAGGCGGTGGCTTAGATCACAGTTTCAGAGATAGGGTGTGGTCATCCTACTGGAAGTTCAGAGAGGATGCTGGATCCTCTTCTGGGTCAACTGGACCAGATGCTGATTATCTCATTGACTATGGGAGATCCATGAATGTGCAGTACATGTACATCAGAGGCCACTTCCCACCTCTGACTGCACCTTTTCATGATGAATGGGAGATGATCAACCCCATTGGAACATTCTTATGCCCAGTCTACCATCCACATGAGTATGGACTGCTTCCAGGTTTTGATGTGCTGAGGTTTGTGTGTAGACACATTCAACTTATATTCTATGAAGCAGAACCAGATCTTGAAGAAGAAAACAGGAGACTGAGGATGAAGATAAATAAGCTGGAGAAGAAGAATGCTGATCTCATTGCTAAACAAGACCAGATTCTACATGAGCAGCAACAGATTAAGAGTGGCCAGGAAGACATGAAGACTGCTCTCATCTCTCAGATTGACAAAGCAAAAGATGAGCTGATATCTTTCATGAAAGAAGCTTTGCTCAAGAAGGATGGGTAGTCAATGGTGTAGCCATGTTTCATGTTTATTTCTTCCAAGTGATTGATTTCTTGTTTATCTGAACTCTTTTGATTAATACAATCAGTATTTACTCATGAATGTTGTGTTTGTGTTGTGATTATACTAAGTTTACTGTTATTATACTTCATATCTGTGCTATGATTATTGTTGTTGTGCTCTGGATTCCCTTTTGATTGATGACAAAAGGGGGAGTATTAAAAACTAACAAAATCTGAATATGAAGTGATTACAGGTCTCAGGGGGAGTAACTGATAAACTGATACATGTATTTGATCAAAAATCAGTTTAAGTGATCATCATCTGAGGGGGAGTTATTTTTTTTTCTCCTTTCAGATTTATGCATTTTAAAGCAAATTTGTCATCATTAAAAAGGGGGAGAATATTGAGTCTCAAAAATATCATAATGGAAATTATGATGTTTAAGACAGCTAAATTCCCAAGTTTTAATGCTTAACAAATTTGAGTTGAAATATTTATCATAGATGCATATATGGTTTAATGGTTTATCTATGATTTCCGCAAACCACTTAGAATATATAAGATTATGTGAAGTGTCTTCAACCTGTCTGAGGAGTTAAAGCCTTCTGAAGGTTCAACCCGTCTGAAGTGTTGAAGCCGTCTGAAGTCTCATTTATGACGTGGCACCCTTTGCTGAAGTTTGTGATGACTTTTCTGAGTCTTTGCTGCACGTACCTTTTCAAACACATTTATGGCAAGGAACACAGAGACCTTTCCTAGTATTTTTTATTTTCATACACCACTGAGGAAATCTCTGCAACGCAGCCTTTGCAGCAACAATAGTAGCAGCTTTATGGAAGCACCAACCTTGTACAGTGTCAGAGAAATCAGAACTCTCAGAAGCATGTCTCACAATGGATTAAATAGCATTTAATGCTATCTCTAAACGGTGGTTTTTCAACGGATTGAAGTTTCAACAGATTGAAGATTGGGTATAAATACCTCTTCATGAAGACCATCAAAGGTTAAGCAAGTGAGCAATAATACTGAGTAATTCATTATACAAGAAAGTCTAAGAGGAGATAACGCTGCAAGTTTTTATTCTTTAAAAACACTGATAAAATTATCTTTGTACACAATTTGTATATCCTGAGCATACCTCAGTTATATTGTACATTGTCTCTGTTTAAGCTTAAAACTGATATAGTTTAAGAGCTTAAACTTATTTTCTTTGTAAAAGAATACTTGGTTGTTGAGCCTGGAGAGGCTTGCCTGTAAAAGAATACTTGGTTGTTGATGTAGAAACACAGGGAAACACTAGAAGGGGGGTTGAATAGTGTTTCTTAATATTTTTGAAAGCTTTTTCAAAGCAACAAGTATAAAACTGTTTTAGACAGGTTTTTGAGGGTTGCCTGAAGTTTTTAAGACAACTTCTGAAAATGCAATTTAAAAGGTTTCTTAGCTTTTAAAATATTTAGAATTGCTTTTCAACACCCTTAAATTAGTATAAACGAATTGACAAGAGTTAAGGGATAGAAAACTTAGCCAAGGAATTTATCCTGGTTCACTCACTACCGCTGTGAGCTACGTCCAGTCCCAATGCCAACTAGCACTTGGATTTTCTCTTAATCTTTCACAAAGATTACAAGTATTCTGTTACAGTCAAGCCTCTCCAGGCTCTACAACCAAGTATTCTTTTACAGCCAAGCCTCTCCAGGCTCTACAACCAAGTATTCTTTTTCAGCCAAGCCTCTCCAGGCTCTACAACCAAGTATTCTTTACAACCAAGCCTCTCCAGGCTCGTACAGACAAGTATTCTTTAGACAACAAGCCTCTCCAGGCTCAAGAACAATTTTACAGAGAAAGATAAGTTTAAGCTTTTAAACTAAACTAGTTTTTAAGCTCAAACAAATACAATGTACAAAGATAACTGAGGTATACTCAGGATATACAAATGTGTGGACAAAGAATATTTTCAGAGAGTTTTTACAGAGTAAAAACTGGAAGCGATTTGTTTCTCTTTTATTTTCTTGAATATGAAATCCTTAGCCCTTGTGATGGTCTTCATGAGGGGTATTTATACCCAGACTTCAGTCCGTTGAAAAACCACCGTTTAGAGATAGCATTAAATGCTATTTAATCCGTTGTGAGACATGCTTCTGAAAGTCCTTACATTTCTGACACAGTACAAGGTTGCACCTGCCAAAAAAGCTGCTTCAAATGCTGCTGCAGAGGCTGCGTTGCAGGAATTTCCCCAGTGGTGTATGAATTTCAAAAACACCAGGAAAGACCTCTGTGTTCCTTGCCATAAATATGCTTGAAAAGGTACGTGCAGCAGAGACTCAGAAAACATCTTCTCAAAACTTCAGCAAAGGTGCCACGTCATTATTGAGACTTCAGACAGCTTCAACACTTCAGACGGGTTGGGCACTTCAGACGGCTTCAACACTTCAGACGGGTTGAACCTTCAGAAGGCTTGATCCCTCAGACAGGTTGAAATACTTCAAAGTCTTTTTGTAGGATCATGGTGGCTTGCTGAAATCATAGATAAATCATTAAAAACATATGTGTATCTATGATAAATTATTTTAACCCAAATTTGTTAGTCATTAAAACTTGGGAATTATATTGTCTTAAAACATCATAATTTACTTATGATATTTTTGAGACTCAACATTCTCCCCCTTTTTAATGATGACAAATTTGCTTAAAAATATACAAATCTGAAAGGAGTTTTTAATATAAAGAGATGATAACTCCCCCTCAGATGATGAACACTTAAACTGATTTACTCTTTTCAGTTTTATCAGTTTTCATATACTCCTCCTGAGTCCTGTAAACACTTCAGATATTGTTAGTTTTATACTCCCCCTTTTGTCATCAATCAAAAGGGATTCCAGAGCACAACAACAACAGTGTTGAAAAGTTAAATCATGAAGTATAAACTTAAAGAAAAGAACAACATTCAAAGAAATTCTGATATATATGTATGTCAAGAAATGTTCAGATACACATGAAATTAATGCACATATCAGAAATAGAACTTAGAACATGGCTACATCATTGACTACCCATCCTTCTTCAACAAAGCATCCTTCATGAAGGAGATGAGCGCATCCTTTGCCTTGTCAATCTGGGAGAGAAGAGCAGTCTTCATATCTTCTTGGCCATTTCTAATCAGCTGTTGCTCATGCAGAATCTGGTCTTGCTTGGCAATGAGATCAGCATTGTGCTTTTCCAGTTTCTGTATCTTCTTCCTCAACCTCCTATTCTCTTCTTCAGGGTCAGGGTCTGTTTCATAGAAGATGATTTGAATGTGCCTACATACAAATCTTAACACTTCAAAACCTGGAAACAACCCATACTCATGAGGATGATAGACAGGATGAAAGAAGGTGCCAATGGGGTTGATTAACTCCCATTCTTCATGAAATGGTGCAGTCAGAGGGAGAAAGGGTTGTCTGATAAACATATACTGCACATTCATGTACTTCCCATGGCCAACTAGTGAATCTTCATCAGGTCCAGATGACCCAGAAGAGGATCCAACATCCTCTCTTATCTTCCAATAAGAAGCTTAAACCCTGTCTCTAAGACTGTGATCCATGCCTCCTCCTTGCTTCTTTACATTGGCAGGTAGCTCTCTCCACTCCCTTGGAGTCAAAGGCTTGAAGGGGGCTGAGTAAACTTTAGGTTCTTTAAACTTATCTTCAGAACCCTCCTTCAAAGGATACCTAGGCACAATCCTATCAGGTTGCACCAGAATTTTGGTGGTTGGCCTGATTGAGAAAGTCCTAGGAGGCCTGTAGCCTCTCATACCTATGCCCTTGATACAGTCTCTTTCAAACAGCTCTCCCTCTGTGTAAAGCTGCCTTGTAAAACTCCATTCATCATTGGATAGCTTCATGCAGTCTTCATCTGAGAAGGGATTTAGTGATGCCCACCTATGAGCAGGGGTTACCACTCCCTTTCTGATCTTTTCCAGCTGCTTAGAGTATTGTTGATCTAGACTTCCCTTGTACTTCTTCCTTTCAACTTCAGCAGTGTGCTTGATCAAACCTTGATGCAGAGAGATGGGAGGTGCATCTTTGAAGTACAGTAATTCTTCATAGAGGTTTGGGAATTTTGGCACTCTCTCCCTTTCAAAGATGGATCCCTCATACCGTCTATGCGGTACTTCAGCTTCTTGAGCATACTGAAAATCAGTTGATGGGAAAGCATATGGATCAAAAGTGGGTTCTGTGAAGAAATCCCTACTCTTGGGTCCAAGTCTGATGTGCTCAGGCAGCATGCTTCCTTTCCACACCTTTGAGCCTGATGGTTGTTGAAGTTCTACAGCTGGCTCTTCAGAATGAGCTAAGTCTGAAGATGATGTTGATGATGGTGAGGATGGGGGTGATGGTGGAGATGATGGTGATGGTGGTGCTGGTTCTTTTTCTTCAGTAACCATAGGTTGCTCAACAACCTCTTTTTCTTTTTCTTGTCTTTCTTCTTCTACTTTCTTCTCTTCATCCTTTTCCTTTTCAGCAGGCCTCTTTTCAGGTGAAGAGGGTGGTGAAGGGGTCAAATTGTCAAACCTGACTCCAAGCCTCTTTACTGGAGTCTTAGCTTTTTCAGGTTCAGACACCTGCTGGTTTTCTCTTTCAGCTTGCTTAGCTTCTCTAAGCTTCTTGAAATAGAGATTGGATTTGACAAACTTCTGGTATTTGTCAGCCATATCCACAGCTTCTTGTTGACTAGCCACACTCCTTGTAACCCTAGCAGTAGGTTCAGGAGCCATCTCAAGAAATCTACTTCTCTTCTTCTTCCTCTGAACAACACTGGATCTTTTTCTTTTCTTAGAACCTTGAGCCAAGGTTTCTTGCCTTTCATCCTCAGCTAAGGCAAGCTGTGCAGCCACAGCAAGTGCATGATCAGTCTTTTCTTGTTCTTCTTTTTGTTCCAGCTCCTCTTGCTCCAAAGCAGTAGCTATGGCAGCCACTTGGACTAGTTCTGGATCAGAGGGGCAAGCAGCCAATGGTGGTGCTGCTACAACATCAGCATCAGCAATCCTATCCTCATGAGCCTTTCCTTCTTTGTCTGAAGTAGGCTTAAGAGGCCTTGCAATTTCAGACCCCTGACCCACAATTTCAGACGGCTTTTGCAAAGCCTTCTGAACAGGTTCAGTTGTCTTAGAGTGCAAGTTAGGGTTTGTTGTAGACACTTTTGCTGCACTTCTTACTGGTAACTTCTGCAGCTTTGGTTGAGGGGAGGGCTTGGAGCCTTTGAACTCCTCCTTTCTGATGTCTCCCTGCAGCTCTCTTTCTAGTATCTCAATTGTGTTATTCCTCCTGGATGCTTTCTCCATCAGTACACTCTCCTTCAAAGTAGGAGATGGGGGCCTTGGAACTAGAGCATTCTTCAGATTCATGCTCTTAATGTTTGATTCCCCAAAGAAGACAGGACCCTTGTGATCAAATCTTCTTTCCAGAGGTACTTTGAAATGAAGAAGTACCTTGGTGATAAGCAGATTGTGGGGAAGGTTTGCACCTGAGTCTCTAATCTTCTTCTGCATATAGAACATCAGAATCCTTGGTAGATTTGCCTTCTTTTTCAGCACAAGGTGGATTAAGCAGAACCTTTCCAACTCAGAAACATGGTTCCTACTTCCACTCTTAGGGATTATGGAACACCCTAAAATGGAGTGTAGAACCCTCACTTTGTCCAGCAAATATTTGGAATCAGAACTCTGGGGTTCTTCAGACCCATACGGTAATCTTGTATACATTTTCTGACCACCATTCTTCAGCTCCCATCCAGGGTAGAAGATTTCTCCTTCAGCCTTCACTTTTGTGATGTTAGAGAGGATCTCCACATCAATAAAAACAGGGACACCAAGCACAGATGACCTGATGCTTTCGTATTCACCTTTGGAGTTGGGAATACCTCTTGCTGAAGCCCAGAAATCCACTATGCTTTGTTCGTGCCATGAGCAGTAGATGCTCTCAAAGAAAGGAGTCCAGCCAGCAGCCTCAAACTCTTCAGTTAAATCCATACCCAGATTCCTGAGATCCTCAAGGTCAATGCCCTTTGACCTGACCACATTGCCTCCTGAGCTAGACTTCTTAGGTGCCATTAGAAGTTGCAGAGAAAAGCTTTGAAGAAAACCGGTTGCAAGAGATATGAAGAAGTTCAAACAATAGCTGAGAGAAAGTGTAAGGCTTCTCCAACACACTAACTCCTGCATTTATAGACACCCACGATGCAATGATGGCATGTACTGGCTGCGCAGACATTGGGTAACGTGCGAAGTGGAAGAGACAAAATAAATGTAATTCAACCGTCTCAGATAGCCACGTCATCAAGTTATTTCAGACAAGTGAGAAATTTCAGACACACATATAAAATTTCAGATACCCTAAAATTTTAGACATGTCACAATTTCAGACACCCTGAGATTTCAGATGCTCTTTTCAGACAGCATACATAATCAATTAGAAAATGCATGTATGTTCAAGTTATTGCATATGAACTTAAATCTATCTTCAACCGGGGGTTTTATGAATATATCTGCCCATGGATGCTCTGTTTCAATGAACTTTATATCAAAAACACCTTTCTGAACATAGTCTCTAATGAAATGATGCTTGATTTCTATATGTTTAGCCCTAGAATGTTGGTTATAATTCATAGACAAATTAATGGCACTTGTATTATCACACAACACAAGTATAACAGATATAGGAATGTTAAAATCCTCAAGCTGATACTTCACCCATAGCAGTTGTGAACAACAACTGGCTGCTGAGATGTATTCTGCTTCTGCTGTTGATAATGCAATGGTGCTTTACCTTTTTCTTGACCAACTGATCATGTTGCTTCCAAAGAAGTGACATCCTCCACTGGTACTCTTTCTTTCTATTCTATCTCCAGCAAAGTCAGCATCACAGTATCCTATTAACCTGCAATCCTTGTCTTTCTTATAGCATAGACCAAGATTAGTAGTACCTTTAAGATATCTAAAAATTCTCTTAACAGCTTTGTAATGAGTAGTTCTTGGATCTGATTGAAATCTAGCACAAAGACATACACTGAACATAATGTCAGGTCTGCTTGCTGTTAGATACAATAAAGAGCCAATCATTCCTCTATACAAAGTTTGATTAACTGGTTCTTCATTTTCATCCTTGCTTAAAGATGAAGAGGGATGCATAGGAGTTGACATGGGTTTGCAATCACTTAAATTGAACTTCTTAAGCATTTCTTTTGTATATTTCTCTTGATGGATCCATATACAATTAGAATCTTGGTTAATCTGAAGTCCTAAGAAAAATTTTAGTTCACCCATTAAACTCATTTCAAACTCTGATTGCATTAACTCAGAAAACTCTTTGCATAGTGAAGAATCAGTTGAGCCAAATATAATGTCATCAACATATATCTGGACAAGGATAAGATTTTTGTTAGACTGTTTTCTAAAAAGGGTTGTATCCACTTTTCCTCTTTCAAAACCATTTTTGATAAGAAAACTGCTCAATCTGTCATACCAAGCTCTTAGGGCTTGTTTCAGACCATAAAGAGCCTTTTTCAGTTTGAAAACATGATCAGGAAAAGCAACATCCTCAAAACCAGGGGGTTGTCTAACAAAAACTTCTTCTTCAATGAATCCATTGAGAAAAGCACTTTTGACATCCATTTGATATAGTTTGATGCCATTATTTATAGAATAAGAGAGAAGAATTCTAATTGCTTCTAACCTGGCAACAGGGGCAAAGGTTTCAGTAAAGTCAATGCCTTCTTGTTGATTGTACCCTTGAGCCACCAATCTTGCCTTGTTTCTGACCACTTTTCCTTCTTCAGACAACTTGTTTCTGAACACCCATTTGGTTCCAATAATTGTTTTCCCATGGGGTTTAGGAACAAGGGTCCAGACATCACTCCTAGCAAATTGATTCAGCTCCTCTTGCATGGCTAGGATCCACCCTTCATCATGCAGAGCTTCATCAATGCTCTTTGGCTCAATTTCAGACAAGAGAGCAAGAGAATTCAGATTCTTGAATTTTGATCTTGTCTTAACTCCTTCTGAAGTACTGCCAATGATTTGCTCTTTAGGATGATGTGACTTGTATCTCCAGTCAGGTTTGTGAGGTGATACTAAGTCAGTCTGAGACTCAACATTTGTCTGAGGAGGTTCTGATAGATCTTCAGACACCTGTTCATCCTTGGTGCTGTTGTGTGTGTTTAGCTCCATTCCTGCAAAATCATCTTCTAGATTTGATAGTTCCCTATCAGTCTCTTTCATGTCATTGAATTTAACATGGATTGATTCTTCTACAATTAAATTTCTAGTTATAAACTCTATAGGCTTTTGATGTTTCATAATAACCTATGAAAAATCCTTTGTCAGACTTTGCATCAAATTTTCCAAGATCATCCTTTGTGTTAAGTATAAAACACTCACAGCCAAAGGGATGGAAATATGATATGTTGGGTTTTCTTCCTTTCCATAATTCATAAGGAGTCCTTTTCAGAATTGGTCTTACCAATATTCTGTTTTGAAGGTAACAGGCTGTGTTAATAGCCTCTGCCCAGAAGGTCCTTGGTAGACTGCATGAGTTGAGCATGATTCTTCCCATCTCTTGCAAACTTCTGTTCATTCTCTCAACAACCCCATTTTGTTGAGGTGTTCTAGCCACATAGAAATTGTGTGAGATCCCATTCTCATCACAGAACAGCTGAAAGTTTGCATTCTCAAACTCTCCACCATGATCACTTCTAATGACAGATATACAGAATCCTTTTTCATTCTGTACCTTCTTGCAGAATATTGTGAAATTCTTAAAGGTATCATCCTTGCTTCTAAGGAATATCACCCATGTATATCTAGAATAGTCATCAACAATGACCAAACCATATTTCTTACCACTAATGCTTTCTGTTCTAATAGGACCAAACAAGTCAATATGTAAAAGTTCTAATGGTCTACTAGTAGAAACAACTTCCTTACTCTTAAATGAGTGTCTTGTTTGTTTCCCTTTCAGACAACTTTCACATAAAATATCAGATTTGTAAGAAATCTTGGGCAAACCTTTAACAAGGTTGTGTTTTGCTAACTTTGAGATTAATCTCAAGCTGGCATGCCTTAGTCTTTGATGCCAAATCTGTTTTTCATCTTCAACAAAGATAAAACATTTTACATTTTGACTTGCTAACTCCTCTAGATCAATTTTGTACACATTGCTGTGCCTCTTAGCAGTAAAAAGGATTTGATCATGAGAGTCTTTGACTATACATCCTTCCTTAGTGAAGGAAACTACATATCCACTGTCACACAATTGACTTATGCTCAATAGATTGTGTTGAAGTCCTTCTACTAGGAGAACATTCTTAATAAGGGATAGAGGAGTCATACCTACAGTCCCTATACCAGTGATCTTCCCTTGCTGATTTCCACCAAAGGTGACCACTCCTCCTGCTCTGGGTCTAAGGTTTTGGAACAAAGACCTTTCTCCTGTCATGTATCGCGAGCAGCCACTGTCCAGGTACCATTTGTGGGGTTTCCTTTGTCCTGTTAAACACATCTGCAACAGGAATAATCAAGTTCTTAGGTACCCATATTCTTTTGGGTCCTTTCTTGTTAGACTTGGGTTTAGGTCTCCCTTTGTGTTTACACTGAGCCACATTGTGTCCAGCTTTGCCACAGTCTAAACCACTTTTGTCAAGGGAATGCCTTTGATTGCCAAGTAATCTGTTAAGATTATCAGTTCCTTTGACAAATTTAGCCAAGTCTTTTGTCAGTTCCTCAACTTGTTTCTGAAGTTTTTTATTTTCTTCAGACACAGATTGTGAACTGCTGACTTCAGACACAAGAATCTTTTCCTTGAGCATAATATTTTCTATCTCAATAGCTTCATATTTACTACACATTTCAGTGTGAGCTTTAGATAGATTCTTATACTCTTGGAAGAGCTCCTTGGAACTTTCCATCAGGTCATAATACATCTCTTGAAGAGTTAAGGGAAATACCTCAGCTTCAGAGCTGTCTGATGAGGGCAGGCTGGCTATGAGACATAGGTTGGCCTCTTCTGAAGTGTCCTCCTATTCTTCTGAAGTGGACTCATCAAGATCCTCCCATGTTGCCATCAGACCTTTCTTTTTCTTGAAGAACTTCTTCTTTTTGAAGGTATTCTTCTTCAGCTTTGGGCATTCTGCCTTCATGTGACCTGGTTGTTTACACTCAAAACAAATAATCTTGTCATTTTGAGAGTCTTTACCTGACTTACCTCCTTTAGAGGTTGAAGGTTGGTTCCTTCTGAACTTCCCTCTATTTTGCAGCATTCTTTTGATCTTTCTACTTAAAAGAGCAAGATCATCATCTTCTGAGCTATCTCCAGAATCTTCATCTGCTTCTGAAGTTTCTTCAGCTTGCATAGCCTTCATCTTGCCATGCCTAGGCTGACTGGCCTTGGAGTTTAGTGCTAGAGACTTCTTCTTGTTGTCATCTTCACCAAGCTCAAGCTCATGAACCTTAAGAGATCCCAACATTTCTTCCATTCTAAGAGAGTTCAAATCTCTTGCCTCTTGAATGGCAGTAACTTTGGGTCTCCAGGACTTAGGCAAACTTCTTAGAATCTTTCTGTTATTATCTCCAGATTCATAAGTTCTACCTAAAGACCTGAGTCCCTTGGTTATGGTCTGAATCCTTCCAAACATTTGATCAATGGTTTCAGTTTCTTCCATCTTAAACATCTCATATTGATGTATAAGCATGCTGATCTTGGATTGCTTGACAGTCTCAGTCCCTTCATGGGCTGCTGCAAGTGTATCCCAAATCTCCTTGGCATATGTACAACCATGAACCTTCTCATATTCTGATTTATTCAAAGAACATATCGGATAGAGCTTGGCTTTGGCATTCATCTGGACTCTAGCCTTCTGCTCCAGGGTCCATTCAGCCTTAGGTATAGGCAAGCCATTATGCATAGGCACATAGTCTCCATCAGTGACCACATCCCAAACATCAATGTTGTTGCTCTCAATGAACAACTTCATACGATCCCTCTAATAGTGGTAATCCACACCATTGAATGATGGGGGTCTTGTGATAGAGGCTCCTTCAGTGATATATTGCCTGTTGTTGTTGGAAGCTTCCATCTGGATCTTTAATCCTCAACACTTGTTAGGTGCTCAACCCTGAGTTGAGCTCTGATACCAACTGTAGAAACACAGGGAAACACTAGAAGGGTGGTTGAATAGTGTTTCTTAATATTTTTGAAAGCTTTTTCAAAGCAACAAGTATAAAACTGTTTCAGACAGGTTTTTGAGGGCTGTCTGATGTTTTTAAGACAACTTCTGAAAATGTATTTTAAAAGGTTTCTTAGCTTTTAAAATATTTAGAATTGCTTTTCAACACCCTTAAATTAGTATAAACGAATTGACAAGAGTTAAGGGATAGAAAACTTAGCAAAGGAATTTATCCTGGTTCACTCACTACCGTTGTGAGCTACGTCCAGTACCAATGCCAACTAGCACTTGGATTTTCTCTTAATCTTTCACAAAGATTACAAGTATTCTTTTATAGTCAAGCCTCTTCAGGCTCTACAACCAAGTATTCTTTACAGCCAAGCCTCTTCAGGCTCTACAACCAAGTATTCTTTTACAGCCAAGCCTCTCCAGACTGCACAACCAAGTATTCTTTTACAGCCAAGCCTCTCCAGGCTCTACAACCAAGTATTCTTTACAGCCAAGCCTCTCCAGGCTCTTACAGACAAGTATTGTTTAGACAACAAGCCTCTCCAGGCTCAAGAACAATTTTACAGAGAAAGATAAGTTTAAGCTTTTAAACTAAACCAGTTTTTAAGCTCAAACAAATACAATGTACAAAGATAACTGAGGTATACTCAGGATATACAGATGTGTGTACAAAGAATATTATCAGAGAGTTTTTATAGAGTAAAAACTGGCAGCGATTTGTTTCTCTTTTATTTTCTTGAATATGAAATCCTTAGCCCTTGTGATGGTCTTCATGAGGGGTATTTATACCCAGACTTCAGTCCATTGAAAAACCACCGTTTAGAGATAGCATTAAATGCTATTTAATCCGTTGTGAGACATGCTTCTGAGAGTCCTGACATTTCTGACACAGTACAAGGTTGCACTTGCCAAAAAAGCTGCTTCAAATGCTGCTGCAGAGGCTGCGTTGCAGGAATTTCCCCAGTGGTGTATGATTTTCAAAAACACCAGGAAAGACCTCTGTGTTCCTTGCCATAAATATGCTTGAAAAGGTACGTGCAGCAGAGACTCAGAAAACGTCTTCACAAAACTTCAGCAAAGGTGCCACGTCATTATTGAGACTTCAGACAGCTTTAACACTTCAGACGGGTTGGGCACTTCAGACGGCTTCAACACTTTAGATGGGTTGAACCTTCAGAAGGCTTGATCCCTCAAACAGGTTGAAATACTTCAAAGTCTTTTTGTAGGATCATGGTGGCTTGCTGAAATCATAGATAAATCATTAAAAACATATGTGTATCTATGATAAATTATTTTAACCCAAATTTGTTAGTCATTAAAACTTGGGAATTATATTGTCTTAAAACATCATAATTTACTTATGATATTTTTGAGACTCAACAGTTGAGCCTGGAGAGGCTTGTCTGTAAAAGAATACTTGGTTGTTGAGCCTGGAGAGGCTTGTCTGTATAAGAATACTTAGTTGTAGAGCCTGAAGAGGCCTGACTGCAAAAGAATACTTGTAATCTTGGTAAAGATTAAGAGAAAATCCAAGTGCTAGTTGGCATTGGGACTGGACGTAGCTCTTAGTGGTAGTAAGTGAATCAGGATAAATTTCTTGGCTAAGTTTTCTTACCCTTATCTCTTGTCAATTTATTTATTCTAATCAAAGGGTGTTGAAAAACGGTTCTGATATTTTAAAAGCAAGAAACCTTTCAAAAGACATTTTCAGAAGCCATCTTAAGAAACTTCAGACAGCATCTTAAAACTGTTTGAAACGTTTTGAAAACTCACTGTTTGCGAAAAGCTTCCATAAAATATTAAGAAACACTATTCAACCCCCTTCTAGTGTTTCCTTGTGTTTCTACAGGTACGCTTTCCAAAGATTCAACAATGATGTGGCAATCTAAGACGATTACCATTCACCTTTTCAAAAAGTGGACCTTTGCACTTCGCATGTTGCCCAAGGTCTGCGCAATCATGCTGTAACTGTCAGACTCTCTGCATCCTATATATTTTGGAAGAGAAGTTGGCTAGGGCACTGCTACTCATTTTCTGCTAAGTTCGAAACTTCATCCTTCTTTACAAGCTTAGCTTTCTCCTCTCTACATTTTCTTTTCAACGGCATCCAAGAAACCTATAGATGGAAACATTGTCAAGAGCAAGGCTATAAACATCTACAACCTTAGGGATGAAGGTGTTAACCTTGTCTGTGAATTTGAAGTTGTTGGTTGGATTTCCTTCTTTGAGAAGGTAGATGAAGAATGGTCTGAAGCTGGAGTTGTGGAGTTATGGAAGAACACCAAGGTTGGTTTTGTAGAAACCACAGGAAACACTAGAAGGGGGGTTGAATAGTGTTTTATATGTTCAAACATATTTTATGAAAACCTTTTACAGGCAGTACTTCTCACAAAGAGTTTTTATCAACTTACTGAAACTGGGCAAAAAGGTACTTGCTGAAGTGACTTCAGCAGGTCTAGAAAATAGTTTTGAAAACTTGTTTTTAAAGAGCGTTTGAATTTATTTTCAGTTCAAGCTTATAAAACAGATTATTCAGAACCCTCCAGTTAGTTTAAATATCAAATATTGAGAGATAAGGGTAAAGAAGACTTAGCCAAGAGATTTATCCGGGTTCACTCACATCCACCGCGAGCTACGTCCAGTCCCAATTCCAAACCAAGAAAGGATTTCCACTAACTGATCAGCTACAAGTATTATTTTTCGGTCAAGCCTTTTCAGGCTCTTTACGACAAGTATTCTTTTTCAGACAAGCCTCTCCAGGCTCAAACCAAGTATTGTTTAGACAACAAGCCTCTCCAGGCTCAAACACAAATAGTGTATGAAAAGAAAAAGCTTAAGCCTTTAAACTACACAAGTTTAAAGCCTAAACTAATTAAGATGTAAAAATAACTGAGTATAACTCAGGATAAGAAATTGTTGTACAAATGAAACAAATGAATATTTCTCTCAGAGAATTTTAGCAGCGCTTCAGCAAGTTGGTTCGTTCTCTGATTTTCTTCTGC
Organism: Sesbania bispinosa; assembly: GCA_026901365.1. NCBI lineage: Eukaryota > Viridiplantae > Streptophyta > Magnoliopsida > Fabales > Fabaceae > Sesbania > Sesbania bispinosa. The sequence goes on from QLOH01000382.1 coordinate 720,948, forward strand.
ATGAGACTTCATATATATAGGAGAAGAGAGATGAGACCGGTAGACTTCTCTAAATCCCGTTGAGAGATAGCTTTTTTCTCATTGTGACACATAGCCTTGGTAGCTTGCAGTAGCAGGTGCAACAGGTAGTAGGTGTCAGTAGCGCAAACTCTACTTTTCTAAGCACAATGTACTTTCACAGCAGACATTGCCTTTTTGGTGAATAGTGATTTGAAATATGCCAAAAAGCAACTCTTCTATCTTTCCAGAAGGAGAAGAAGCACAGACAGCTGAGAGAAGCTACGGTTGACTTGAGTCTTCAAAAGGAATTATCAGAGAAGCTTTTTTCCAAAAAGATACAAGTCTTAGTACGACGTCTCTCATCTTTAGAAGGTTCTCTGGATTCAGTAGGTCTTGATTAATCATTAGGTTCCTCTTCTTCAAAGGGTTGAAACACATCAGAGGGTTGCATGACTTCAGAGGGTTGCTGTATCAGACATATTCTAAAACACAGAAACTACCTTCAGCGGAAAATTGTTCCTTCTTTTTAGGAAATTTAACCAAATTTGTTACTCATTAAAACTCAGGGTTATGAGACTTAAACATTAATAACCATTTAATAATATTTTGAGACTCAAAATTCTCCCCTTTTTTAATAATGACAAATTTGCTTAACCTATCAAATATCAGAAGGGAATTTAAAAAGAAATAAGTTTAGGTATTCTTCCCTATCTCAGATACTTGAAAGAAATGAATTTCTCCTTCTTCTATACGAACTTTAACCAGAAAACTTGTTTTGCTTTGCTCCCCCTGAATAAGAGATATATTCTCTGAAATGAGCTTAACTTTAGATTTTGTTAGTTTATATTGCTCCCCCTTTTGTCATCAATCAAAAGGGTGTCCAGAGCATGTTGAAGTGATAAATAAGAAGCAGAGCAGGAATATTTAGGGTAAAGGAGTTGCTGAAATATATAACATTAATAGTGCAACAAAAACAAGATAATTTCAGCAAGTAAGCATAAGACAACAAGTTCAGTTTTTAGATAATGCAAGAATGTGCAGATTATCTCTAATGAACTTAAACCTATCTTCAGCAAGAGGTTTTGTGAATATATCAACCCATTGATGCTCTGTGTCAATATATAAAAAAACATGTTTCTGAACATAGTATCTAATGAAATGATGTTTGATTTCTATATGCTTAGCTCTAGAATACTGAATGGGATTTTTTGAAAGGTTTATGGCACTTGTATTATCACAAAATACAGGAATAGATTTAACAGGAATGTTAAAATCTTCACGTTGATATTTTACCCATAGCAGTTGTGAAAATTAGTATGCAACAACAATGTACTCAGCTTCAGCAGTTGAGAGGGCTATGGTACTTTGCCTTTTGCTAGCCCTACTTATCATATTTTCTTCAATGAAGTGGCATCCTCCACTTGTTGATTTTCTTTCAACTCTATCTCCAACAAAGTCAGCATCACAGTAACCTAATAATCTGTAGTCCTTACTCTTCTTATAGCATAGACCAAAATTAGTAGTACCATTGAGGTATCTGAAAATTCTTTTAACACCCTTGCAATGAGTTATTCTTGGATCTAATTGAAATCTTGTACACAAGCATACACTGAACATAATGTCAGGCCTACTTGCTGTAAGATACAACAGAGATCCAATCATGCCTCTATTCATGGTTGGGTCAACACATTCTTCTCCTTCATCTTTACTCAAGATTGCTGAAGGGTGCATAGGAGTTGACATAGGTTTGCAATCATGCATGATAAACTTATTAAGCATTTCTTTTGTATATTTCTCCTGATGGATCCATATACAGTCAGAATCTTGCTTAATTTGAAGTCCTAAGAAAAATTTAAGTTCACCCATTAAACTCATTTCAAATTCAGATTGCATAAGCCTTGAAAACTCAGTGCACAGAGAGGAATTTGTTGATCCAAAAATAATATCATCAACATATATCTAGACTAGAATCAGGTCTTTGTTAGAAATTTTTCTAAAAACAGGTCTATCAACCTTTCCTCTTTCAAAACCATTTTTGAGTAGAAAGTTGCTCAATCTGTCATACCAAGCTCTGGGAGCTTGTTTGAGACCATACAGAGCCTTTTTCAGTTTAAAAACAGGATCATGAAAAGTCAGATTTTCAAAACCAGGCAGTTGTCTAACAAATGCCTCTTCCTCAATGAATCCATTTAGGAAGGCACTCTTTACATCCATCTGATATAGTTTGATGCCATTATTGGCTGCAAAGGAAAGTAAAATCCTAATGGCTTCAAGCCTTGCTACCGGAGCAAAAGTTTCAGTAAAGTCAATACCTTCTTGTTAATTATAGCCTTGTGCAACCAATCTGGCCTTGTTTCTGACCACTTGACCATCTTCAGAGAGTTTGTTTCTAAACACCCATATGGTTCCAATAATAGTTTTCCCATGAGGTTTAGGAAGAAGAGTCCAGACATCACTCCTGGCAAATTGATTTAGCTCTTCTTGCATGGCTAGGATCCACCTTTCATCATGCAGAGCTTCCTCAATATTCTTTGGCTCAATTTCAAAGAGGAAGGCAAGATTATTGACTTCCCTAAGTCTTGATCTTGTTCTTACTCCTTCTAAAGTATCACCGATGATTTGCTCTCGAGGATGATGAGTTATGTATCTCCACTCATGCCTGCGAGGGAATACATGCTCATTCTGATAGTCAACATTAACTCTGTGAAGAGGATCAGTTTGAGTAGGTTGACTGGAAGTTTGTTCAGAAGGTACTTCAGAGGGTCCTTCAGCAGGTGTTTCATTCTTGACCTCTGGAGTCTCTGAAGTAGGATTCAGCTCCATACCTGCAAAATCATCTTCTAGATCTGATAGTTCCCTATCAGTCTCTTTGGCATCATTAAATCTAACATGAGTAGATTCTTCTACTGTCAAGGTTCTAGAGTTATAAACTCTGTAAGCCTTGGATGTTTATGAATAACCAATGAAGAATCCTTTATCAGATTTAGAGTCAAATATTCCCAGATCATCTTTGGTGTTAAGTATGAAACACTCACAGCCAAAAATGTGAAAATAAGAGATGTTGGTTTTTCTTTCTCTCACAATTCATAGGGAGTTCTCTTGAGAATAGGTCTTACCAAAATTCTATTTTGAATGTAGCAAGTTGTGTGAACAGCCTCTGCCCAAAATGATCTTTGTAGGTTGCTTGAAATGAGCATGGTTCTACCCATCTCCTACAAGCTTCTGTTATTTCTCTCAACAACCCCATTTTGCCGAGGTGTTCTAGCCACAAAGAAATTGTGTGAGATCTCATTCTCATCACAGAACATGCTGAAGCTTGAGTTTTCAAACTCACTACCATGGTCACTTCTGATTGCAGAAATGCAAAAGCCTTTTTCATTTTGCACCTTCTTAGAGAATTTTGTGAAATTCTATAAAGTCTCATCCTTGCTTTTGAGGAATATAACCCGTGCGTATCTAGAGAAGTCATTAACAATAACTAAGCCATACTTTTTTACCAGCCAAGCTTTCAGTTCTTGTAGGACCAAACAGATCAATGTGAAGGAGTTCTAAAGGTCTTGAGGTAGACACAACATTTTTACTGTTTAAAGAGCTTATTGTTTGTTTACCTTTAAGACAGTTTTCACATAAAATGTCAGATTTGAAAGAAAGCTTGGGAAATCCTTTTACAAGATTGTGCTTTGTAAGCTTTGAGATTAACCTCAGGCTGGCATGCCCAAGTTTGTGATGCCAAATTTGTTTTTCCTCTTTAACAGAAAGCAAACAAGTCACATTTTGATATGAAAGTTCCTCAATATCTATCTTTTACACATTACTGTGTCTCTTGGCAGTAAAAATGACTTGATCAGAGGCATATTTGACTACACAACCATCCTTAGTGAAGGATACAACATATCCACTATCACATAATTGACTTATGCTCAATAGGTTGTGTTGAAGACCTTCTACAAGGAGAACATTTTGTATAACAGAGAGAAGGGATATACCTATTGAACCAATACCAGTGATTCTACCTTTCTGGTTTCCTCCAAAGGTCACCACCCCTCCATCCTTAGGTCTAAGGTTTAGGAAAAAAGTCCTCTCTCCTGTCATGTGTCGCGAGCAGCCACTGTCCAGGTACCATTTGTGGTGTCTCCTTTGTCCTATTAAACACATAGGCAACAAGAATAATCAGAGACTTAGGGACCCACATCCTTTTGGGTCCTTTTTTGTTAGGAGCAAGTTTGACCTTTCCCTTGTGTTTGAACTGAGACACAGTGTGTCCAGGTTTTCCACAGCGAGAGCATCCTATACCTTTCTTAGCTTTTTTAGCTGGTTTAAAATTTGAATCATGTGACGATTCACTGTCTGAGTATCCTAAACCTCCTTTGTTTTTGAAGTTCTTTTGAACACCCAACATTCTGTTGAGGTTTTTAGTTCCATTGACAAAGTTGGCAAGGTCTCTAGTAAGTTCGACAACTTGTTTCTTTAGAAATTCATTTTCTTTGATTAAACTTTCTGAACTACTAGCCTCGGAATTCTTCAAGAGTTTTTATTTAAGTAAAAGATTTTCAGTCTCAAGAGCTTCACTTTTATTTGCAGATTGAGTATATGCTCTAGACAAATCTTTGCATTCTTTGAAAAGCTCTTTAGAACTTTCTAGCAAGTCATCATACATGTCTTGCATAGTTTGAGGAATTACCTCTGATTATGAACTGTCTGATGAAGGAAGACTTGCCATTAAACATAGATTTGCTTCTTCAGCAGACTCATCTTCCTCTTTTGAGGTTGAATCATCTAAGTCCTCCTAGGTTGCCATCAAACCCTTTTTCTTCTTAAAGAACTTCTTCTTATAAGAGGGTTTCTTCAACTTTGGACAATCAGCCTTCATATGCCCTGGCTATTTGCATTCATAACATATTATTTTGTCAGTAGAAAAAGATTCTTTACATGACTTACCCATTTTGGTTTTAGAGGATGACCCTTTTCTGAACCTTCCTTTCTTCTGAAGCATCATCTTAATCTTTCTGCTCAAAAGAGCTTGATCATCATCATCAGAGCTCCCCTCTGAATCTTCAGAACCTTCTGAAGACTCCTCAGCTTTCATGGCCTTTTGTGGTCCAGCCTTCAGCAGTTTGGACTTGGCATTCAGAGCAAGTGACTTCTTTTTAGGAGCATCTTCACCAAGTTCCAACTCATGGACCTTGAGGGATCTCAAAAGTTCCTCCATTCTTAAAGTATTGAGGTCTTTTGCCTCTTGAATGGTAGTCACTTTGGGCCTCCAAATCTTTGGTAAACTTCTAAGAATCTTGCGATTATTATCACCAGAGTCATAGGATCTACCTAAAGATTTGAGTCCATTAGTCATGGTCTGAAACCTGCCAAACATTTGGTCTATAGTTTCTGACTCATGAATCTCGAACATCTCATACTGATGAACAAGCATGTTGATCTTAGATTGTTTGACATTTTCAGTCCCTTCATGGGCCGATGCCAAAGTATCCTAGATCTCCTTGGCTGAAGTGCATCCATGCACCTTCTCATATTTAGATTTACTCAAAGATCAAACCAAATAGAGTTTTGCTTTTGCGTTAAGTTGTACACGTGCCTTCTGTTCACCAGTCCATTCAGCCTTGGGAATGGGCACACCATTATTGGTGGGAATATAGTCACCATCAGTGACAACATCCTAAAGATCTATGTTGCTGCTCTCAATGAACAACTTCATACGATCTCTCCAATAATGATAGTCTGTACCATTGAAAGCTGGGAGCCTTAAGACAGAGGCTCCTTCTGCAATGTAGTGAGGATTGCTTGTTGAGGTTTCCAACTAGATCTTCTTTCCTCAACACTTGTTAGGTGCTCAACCCGAGGTTGAGCTTTGATACCAACTGTAGAAACCACAGGAAACACTAGAAGGGGGGTTGAATAGTGTTTTATATGTTCAAACATATTTCATGAAAACCTTTTACAAGCAGTACTTCTCACAAAGAGTTTTTATCAACATACTGAAACTGGGCAAAAAGGTACTTGCTGAAGTGACTTCAGCAGGTCCAGAAAACAGTTTTGAAAACTTGTTTTTAAAGAGCGTTTGAATTTATTTTCAATTCAAGCTTATAAAACAAATTATTCAGAACCCTCCAGTTAGTTTAAACAACAGATATTGAGAGATAAGGGTAGAGAAGACTTAGCCAAGAGATTTATCCTGGTTCACTCACATCCACCGTGAGCTACGTCCAGTCCCAATGCCAAACAAGCAAAGGATTTCCACTAACTGATCAGTTACAAGTATTCTTTTTCAGTCAAGCCTCTTTAGGATCTTTACAACAAGTATTCTTTTTCAGACAAGCCTCTCCAGGCTCAAACCAAGTATTGTTTAGACAACAAGCCTCTCCAGGCTCAAACACAAACAGTGCATGAAAAGAAAAAGCTCAAGCCTTTAAACTACAAAAGTTTAAAGCCTAAACTGATTAAGGTGTACAAATAACTGAGTATAACTCAGGATAAGATATTGTTGTACAAATAAAACAAATGAATATTTCTTTTAGAGAATTTTAGCAGCGCTTCAGCAAGTTGGTTCGTTCTCTGATTTTCTTCTGCATGAGACTTCATATATATAGGAGAAGAGAGATGAGACCGGTAGACTTCTCTAAATCCCATTGAGAGATAACTTTCTTCCCGTTGTGACACAACCTTGGTAGCTTGCAGTAATAGGTAGTAGGTGTCAGCAACGCATACTCTACTTTTCTAAGCAAAGTGTACTTTCACAGCAAACATTGCCTTTTTGGTGAATAGTGATTTGAAATATGCCAAAAAGCAATTGTTCTGTCTTTCCAGAAGGAGAAGAAGCACAGACAGCTGAGAGAAGCTACGGTTGACTTGAGTCTTCAAAAGGAATTATTAAAGAAGATCTTTTCCAAAAAGATACAAGTCTCAGTACGACGTCTCTCATCTTCAGAAGGTTCTCTGGCTTTGGTAGGTCTTGATTAATCAGTAGGTTCCTCTTCTTCAGAGGGTTGCAACACATCACAGGGTTGCATGATTTCATAGGGTTGCTATATTAGACATATTCTGAAACACAGAAACTACCTTCGGTAGAAAACTATTCTTTCTTTTTAGGAAATTTAACCAAATTTGTTACTCATTAAAACTCAGGGTTATGAGACTTAAACATTATTAACCATTTAATAATATTTTGAGACTCAACAAGTTTCAGCAAGGAGGACCCTACCTATCCCTCCATTACCAGCAAGGTGATGAGAGTGAACATCTTTGTTGATGACAATATCATTTCTACTATCACTGGTGTAGAAGCTGCTGGTAAAGTGTTCTACACAGACTGGGAGAAGAGCAATGGTGGATACAAGAGGTTCATCCCCATGTTCTATGGTGTAGAAGAACCATCTAACAAAAAGTCCCAGACTATGCTAGAAAATCCTAGGATCATTCATGTTATCCTTAGGTGTCTGATATTGCCTAAGTCTGAAAGCAGGGACCATGTGTTTGAAATGGAGAGGTTCTGCATGATAAACCTATTGTAGAAGGAGCATATTGACCTCCCCATGTTGATCGTATCTCATATGGTCAAGAGGATCAAATGACTTAGCCTCTAGTCTCCCTCACACAACCCTAATCCAACGTATCTTGTATCACTTCAAGGTACCCATTTATCAGACAACATTGCACAAAGCACCCCGATTCTTTGATGCAGAAAATGTCAAGTCCATGGGCATTAAGGTGATAGCCCCACCGCTAGAACCATCCATCAAGGTTGAGCTAGTAAATATGAAGGCTCAAACCACTGAAAGGATTGCTCTGAACATCTTGGAGAATGAGTTGCATGGAGAATCAAGAAGGCAAGAATTTGAGAAAAACTAAGGTCACTTCAGAAGAGCCTCCTCCACCAAAGAGACTTCGGGTTGTAAAGTCTAAACTGAAGTCAATAGTAGTGAAGGCTCAACTGAAGAACACTGAAGACTTGGATCTTTAAAAGTCTGTTGTGGAAAAACCAGTTACACAACTCAATGTGTCTGAAGAAGTTCAAACATAAGCCTTAGGGCAATCTGAAAAACTTCAGAAGGCATATGAGGAAACTATTCCTATTGGAACTTGGCCTACCTCAACTTCAGAGGGACAGGAAGACACCCAACAAAGTCCAGTTTTGGAGGGTGTAACAAATTCTACTAATTTAGAGGTGATTCTAGATGTATAACCAATTATTGAGAGCTATCCTGATCCAGAGATGCAACAGATAACTGCTCTTGCAAATGGCTTAGAGGAAAAGGAAGAAGAAGAAGAAGACCTAGACTTCATTCTTGCAAAGGATGCTCAAGAAGCTTATGTTGATGATTTAAGGCAAGAAGAAGAAGAAGCATCTAGGAGGAAGAGGAAGAGGAAACAAAAGAGGTTTGCTCAGAAGAAGAGTTAGAGTCATTAATCTTGATGTTGATCCTGTTGAGAAGAGGATTACAAGAAGGGCTAGTGTTGAAGCTGCCCCGGTTCAAGTTGTTGTTGTTAATGAGATCAAGAAGAAGAATAAAAAGGAGAGGAAGAAGAGTCTTCTGATAAAGGACAAGGAAGAACAACAAACCTTAAAGACTAAGAGACCTAAAATTATCTTAGGAAATATGAGCTCTTCAAATGAAGAACCTACACCTCCTAAGGTTATTAAGGAATCTAAAATCTAGAGGTATCTAAACCTCCTACTTTTGAAAAGGATTCTGATTCTGATGAGCCTTTTGATGAAGTTCCCTTTGAAACTGCATTGATTGAGTTTGATGGAAGGACCTATGCTCTTGCAGTCACCCCTACCACTCAAATGGCTTTGGAATTGTCCCAAGAAGTTCCACATAAACCCTACCTTATCCCCCTGGAGGACAAGCAATGAATTCCCAAGTTCAAATGCTTGTGGGGTGAGTTAGCCTACTTCAAAAGTGATCCACCTTTGGTTGATCTGAAATTGAGTCTGGATTTGGAGTCTACTCAAGACATTTTTTCAAGGTGGTATGCTAACTGTTCTGAAAGTGAGCTGACAACTAGTTTTGAACTTCAGAAGATCAGGTATGGTGTCCCAGTTCCCAAACACAAGTTGAGGGAGCTTGACCCTTATGCACCTAGGACGAACAACAACCTGGTGTATACTGAAGACTGGTTACTATTGAAGAAACTGGAAGTTGAAGGAGATGTTGTGACTCAACATAGAAAAAGGAGTCTTGGGAGACGTTTCTACAAGCCCTACTTTCCATGTCATGTTCTAGATAGTACTGAACTCAGAGTGGTTCCTAACAACCTTGTTCCAAGGATTCCACCGGGCCCTCTATTCACTCAAAAGGAAAAGAAGTTCATGACTGGTTCTATTAGGCTGGGACCTCGGAAGCCTCTCACCCCTAAACAGTGGCAACTAATAATGAAGGAAGGCTTGGATCACACTGAGATTCAGTGGGTCTGGAAGTCCTATTGGAAGTTAAGAGAAGAAGTTGCTGAATGCTCATATCCTAATCCTGAAGAATATCAACCAGGAGCTGACCATGTGTTGATCAAGGATTCATCTGTTGCTGTGAGTAAAGGTACTTTTGCTCAACAATGGATGGATTTCAAATCTCACAAAGGAAGGTTTCCTATGGGAAACCCTCTACATGAAGGAGGGTGGGGGCCCCTAAAGAAGTCCCACAACTAGCATTTTTACATTATTAAGTGGACTGGTTGTTTTGGGCTTCCAAAGGATGCAACCTACTTCAGATTCTCTTCTCCCTTCATCATTGTGGTCTTTCATGAGCCTAAGGGTGATTTGGTTGAGGAGAATGCTGCCTTAAGGAAAAGAATGGAAGCCATGGAAAGAGCTCAAGCTGAGATGGAGAGAGCCCAAGCTGAAATGGAAGCTGCTCATGCCAACCCCTTTCAAAGATAGAATCTGTTACTGGAACAGACTACCAAAATTAGGGCTGACAATGAAGACTTCAAAAGAGATGTCTTGTCTGGAATTTCTAAGACCAAGGACTCTCTTTTGGAAGCCATTAGAGAAGCCTTACAAAAAAAGTGAATGGTTCTGTCAATGATGTTGTCTAAGAACACTTCTTTAATAATCTGAGCTTTCAGAACATTGATCTATTATTACTTGTTTTGATCTGATATAATTTTTCTGAATGCATTTTATGTTTTTGCTCCGTTAGTGTCTGAATTTGCCTTTAAACCTAAGTTTCTACTCTGGTACCCTTTTGATGTATGATAAAAGGGGGAGTTATTATGCTAACCTTAAGATCTGAAGTGTGTAATTTAGGGGGAGCAAGTTCTTAAAGCAAAAGAGTTATCTGACTTAGAGGGAGCACTTAATTTATTCCATCCTTTACCCTCAAATTTAACTTAGTCAGATTTCAGTTTTAATAAGTTTATCATCATAAAAAAGGGGGGAGAATGTTGAGTCTCAAGACTTTAAAAGCCTAAGACACCCCACTGATAAAATTTTGATGATAAAAAATTTACGAAAAACTCTCTTAAGCCTTCACATAAAACTGATGAAGTTCTGATGTTTCCGATAAGTTCAACCATCTGATATTCAAAAAGTATCTGAAGCATATACTGGTTCTAAAGGAAGCCCTGTCTGAAGTGTCCAAGGCGTTCTAAAGAAATAAGGTTGTGAAACTTCTTTTAAAGTTTGAAGTGTGATCTGAAGACTGAAGAGCAGTTTGAGGCCAAGCTTTCTGATGCCAAGACCCTTTCTGAAGTGGCAAGTCAAAGTTTGACCTATTCCTTCACGCAACTTCAAAACACAAATTAGCAAAGACAAAAGATCACTTTTGGCTTAAGTTTTAAAATCAAGCACATATGAAGAAATGTTTTGTAGAAGTCAGAACAACGCTGCAACCTTGTACTTTGTCAGAGATGTCTAACAGCAGGATGAAGAGAATTTACTGCTATCTCACAACGGACTTCTCAACGACATTCGTACTCAACCAAATATTAATATTCAAAAAATGTAGTTAGTGGAGAATTAAACAAATTTGTCTCTCAAGGAATTCAATAGAAAATCTGAATTCATTCACAGGAATTGTTGATTCAACAAAAGTAAGGGGGTTTGTTTGGTTGTTTCTTTTTAGAATTCAAGAACAGAAAACTAAAATTCAAAATTCAGAGAATATGCAAGAAAAATTAATTCTCAAGGTCATTCATATATGATCTTTCATTGGTTTATAGAAAATTATCAATTCCTTCACAAATTCGAATTAACCAATTAAGCATCAATCAATTCAACAATTATCTCATACAAGGATTAAGCAAACTTATGTGAAAATTCTAATCCCTAACCTACTGAATTAAGCAAACAATAGATTCATTTCAAAATTACGCAAACTAAAATTTGAATTTAGGGTTAAGAGGAGAAAAAGAACCATGAAGCCTGCATTCCAATTCAAGATTCAAAATCCTAAAATTCTAGAGATTAGGAGAAGAGAGAAATGTGTAGCAAATTGAAAAATGAAATTGCATAGATGAAACCTCAAGATCCCATTCTAAGAACACTTGAGAATCAACCTTCAAAGCCTAGCCTTCCGTGGAGATTGAATAGGAAAAATGAAAAATGAAAGAAGAAGAAGAAGAAGAAGAAGAAGAAGAAGAAGGAGGAGGAGGAGGAGGAGGAGGAGGAGGAGGAGGAGGAGGAGGAAGAGAGGGAGAGAAAGTGAAGAGACTCCAAATATGAAATTTTAGAAAATGAGCAAGAGTTCCATCCAAAAGAGTAACTACCCCTATTTATATATCTACTCCTAACCCCATGACTAATTAGATCTAAATGATGGTTAGGCCTTGATTAACAAGTATCAGGCCCAATAATCTAATACAAGTCTTAGAACAATGTTATTCTCGCGTCAGTTTTCGTAGCCCAACTTCAAAATTAAACTGCTCCTAATTCTGTCATGGAAATACCATCATGATACATATCAAATTAAAGCCCTGGATATTATCTTTCCAATGCAGCTGGAATCACCCAAATCGTCCACCTACATCTCCAGATATCATCAAAACAAGACATGTAGGTCAATATGCTTAAAATTCAGAATTAAACAACAATTACAATTAAAGCCCAATTAGGTAAATACCAATTAAAATAGTGGTATTAATCACAATTACAGTTCAATAAAGCTAAGATTCAATGTGCTAAGTGTGAATAAAAATATGCTCATCAAATTCCCCCACACTTGCCCTTTTGCACTCCGGGCAAAATACCGCTTGGTCTCCTAAACCAAATAGGGAACACGGTCCAATATACAAATAACATACTCATCAAAATATCCTAGGAATGATTAGGAGTTGGCAAAATACAAGATCTAAGGAATCAAGAAAAGTGTGAGTGACAATCTTTAGCAAACAAGAGAGTCAATCAAAACAAAGGGTGAATAAAAGGTAATAGAATCCTCATGACATACTCTCCAACTCTTAAGTGTTTAGGCTTCTATATGTACACTCATGAAAGAAAACACTACCATAAGCTTGGAAAGACTCTAATATCCATAATTGAATCACACGAAAGTGCAAGCGAAGTTCAAAAGGTCTTTATATAGGATGTAATGGGGCCAAGGTAAAGGTAGGGAAAATGAAGGATAAGTAGCTAAAAACCAAGAGAATAGAGGAGAATTGGAGAATAAATCCAAAATAAATGCAAGTAGCATACATCTCAAGATCACAATTATACTCCTATTTTCTACCTTTTGACCCAATTTTTTTTATTTCAAACACTTTATTTCTTTACTCTCTTTTTTAATATTTTTCTTTGAGCTTTTCTTTATTATTTATTCTTTTTTTTTGCTTTCCTTTTCCATATTTTTTCCTTTTCTTTTGTAACTAGCCAAAGGTCAACAATGAATTATCAACATGAGGAGATAAGAAAATGAAGTACACCCCCACACTTATTTAAGAACCTATTCCCAAAACAATTCCAAAGCTCCTTTATCCTCTAAGGTAAGGACAAATTATGGTTTTTCTCTTTATGGCTTATAATGAGCTTTTTAAAACATGAAATGGGAGCCATAGGCTCGAAGGGGCTAACAAGTGGATTAACATCAAGGTAGGCTAATATGGCTAGTAGCTCAATATATCAACAAAGAATGCCTCAATCATCTCAATACATGCATGTGAACCAAGTTGCAAATTGAAGAGTCCAGCCAAGTTCTAGAGCTCAAGCAAACATGAGTGAAATCACACAAGAAAAAGAGAGAATGACATAGAATGGTCCATCCAACAATAAGGCTCAAAACCTCACCAAGGACAACTCTATGACAAAATATTCAACCCAATAATTCTCAAAACCAACTTATTCACCAAAATGCAAGGAATCCAATCAACACAAATCATGAAACCAATTATCCAAGAATTATGAAAATGTTAAACACTAATACAAATCCTAAAAATCAAATGGAAAAAATGTTATACGTATTTTTTATTGTTAAAAGGGTTTTTTTGTTGTAAAAATCGAATTACTGTCAAAATTCTGCTATTGGGAAAAATTTTGTTGTATAAAATTTTGCTATAAATAGCAACAGTAAAGTCACAAACAACATCAGTAACAGCTACAAAATAGCTACATAACAGCAAAACAAACAGCTTACAGTAATTTGAGACAGCAAAACAGTAGTAGCAACTATGAAACAACTACAAATTAACTATGAAACAGAAAACAACAAAGGTAAAACAAAAAAATAACCTACAATATATAATAAAAATAACAATTTTTTAATACTATAACAATCCTAAAATTACTAAACAACCTAAAAATTAAAATCATAAAATTACAAATCTCCTCCCCCACACTTAAATCACACATTGTCCTCAATGTAAAAATAAGCAAATTATGGATCAACAGACATAGTGCAATGAAAATGTGGGAAAAGAGAAACTCCTAGTTCAACCAACTCATGTCCTAGGAATGCTTGAATCACTCGGTACCACCTGTACCAGGCTCATCCAAGTGTTGTCTGAAATAGAATATAAAATGTCGGTAAGCAACAATTTGGTGAGCTCCCTTATTACTTGCAGTAGAAAGTTCTCCTTTTGTTCATCTTCCACGCCTGTATGCTCGAGGTGGCTTGGCAGTGGCTTCTCCAATAACAGTGGTTGAGCAACAAATGGGAGCAGTGTGGTACTGGGAGGTGATTCTGCAACCTGCACATCAATAAGTCAGATTTATATGTAATTGCTGTAATCAAGCCTGTGCATTTTGACTCTATTGAACCAATAACTACTATATCAACTCCAAAACCTGCTAAATCACAATCAGTATTCACAAACTTGTCAATTTTAGCACACACACTACATGTAAAAGAATTAGTACACAAGAATCGCAAGTATACCCATCTCTGAAAATCAGACAAGAATGGAAAATCAAGCTCTCCAACAAACTCAAACAAATTTTTATCAACAAGTTCAGCAAGCAAATCTTTATGAAATACAGAATGGTTCTCAATAGGATGCCTCATAACATCTGAATCACGTGACTGAATCTGTTTCATAGTAGTAGCCAACTGCCTAATCTGACTTTCCACGTTTTGAAATATCGCTTCTATTCGTTGCTGGAAATTCAAATTGTTATCTGCCATTTTCCTTATCAACTCTTCCAGAGAAGGCTCACTCTTAGAAGGTGCAACAACTTGTGATGGATATTGTTGTTGTTGTTGTTGCTGCAATGATGGGGGATGGTATGGCCAGCTTGGCTCAACAACCTGAGGATGAGACTGATAAGGCATATAAAGATGTTGCTAAGGAGGTCTATAATTACCATAAATATCTACAACATATGCTTGAGGAGAGAAATATTCTTCAGAATCATGCAAAGTAGGGCAGGAATCTGTAGGGTGCTCAAGTGATGTACAAATCCCATACAACTTCACAGGCTTCTGAGATACTGCTAACTGCTTGATCAAAGAAGCTAAATCATCCATCTTATTCTCTAATTTTCTATTATCAATAGTATATGATGTCTCCTCCTCATGAACTCCTCCAGGAACAATCACTGAGCTGCTTCTGGTACTAAATTCTTGGTTATTTGAAGCCATGTACTCAATGAGTTATCTTAAAGTCAATTCAGCCATAATGTTACAATTAGAATCAATAAAATCAGAATGAAAAGAAAAGGAAGAAACCGAAATGGAAACAAAAACACAAACAAAAATAGACTCACACTTACAATCAACAAACTAGACACTATCCAACAAAGAATCATTATCACTAACATAATTATGCACAGATGTAATCCTAGGTTACCTACTAAATGCAAAAAATGAAGCATACAACAACATGGTAGCATATAAAGGCAACCTATATCAAATGAGTAGAAACCAATAATAAGGTTACATGGAAAACACTCTAGTATCATAAGAATGAACCACAAAAAAATTCAGAAAAAAAACTCAAAGCCTAGCTATGCAAACTTCCTAACTTCCCTAGCTCAAGTTATGTCTGTTTCAAGTTGGAAGTTGAAAACAGGCTAGTATAAAGTGTAATCAGGGATTCTACACCTATCTAACAGCTACCAAAATATCTATAATTTATAATTAATTAAAAGAAGTGCGGACATGGAAATTGGTGGAAAAATTCTACCTCTAACTATGTTAACCAAATAACTCAAATTCAATACTAGAAAGTGAACAGAAAAGTCAATAGGATTGTTCAACAAGTAATTTGAGCAATTCAATCCAATTCTCACCAAATCAATTCTAACTTAATTACAATGATGTTAGAACACTAATATATGACTAAAAACACTACTTACAATGACTCAAACACAGATTACTGATCAAGGCTCATAAACTTAGTTTCAGCAGCACAATTGGTAACAAAATTCTTACCAAAGAACTGAATAGTCAAACCTTTCTCAAATATGCACAAACTGAATGATAGTTGAAAAAAATACAAATGAATCTAAATTAAAAAACACTATACAAACTTGAATTATTGAATCAAATGAACACAAACTCAGAATTTCACAAACTCACTATATACTCTCTACATCACTAACAGAATCACCTAACTGAATTCACCTAACTGTTTCAATGCATATCATGACTACACAAACAGATTTCTGACAAGAACAAGGACTCAATTATCTTACACAAAAGCATAAATGAAAACAACAACTGAAAACTCAAATTGAAACACGATTACAGAAACAGAAACAGGATTGCAACACTATGTGAGTGAATCTGAAAATGAATTGAATTCCCCGGCAACGACGCCAAATTTGATCTAGGTAGTACTCAAGCAAATATTAATATTCAAAAATTGTAGTTAATGGAGTATTAACCAAAGTCGTCTCTCAAGGAATTCAATAGCAAATCCGAATTCATTCACAGGAATTGTTGATTCAACAGAAGCAAGGAGTTTTGTTTGGTTGTTTCTTTTTAGAATTGAAGAACATAAAACTAAAATTCAAAATTTAGAAAATAAGCAAGAAAATGGATTAATTATCAAGGTCATTCACATAGGATATTTAATTAGTTTACAGAAAATTATCAATCCTTTCACAAATTCGAATTAACCAATTAAACATCAACCAATTCATCAATTATCTCATACAAGGATTAAGCAAACTTATGTAAGAATTCTAATCCTTAACCTACTTAATTAAGCAAATAGTTGATTCATTTTAGAATTAAGAAAACTAAAAGTCGAATTTAGGATTAAGAGGAGCAAAAGAACCATGAAGCATGCATTCCAATTCAAAATTCAAAATCCTAGAATTCTAGAGATTAAGAAAAGAGAGAAATGTGCAGAAATTTGAAAAACGAAATTGCATAGATGAAACCTCAAGATCCAATACTAAGAACAATTGAGAATAAACCTTCAAAGCCTAGCCTTCCATGGTGATTGAAAAGGAAAAATGAAAATGGAAGAAGAGAGAAAAAGAGATGAAGTGAAGAGACTCCAAATCTGAAAATTTAGAAAATAGCAAGAGTTCCCTCCAAAAGAGTACTTAACTACCCTTATTTATAGATCTACTCCTAACGACATGATTAATCAGATCAAAATAATGATTGGGCCTTGATTAAAAAGTATCAGGCCCAATACACTAATACAAGTCTTAAAACAATGTTGTTCCTGTGTCAATTTCTGTAGCCCAACTTCAAAATTAAACTGCTCCTAATTCCGTCATGAAAATACCATCACGATATATACCAAATTAAAGCCCTGGATCTTAGCTTTCTAACGCAACTGGAATCACCCAAATCGTCCACCTACAGTTCCAGATATCATCAAAACAAGACATGTAGGTCAATAGGCTTAAAATCCGGAATTAAACAACAATTACAGTTAAAGGCCAATTAAGCCCGATTAGGTAAATTCCAATTAAAATAATGGTATTAATCACAATTATAGTCCAATAAATCTAAGATTAAAGGTCTTAATTGTGAATAAAGATATGCTCATAAGAATCCAATAAATACAAGTGATCTATGTGAAGCAAACGACAAGAAACATACGCAAAATTTCCTATGAGAAATCGCTACCAAAATCTTTGTAGATTTCACACTCTGATTTTTTTCTTGTACAAAAACTTTCATATCCAGTGTTAAATCACTGTTTCCATTGTACATTCTTTGAACGAGGAACTTTGTGTTCTAAGTTCATTCTTTTCTAAACACTTAGTTGTTTAGAGCCTCAAGAAGCTAGGTGGGAAAATAATACTTGTAAAGAGTATAGAGAGGCTAGGTGTGAAAACAATACTTGGGTGTTTAGAGCCTGAAGAGGCTTGACTGCAAAAGAATACTTGAATGAAGAACTTTGGAGAAGCATTGACATGCATCACATTTTTTAATGAATTCCTTTGCATCCACCCTTAAGGTCGGTCAATAAAAACCTACACGCAAAATTTTACCTACAAAAGATTGTCCTCCAATGTGGCTTGCAGATACTCTTGAACTTCTCTAAGTATGTAATCTTGTTGACTCTCTATGACACAATTTAGTAGAGGTGTCGAGAAACCCCTTCGATACAGTTGCCCATTCATGATTACACAAAAACTAGCATGGTATGTTATTTTCCTTTACTAGGTCGGATCATCGGGTAGTTGGTCGTGTTGCAGGAACTTGAGGATTGATGTCGTCCATGAATTTTCAGTATCAATATTCAAGATGTCTTCTTCTTCTATACTTTGTCTTTGGAGAGTTTCATGTATGATTGTTTTGTTATAGCCATACTTTTTTGTACTAACCAACTTTGATAATAAATCAGCTCTAAGGTTATGTTCCTATATTATATGTTTAATTATAAATTCTGAGAAATTAGAAACTAATCATTTAACCTTTTTTAAATACCTGGACAATTGAGTATCTTTAGTCTGGTATTCACCACTAACCTGCCCAAAAAACAGTTGGGAATCACTGGAAACCTTTATCATGTCAGCCCCAACCTCTTTGGATAATTTTAGCCCAACTATGAGAGCTTCATACTTCACCTAAATGTTTCTAGCCCGAAAATCAAATCGAAGAGACTATTCTAATATTAAATTGTCTGGTCCTTCCAAAATGATTCCTGCACCACTGCCTTGATGTTTGATGCACCGTCAATGTACAAAGTCCAATGCTCTCGTTGTTATTCCTTTTCCTCGGACAATGTAAGTTCCACCAAGAAATAGGCAAGAATTTGGGATTTTATTGCTCATCTCGGCTGGTATTGTATTCCAAACTTTGAAATCTCCACTGACCACTTAATCATTCTTCCTGCTAGCTCAGGCTTATGTACAATCTGCCTGATTGGTTAATCGGTTCTTACTACGATATGATGGGTCTAGAAATAAGGTCTTGATCTTCTTGCAGTTGTGATTAGGGAGAGAATCACTTCTATTTTACGATATCTCATCTCGAGTCCTTGAAGAGCACAACTAAGAAAAAATATTGGTTGATCTCCTTCCATATATTCTTAAACCAGGACTGCACTGATGGCCTGATCACTGACTGCCAAAAATAACAAAACTTCTTTCTCTGGGTCTGGTCTTCGTAGGATCGGGGGTTTGGATAAGTGTTGCTTAATCTGCTGAAAAACTTTTTCGCAGTCCTCAGTCCACTGAAATTTGCTCCCTTGCTTGATAGATTGGAAAACAGGTCTCATTCATTCTCTTTACTTGGACAAGAAACAAGAGAAGGCGACCATTCTTCCTGCTAACCTCTGTACTTCCTTCATGATTGATGGACTCCTAATTGACATGATAGCCTAGAACTTTTCAGGATTTGCTTCTATGCCTCAGTCGATAAGCAAAATCCTAGAAATTTAACAGACTGAACTGCAAACGAACATTTCTCAGGGTTTAATCTCATTTACTATTTTTTGCTGGTTGAAAATCTCCACTAGATCTTTAACATGAGTTTGTGTTGATAGAGATTTTACGACCATATCATCTATGTAAACTTCATTGTTCCTATGTTCTAAAAAACTTTATCCATCAATCTATGGTATGTTGCTCCTGCGTTCTTCAAACCAAACGACATATCCTTGCTGCAATAATTTGCCATATTGATAATGAAAGCCATTTTTTCTTCGTCATCTAGATTCATTTGGATGTGGTTATATCCGGAATAAGCATCCATGATGCTTAGATACTTATATCTGGAGGCTCCATCAACTAACTGGTCTACATTGGGTAAAGGATATGAGTCCTTAAGGAAATCCTAATCAAAATCCGTGAAGTCAATGCACATTCTCCACTTTCCACTTCCTTTCTTGACCATCACCACATTGGACAACCAAGTCATGTACTCGACTTCCTTGATGAACCCTGTTGTCAACAACATTTTTTATTCTTCAAGCGCTGCCTTTCTTCTCTCATCATGGAGTTTTCTTTTCTTTTGAGCAACTGGTTTGCTAGTCGGGTCTATCATAAGTTTATGGCACACAAAGTCGGGATCAATGTCGGCCATATCAGTCGGGTTCCTTGCGAACAAGTCAGAATTTGCCTTTAATATATTGATGAGTTGTTTCTCCTCTTGTGGAGATTGGTACCCATTCGTGTGACTTGACTAAGTTCCTTTCCTATTTGAACTTGCTTCAACTCCTCAGTTGGTTAAGGCTTCCTGTTAGAGAAGTCTTCTCTGGGGTCTAATTTTGTGAAATGAACCCCAAGATGATTCTTCGCTTGTACACGTTCTATTTCCGATCTTTGTACCTTTAAGCTATTAGCATAGCACTTTCTTGATTTGTATTGTTCTGCCTTCATAACCTCTATTCTTTGATTGTGCACAGGAAGTGTGGGGTTGAGATGACCTCCCCTAAAACGTTTAGAGTTGGTCACTCGATAATAATATTATAAGGCGTAATTGCATTGACTAGTAAATACTTCACATTTACCATCTCGTAGATCCCGTTAGATCCAAAGGACGTTTCGAGGTTAGCGTAACCTTTGACCTCAACCCGTTCTCCTGCAAATCTTACTAAACTCTCTTCGAAAGGATGAACCATGCCAGTCGATAAAGAAAGATCCTTATACATCTTCCATAATAGCATGTCCGCTAAACTTCCTTGATAAATTAGAACTCTTTTAACTAAGCATCCTTCTATGTTTACTCTGACGACCATTGGGTCGTCTTGGTTGACATCCTTTGTACCTTCAAAGTCTTTATTAGAAAAAGAAATAGTTGGGTAAGATTTACCAGGTGATGTGTTTCTTCCCTTGTTAATTGAACAAACCATCCTGAGATTTCTTTTCCTTGATGAGGAGGTCGATCCTCCTCTTGTAAAGCCTCATGATATTGTATGGATGGAGCCTGCATGACACCGAGGAGTGTTTGAACTATGGTTTCAATCTGGGGATTCATCCTTACCTTTTCTTTGGATGTCAGCTCTTGTTGCTTCTCTTCTCTCTTTAAGCCTTCCATCGTACACATACCGACTTAAGTGTTCCGGTCTGATCAACTGTTCAATATGATTCTTCAAAGACCAATAATTCTTCGTATTGTGGTCGAAGGTTTGATGGAATTCAGACCTTTTGGTCTTATCAACTTCTTTGGGAATATGCTTGGGTGGAGGGGGTAATTATATGATCTCAGAATTATATACTTCAACAAGAATTTGACCCCTTCTCGCATTAAGGGGTGTGAAATGGTCAAAGGTGGGACCCGATCTGGGTGGCTTGATTGGTCTTTCGCCTTTCTTTCCATGGTCACTACGAAATGGAAAAGTTATTTAAGGCTGCGAAGTTTGGGCTGGATAATTTATCTGAGATTCTTCCTTGTTGAAAGGCTTGCTTAGCATGGCTCTTAGATGCCTCTTAGCCACAGCTACTTCTTCAACATCAATTCGACCCGAGGTTTTCCACCGGAGATCAGACAAATCGATCGATTTAGATTTTTCTAACTCATCAACGAATTGACCTTCCTTCAAACCATTATTGATGGCTCTCAAATGGATCTTAGAATTGAGTTCTTTAACCTCCATAGCCTTTTTGTATCGGTTTATGTAATCTTTTAGGGGCTTCTCATCTCCCTGTAAAATGTTGAAAAGGCTATCTTCTGTTTTCTTGAAAGGGAATCTTGAAGAGAATTGGTTCAAGAATGCTATACTGAATTTAGGCATGGCAAAATAACCCGAACTCGCCCGATTTTGACGGGGAACAACCGAGTTGACCAGGTTTGGGTTCGGGTTCGGGTTTTCCCCGATTTAAAAAACCGGGGTCGGGATCGGGGATGCTGCTACCCGCCCCGCCCCGAAGTATAGGAATTTACATTAATACCCTTATATATATTGTTACTTGGAGAGTTAGTAGGGTTATTTTGTCGTTTAGAAATTCTGCATCCCGGAGAGAGGACCCAGACTCCTAGCCCTATCTCACTCAGCTGCGCCTTAAACCCCACATCGACCATCAAGCCACTGTTCTATCGTCCATCCTCCGCCGATCTATCGTCCACTCCGACCACTCTCACCGATCTATGTGCATTTTTGCTCATCGACGCACCTGTGTTCGCTCCATCGCCACGCCAGTCGTTCCGACGCTTCCAACTGTGCAAGTCGCCGCGCCAGTTCGCTGCAAGGGGTGCTTCCGTCGTTTTGCATTAGCGCTTTAAGAGGTAAGTGAGAAGTAGATCTATTCAATAGTAGATATGTGCTTCCATCGTTCCGCATCAGCGCTTCCGCCAGTTCGCTGCCGGGTGGCTTTGCTGTTTTGTTTTTAACATAACTTACATGACACCTTTTCAATATTGTCTATCTGCCTGAATACTCATTTTGATTTTTCACGGGTCTGTAAATTAATCAACATTTGTTTATGAGTTCTGAAATTAATTGCATTTGTTATTAACCAAATTGTTGAAGCACACATGAGCTATTAATTCATCCACAAAAAATGCCTCGATTTTATTTCTTTTTCGTTTCTTTAATTTTATATCTTGTGTTTGTGTTTCTACTTCGGAATATTAAATTAATTCACCAGGGAATGTATTTACTTTGCCTTTTATGTAAATAATTAAAGAGTATCGCAATTCCTATTTAATTAGTTTAGAAAAAAAATTATATATGCTCATAATGAAATCAAAGGAACTCTGTTTGAATGATCCTACAATCAAAATCGTGCGTATAGAGTGTATTAATTCCTGCGACTACCAATCGAGTGAATCATTTGATCAAATGAAATATATTTCAGTTTCTTTTTTCAACTTGCAATTAGTTTGATTTTACAACAGGAAATTTGATTTTATAGCATGACAGAAACGAGATTGGGTTCGGGTTTGGGGTCGGGGCGGGTTCGGGGCGGGTTTTCCCCAAACTCAACCCCATAAAGTTGAAAAACTAGGTTGCTGCAGTGGGGACGGGGAGGGGCGATGAAACCAAAACCCCAACGGGGTCGGGGATGGGAGTCTTTTTTGTATCCACGTCGGGTTTCAGGGTCGGGGTCGGGGATGGTGAAGGCTAAATCTGCCCCCGCCTTGATGCCATGCCTAACCGCATTCATGAAATTCCCGGATGGGTCCATGTGCTAGTGTGAAATACCACTGTAAAGTGGGCCCTGTAAAGGTACCTGGGAAGACCTTACACAAAACTGGGTTAGTAGAACCTGTAGTCAACATAACAATATGAAATCTACTGAGATAAGGATTAAGATCCACAATTCCGTCATAACTTGGCAAGTCGGGAAACTTAAAATACCTAGGAATTGGAATAAACATAATAAAGTCAGAAAATGGGTGAAAATGCTTATATGATGGTGGGTTTTGGCCCACACCCTGTCCTTCATGATTTGATGGCTGACGCGTTTCAGAGGAATGTTACGCCTCATCCTCATCTCCCTGCTCCCTTTCTTTTGTTCTAGCATTTTGTAATTCGTCGATTTGTTGTTGCATCCTTCTACTTTCGTCCTTGTCTGAGCCGCTCCATCTATTGGATAAGGTCCTGCAATGTAGGATCCTCTCCATTGTTGTTACTTGCCCATGTGTAGGAACACACGAGAAATGTTTTACAAAGAAAATGAACTTAGAACAAAAAGTTCTTCGTTCAGAAGTGTGTACAAAGAAAACAGTGATTTAACACTGGGTATGAAAGTTTTTTTACAACATAGTCAGAGTAAAATCTACAAAGATTTTTGCACGTTTTCTTTCAAAGCTTTTGCGCGTAAGTTGCTTCTTCTTCTTCTTGTTTCATAAAGACCACTAGTATTTATAGGTTTTGATGAGCTTGAAAGCGTTGCTGAGAAGTCTGTTGATAGATATCATTTAATGCATTTCATCCCGTTGTGAAACAACTTTGACAAAGTACAAAGTTGCAGCGCTCTTCTGACTTCTTGCAAATCCTACAGCGCAGTCTTTCCTCATTTGTGCTTGAATTTCAAAACTCAGCCAAAAGTGATCTTTTGTCATTCCTGATTTGTGTTTTGAGGTTGCGTTAAGGAATGAAACAATCTTTGACTTGCCACGTCAGACAGGGTCTGATGGCATGATGTTGATGGAAGCAGTTGGGAGACAGAGAGATTGGGTCAGTATTATTGATGTTTGGGCGCGTGAAGGCCCATCAAAGGAGAGTTGACTTCATAAAGTCAATATTGACCATATTACTCTTGGTCAAACTAATAATTTTCATCATTTTAATTGTAATTTGAATCCCCTAAATTAGAGGTCCACCTAGTCATGGCCTCTAAACTTTAGTTTGATAGGATTTGCTTGTATTTAAATTTTATTGTATTTCCCTACCTTCTACTCTCATATGGGGCGCTAATTACGTGGAATTAGTGGCTAAGAGGTTGCTTTACTAAAAGCATTAGGAATCATGGGTTCAAGTACCCATTAGGATAGTTTTTAATTCCTTTCTTTTTTCCTCTTGAGTTGGCCGCCCACTCCTTCTATAAAAGGGGGCATTCTCCTCATTTGTAAAGCTAATCTTCATTCTATATTAGAGAGCTTATGCTTCATTTCTCCCTTGTGAGGTTGAGAGGCTTGAGGGTTTTTGCTTAAACCATTATGATTCTTATCCGGTTCCACGAGCTGGTGGTGAATCTATACTGGTGGATTATCTGTTGAAGGGGTGGCCTTCCTCGGTGGTGCCTACACCATCTCTTTTCTCTTTCACTTTTCTTTCATTTTCTTTCATTTTGCTGCACATTATGCTTTTTGTCCCCGCCACTATAATTTGCTTGTTTTCAATTCTAACCGATTGATTTTCCTCAATTCTAGATCCACAACCTTCTTGCTATCAATTGGTAATTAGAGCTTGTTTGAATTGAGAAATTTGGGGGCTGTTTGGTAGAATTTTGGGTGCTGCATCCTTGGCTGTTTGGTTCAGAATTTTCATCAAATTCTTGTGTAATTCTTCATCTAATTCTTTGTAATTTCGGGCTTGGACTGTTTCCTAGGCCCGAGGTGCTTTTCTGTTGCTTTCGGCTTGCTTGAATTGCTTGCAATTGTGTGAATTAGAGGGGTTGTTTGGGCCGCTAATCCAACCCCAAAGGTGTTTGATATGAAATGTCTGTTCTAATTTCTTATTAGTTGTTCTTGAGTGATTCTTGCCATATAATTGTTTGTGTGCGGTGGATTGTGGTAAGTGGGAGCATTGTTTCTTCCATTTTCCAAAGACCGTTCACCTACATTTACTCTCATCCTTTTAAATTCTTGTTCATCTCTCCCATATAATTGTTCATCCATATTCATCTCTTTACTATTCCATTTTTAAATTTTAGTCATTTAAATTCTGCAATTTAATTTCTGCTTCTCCCATCCTTTTACTTTCTGCCATCCCCTCTATTTTCTGCCATTTACTTTCAGTCTTCCCCTTCCTTTTACATTTAGTTCTCCCCTTTTAATTCTTGCTCTTTAATTTTGCGCAATTTTATCTCCTATTTTTTCTCATTTATGCGCATTTTTTTTAGCTTGTGTTGTTCAATTTTTTGCTCTTGTTATGTCTGTTATTATTGAAATCTGATTGTAAATTTGGATTAACCACTAGCATCACCTTAAGAAACGCTTGCTTGATTACACAAAACGCATAATTGTAGGATGAGTTTGTAGCTCAGAAAATAGGCATAATTCATCAAATTTAATTGTTGAATTTTGAATATTTTTCTTAGTTTTGAACCATAAAATCAATCCAGCTCGCTTGAATTGTTGTATGCCAAATTTTTGTGTAATCCAAGGAAAATGCTAAGCAATTTTTTGTGCAAATTTTGATTCAAGTTGCTATTCCGTTTTGCAAATCAAGTTTAGAAAATAGACAATTTTTTTCAGTTTTTGGTACCGTTTTGGTCTGTTTTTAGGCCGAATTCTTGCAGATTTTTATTTTAGATAGGTTTCAATTACTTGTAATTTTGTACAAATTTCTGTAATTTTCTGTTGGGGCAAGAGACAAAGAAAAAGAAAAGAAGAGAAAATATTCAAAAAAACTATTAGCCAAAATACAAAAAGAGGTTCAAAAAGCAAAAAAAAGTGCAAAAGTCAAAGGAATAGAGGAAAAGTAAAAAAAAAGATACAAAAATAAAAAAATATAGAAAAATAGAAAAATGAAAAGAAAAATAGTAAAGAAAAAGCCCAACAATACAATTTTCAATTTACTGTAATTTTCTTTTATTTTCCTTGTATCAATTCATTTTTTAGTTGTAATATACTATTTTTCAAAAAACAACTATTTTGGCAACTCTTCTTTGAATCAAAACTTAAACCAAAAACAATTCTCTTTGCAATTTCTTTGTGTGTTTTGTTTGTCTTGTTTGACCCTCTACTCTTGTGTATAAGCTTTCTTATAGCTAGCTTTTCTCGTTTGTCAAATTCTATTCTAAGTTTTGTCTTTAGAGTTTTCCTTTTAGGAAATCCTAAATAATCGTACTTTTGTTTGTCCTCAATCTCATCAAGCTTGGGTATGGAAACAACTTTGGTCTTTGTAAGAACTAAAATCAATCCTAACCGAGTAGAAGAGACTAGAGTGAACACATTATAGAAAAAATCATAAAAAGAGTGACAAATACGGGTGAATACATTCTTTGAGTGTAAACAATTAGCTTGTGTGGAAAGGTCCTTTAAGAAAACTAAAAAATGGAAAATAGAAACCTATCCCCCCAACGCCTCGAACTGTGAGGCATAGGGCCGAGATAAAGGAGTTGACCAAAAGATTTACAAGGGTCATGTATGAAAAGTTGGCTGATATAAGGAGAGAAACCACTCATAGTAGGTGATGGGTTTCTGGCAAGTGAACCAAAAATCCAGTAGTATAATAGTAAGAAAAGTATCGTATCCACAGGGAACGGTTAATCCGCGTATAGTCGTGGTCTATTTATCAGGAGAAAACAACGAGTTTTTGAGAATATTGTTGTGCGGAAAATCTAAATAGCAATTTAATAATTAATTGAGTATAGAAAGGAAGAGTTAGAGACACTTTACTTGGATTAGGATTGAATTTCATATCATCACACCCTTCGTGCATGTAAAAACTATCTATTATTTTAGTTTTACTCTATAATACCGTAGACAAACTATATTGCTAAGACCCCGAGTTACCAGCAGCCTCACCACTCAAAATTGTATTTCTGCGCTTTTCAGTCACGTTTTCTGCTACTTCCTATTATTTAAAAATTTTATTTTCCACAAACTTATTCCAATCAATTTTGAAAATTTCATAAATCCTAAAAAATGAAAAATCCTAATTAACAGCAAGAAAATAAAACAAAACGAAAATTAATTAAAGACTTTAGAGAGCGTTTGTTTAACGTCTGATAGCTCGACGCCTGTTCTCTCAAGGTGGCTGAAACTGAAATATTTTGGTGAGCTTGTGTGCTGCACCCTTCCTTTTTCTGGCCCATAAACCTCCCCATAATCTTGCTTTGGAGCAATCTGTAGTGTGAACTGACTTTGACCATTTAGGCTTCTTCCTGGAGTTAGACCATGCTTTTGACTCCCTTGGCGTGACTCTTCTTTTCTTTATTATCTTGCTCTCATGTGCATGAGTCTTCTTTTCCTGAAGCTTAGATGATTCACAGTTGATTGCTCTCAATTTCTTTGCTTCGCAGGGGTCTTTGATATGGAACACACCTAACAACTTGATCTTTAATCTGGCTCTAGGCTCTGAATTTGATTCTACCTTGACTTTTCTTCTCTTTGCCTTGTCCTGGTCAGTGTGATCGCAGGTCTTTCTTTTGTGAGGTCTGGAAGGTTTATCACTTGCACCATACCTTTCTTAATCTTCTTTTAGAGTACTGATTGAATAAGGCAAGATCTTTGATCTTGATACCACTTCCCTTCCTTCCTCGGGCTTTGATTCACCATCTCCCTGTTCAATCCTTTTCTCATTTTCTTGATCTTTTTCATCATGTACACCCTCATATGTGTCTTTTTCTTTCTCCCTTTTACAGTCAGGCTCTTCTTCAAGCACAATCTTTTCTGTTTCCTCCTCTTCTTTTTCTTCTTCTTCTTCGGCTGCAAGTTCTTCTTCTTCCTTTTCTTCATCAACTTCTTCTGGTTCTCTTTCTTGTGTTTCTTCTTCAATTTCCTCTTCTTTTTCTTCTTCTAGTTTCTCTTCTTCAGCTTTCTCTTCTTCATCAGCCAGATTGTCATTGATTTTCTCCTATATCAACTGAACAATGTCATCGCACTGCTCTCCGGGGTTGGTTAATGCATTTGCTGAGATTGATTCTGACTCTTGTTTGACTCTTGTTTCTTTTAATTGCTTCAACAAGGCATCAATATTTCTTTTTGCTTCTTCTCTGTCCTTTTGAAATTGTATATTGCCTTGATGAATTTCTTCGATACTCTTATAAAGTCTTAACTCCCTTTGTTCCGCCATCTGCTTTAACAAAGCGTTAGTGTTTCGTCTTCGCTCTTCGCTCTCTTTCTGAAATTGTATATTGCTTTGATTGAGTTCTTCCAAAAACTTATCATATTTTGAGTATCTATGTTGACATGAAGAGTAACTTTGCTGCTGTTGAAAAGAAGGTTGCATAAGGAGTGGAACTTCATCTTGGTACCATCCAAAATTCTGATTTTGGCAACTTCCCCAATCCTGTGAAAAATTGTTAGAATAATTGTTGTAATTAGAGAAGTTACCTTGAATCGGTGCATGAGAGGAGTATCTTGGTTCTTGCTGCCTAACATAATCTCCAAGGGTTCTTCTTGGTTGATTTTGCCATTCATAAGCCATTTAACATTTACTTCACTTGGGGTGGTAGAACAGAGAGTGTTGAAATTGTCTCCTTAAGCTTAGTCTTGCCTCTTTTTCTGTTACCTGTCTTCTCAAGAGAAATAATCAAGAAGCTCAAACAAAGAAAAGAACAAAATAACAAAAAATAATAATATTTTTTTAAAATTAATAATAATAATAAATATATTTTTTTAAAAAAAGAAAATAATTAAAATAAAATATTTTTGTTTTCTTCTTGACTTCTCCCTCGTCTCCTTCTCTTATTTCTATTTTTGTTCTTCCTTGATGCCCTTTCTGTTTCTGGAGCAAGTTGTAATTGATGTGAGACACCTGGCTTCTCAAAAGCATAAACAAGAAACTTTGAAAAAGGTAAGTGTGGAAGAAAGATTATAAATTTCCTAAGATAGATATCCTTGATAACTAGACCTCAAAGGTTTACACGAATTGGAAACCGTTCCCCGGCAACGGCGCCAAAAATACTTGATGGGTTTTTGGCAAGCGAACCAAAAATCCAGTAGTATAATAGTACAAAAAGTATCGTATCCACAGGGAACGGTCAATCCGCGTATAGTCGTGGTCTATTTATCAGGAGAAAACAACGGGTTTTTGAGAAAATTGTTGTGCGGAAAATCTAAATAGCAATTTAATAATTAATTGAGTATAGAAAGGAAGAGTTAGAGGCACTTTACTTGGATTAGGATTGAACTTCATATCATCACATCCTTCGTGCATGTAAAAACTATCTATTATTTTAGGTTTACTCTATAATACCGTAGACAAACTATATTGCTACGACCCCGAGTTACCAGCAGCCTCACCAGTCAAAGGTAATCCGTGAGGGCTCTCCCAAGCGACAAACTTACCCTCGGCTTATTTTGCTTTTATTATTCCGTTTGTAAAGGAACTCATGGATAAACGAGGCCTAATCCTGTAGACGTATCTTCATTAGGATACTCACACTACCCATCAATCCTTAGATACAGCCATGCGTCGATCCTGGAATTACTATCAACTACTCTTTGCTATCGATAAATAGGCTTAATCCTGTGAACCCCCTACGTTAGAGTATTATCACTACCCATCACTCATTAGTAACGCTCATTTGTCGGTTTTCTGATATCGAGTCCTCTTATTCAATCAGAGTTTAGGTTTCCTATGTCAAGGCTCCCTCATCCTCAATCCCAGTCAAGACTAGCCTATAACTCCGGCGCAAGCGCGGAAGTCAGGGATTAAGCACATAATAAGATTACCAATATTATAGACAGAGAGCTCAGGAAATAATAATATAGAGTTTACATACACTTGCGGATGGAATCAATTACATTCAATCCTAATGGAGAGTTAACTGCACATGGTAGCCATACAAACCACCGAAGATATTGTCACCATCTTCAATCCTTGTGAAGCGCTCCTCCTCTCCTACTCTAAAATTAGAACTGGTGCATAATCACTGAAATACCACTGAATTACAATAATCGTGCACACCTGATCTGGTGCAAGAGGGTCCTATTTATAGGCTAAGGAAAGACAAAGAAAATTGGGGAGAAATCTATCTAAAAACGGCAACAGGGCAAGAATCATGTGATCTGCGCTTCACCCTGCGCTACAGCGCAGGTTGCAGCGCAGGCTCCAGAGGGATGCTCTTCACCCTGCGCTGTAGCGCAGGTTGAAGCGCAGAATACGTCCTGCAGCTTCAAACTTTCTCTTTTTAATTTGATCTCTCCCCGAGACTGGTTTTGGCTGATTTGTCTTTCCATGTTTCCCTTTTCTTGGTGAAATCTTTGCATTTATTGAGCATCTTGGATTTAATTGGGAAGGTTGTATGCAGAATCCTTGTTTAATTGGCAGTGATATCTTCATTAATTGCTCTCAAATAATCTTCAAATCTTCATTAAATGCCTTCAATTAAACTTCAAATCTTGCAGATATCTCCCTTATTTAATGCTATCTTTCCTTCAAATCAAATCCTTGCAATATTCTGCAAAAATCAGCAATATTTCTATCAAAATAGCATCAAATTCAAATCTATTATTAATAAATACAATTTATCTAATATTAAATAAAAAGGGATTAAATTGGGGCAAAAATACCATTTTATCCTTGATAAGTGAACTAAAAAGTGCTCTAATTTATCATATAATTTTCACTTATCAGTAGGAGGGAGAGAAGGCATTCTTCTCGTAAGGAAAAAGTGGTGGTAGGTTCAGTAGGATTAGAACCGAGGATAGGTATCATGGAGAGAGTAGTCATGGAGGAAGGAGTTCTGCTAACTCCCATAGAGAACATATGTATGAAGAAGAAGAGGAGGAAGAAAGTGATAGGGAGTACTATCAAAATCATAGGAATGGGAGGAGGAGGGAAATAAAAAGAACCTAGGAGGAGAGAACCTAAAAGAGAGAGGCCTAGGAGGGAAGAAGAATCTGGGAGAGATATTTCCCTTAAAGGAGTAAAGGTAGAAATCCCTACATTCCAAGGAAGGAATGATGTTGAGCAATACTAAGAGTGGGAATTAAAGATTGAACAAATCTTTAGTTGCCATAATTATGGAGGAGAGGGTAAGGTTAAGTTAGCTTCTTTGGAGTTTAAGAATTATGCCTTAGTCTGGTGGCATCAACTCCAAACGGACCGTTGTAGGAGTGGTCTTCCTCTAGTCTCAACTTGGGACGAAATGAGAGGAATCATGAGGAAAAGGTTTATTCCTCAACATTATGTTAGGGAGTTTCACACTAAACTCCAATCACTAAAATAAGGTTCTAAGAGTATTGATGAGTATTATACAGAGATGGAACTTGTTATGATTAGGGCCAACATAATTGAAGATAGAAAGGCCATTATGGCTAGATTTATCAATGAACTCACTTTTGACATAAGGGACATAATGAAATTGCAACCTTATGTTGAAATAGAGGACTTGGTACATCAATCCACTAAAGTAGAAACCCAACTCAAAAGGAAGGGAAGCTTTAAAAAGAACAACTCTAGTTACTCAACTAGGAACAATGAATTTCCAAAGGAAAACCCTAAGGGCCCTAGGGTTGCTTCGAACCCTACTCCTTCCAAGTCCCAAAGCGTAAATTCTTCAAACTCTACCCGAGACATCAAATGTTTCAAATGTGCTGGGAAGGGACACATTGCTTCCACCAACAAATAGTGATGAAGAGGATATTGACGAGATAGAAATGGAACCTAGCCCAGTAGTTGTCCATAAGTCTGAGGGAAGATTAGGACTTATGATCAAAAGAGTCTTAGGAAATGAAACAATAAAAATGAATAAAAGTAAAAGAGAAACCATCTTTCATACTAGGTTCATTGTAGAAGGAAAAAATTTACTCCCTGATCATTGATGGTGGGAGTTGTACCAACATTGCTAGTATGAGAATGGTAGAAAAAATAGGTCTTAGGACCACCACCCACCCTAAACCATACAAATTGTCTTGGATAAGTGATAAGTGAAAATTAGTTGATAAATTAGAGTACTTTTTAGTTCACTTATCAAGGATAAAATGGTAATTTTGCCCCAGTTTAAGCCCTTTTTATTAAATATTAGATAAATTGTATTTATTAATCTGAGATTTGAATTTGATGCTATTTTGATAGAAATATTGCTGATTTTTGCAGGATATTGCATAGATTTGATTTGAAGGAAAGATAGCATTAAATGAGGGAGATATCTGCAAGATTTGAGATTGATTGAAGACATTTAATGAAGATTTAAAGAAGATATATTACAATTAATGAGGAGATCACTGCCAATCAATCAAGGATTCTGCAGACAAGCTTCCCGAATAAATCAAAGATTGCTCAATAAATGCAAAGATATCATCAAGAAAAGGGAAATAAGGAAAGACAAATCTGCTAAAACCAGTCTCGGGGAGAGATCAAGATTAAAAAGAGAAAGTTGGAGCTGCAGGACGCTACCTGCGCTATAGCGCAGGGTGAAGTGCAGACTCTCTGGAAGTTGCGCTCCATCCTGCGCTGTAGCGTAGCCTGAAGCGCAGCTCACGCTGATTTATTCCCTGTTGCCGTTTTTAGATGGATTTCTCCCCAAATTTGCTTTGTCTTTCCTAGTCTATAAATAGGAACCTCTTGCACCAAATCCGGTGTGCAGGATTACTGTAATTCAGTCTTATTTCAATGATAATGCACCAGAGCTAAGTTTAGAGTAGGAGAGGAGGAGCGCTTCACAAGGATTGAAGATGGTGAAAGCATCTTCGATGGTTTGTATGTCTACCTCGTGTAGTTAACTCTACATTAAGATTGAATGTAATCGATTCCATTCCCAAGTGTATGTTGAACTCTATCTACTTATTTATGCAGTTCCCTAATTATAGTGCTGGTAATCTCGTTCTGTGCTTTATTCCTAACTTCAGCACTTGCGTCGGAGTTATAGGCTAGTTTGTAATTAATGTTACGACTAGGATTGAGTTTGGGGGAGCCTATACATAGTAAACTCAACCTCTGAGTGAATGAGAATACTCGGTTAACCACTGACTGAACAATGAGTGTTTACTAATGATTGATGGGTAGTGTGAGTACCATAATGAAGGGCATCTAAACATTAAGCTTTGTATTAATAAACCGATAGCGAAGGTTAGTTGAATGTCAATCCAGGATTCGACGCAAGGATGTATCTAATGAGT
The DNA here is from genome assembly GCA_026901365.1 of Sesbania bispinosa. Classification (NCBI taxonomy): domain Eukaryota; kingdom Viridiplantae; phylum Streptophyta; class Magnoliopsida; order Fabales; family Fabaceae; genus Sesbania; species Sesbania bispinosa. The sequence goes on from QLOH01000382.1 coordinate 754,142, forward strand.
GACGGGTAGTGACAGTACTCTAATGAGGATGTGTCTGTAGCTTTAGGCCTCGTTTATCAACTAAATCTTCTACAAACGGAATAAAAGAGAGCAAAATAAGCCGAGGGTAAGTTTGTCGCCTGGGAGAGCCCGCATTGATTACCTTTGAATGTGAGGGGCGCCTGGTAACTCGGGGTCATTAGCAATAAAGTTTGTCTACAACGTTATAATTCAAAGCCTATAAGTAGTAGGTAGTCTCGACATACATGAGGGGTGCGATGAGATGAAGTTCAATCCTAATCCAAGTAAAGTGCCTCTAACTCTTCCTTTCTAATTCCATTAATATTTTATCTGTTATTTACGTTATTTCGCACAACAATACTTTCTAAACCATTAATATTTTATAAATGTTTAAAAATAGTTTGCGTGTGGTTAGGATCTTTTGTGAGATATTCCTGTTTGCTTAGGTGGTAGTTTTCAAAGTGCTCAATAATTTCTGCAAATTATTTTGGTTAGTGCATGTATGATTAATTTCTCTGATATTTTTGCATGCCCTTACAAAAATAATTATGCCCTATTGCATGTTACTGATGACATGATTTTTGAGCATGAGTTCAATTCTCACTTTTGCCTGATTAGGATTGTTTAGGACTTGTTTTAACTGATCACTTTAGCATGTCTTAATTAATTAATTGGCATTTATTGGGTAAGAATTAAAATCAATTTTTTATGCACAATTGTTTGATTGATTTCTCTAATTTTTTGAAACTAAATTGGCCATTTATTTCATAATTATAAGTAGTTAAATATTATGATGCATAAATAATTTTGATTTGCTTCTCTTTTGCAGATGGTTCGAACAAAGAATGTCAGTGATCCTAGTTCCTCTAGGAAGGGAACAGGGGGTGCCAAGAGGAAGGCCCCCCAGAGGGCACCTGATTTTAACCCTCAGCGCTTCAAGGACCTAAAGTCCTTTGAAGCCTACACTGACATCGCAGACTGCAAATTCATTAAGGAACGACCAGTCGTCCTTGGGGAGGGCGAGTATGAGGAGTTCTCTACTAAGATTCACAGGAGGCGTTGGGGTCGCCTCAGCCGCCCCGACAGCTACTTTGACCCGGATATCGTCAGGGAATTCTATGCTAACGCCATTGGAGACCAAGGCGTTAACATTAGGAAGGAGTCTTATGTGAGGGGACAGGTGATCAGATTTGATTGCAACGCAATCAATGCACTCCTAGCATACCCCATAGAGGATGACAGAGACCTGGTGGAGTGCCAGTACCAGGACAGGATGGAGGTCATTGGTGTCAACGGTAATGAGCTCCTCGACACAAAAACTGCTCAACTGCTTTGTTTACCAGGGCGTTCCTTTGAGAGGAACGCATATCGGCATACTGCTCGGATTTACAAGAAGGCTATGAGGAGCATTTCACAGATGTGGACAGTACTGATACTGGCCAACATTTACCCTACTGGGCTTGTTTTAGATGTGGTTATGCCCATGGCCCACCTCATCTACTCCATCCTCACCAACGCTGTTATCGACGTCTCACAGATCATCACCCATAAGATAGCAGACTATGCTACTGCTTTGGAGCGTCGGACACCCAACTCCAAGATCAGGCTTGGCTTTCCTTCCCTTATCACTTCACTCTGCAGATCTAGGGGTGTGGAGGTTAACCCCAGGGTTCGCATCTTACCGCCTATGACCAGAACTTATATTGAAGCCAATTGTATCGCAGCTGCTGAATTACAGGTTGAGGATGAGCAGCAGCAGCAGCCGCCACCACCACCACTAGCAGACATGGATGCTCCAGTCTGGTCTCAGAGACTTGAGGCCCAGAATACTCACATGATGGCTTAGATGTCCACTCTCCACCGAGCCGCTATTCATTTTCAGAGTACTCATTATTAGGCTGGCGTGGACCCCATGCTCCCTGCATACTTTCATGACTATTTACAATGGCCTGGGGACAGGCCTATTTTCCCAGGGGGGATGGAGCAGCTCATATGGATCAGGACCACGAGGACTTATTTTTCTTTTCTATTTGGTGTTTTCCTTCTTTTTCTTTTCCTTTTGCTTCTTTTTATTTTTCTTCTTTTATTTTATTATTTTCTTTTTCTTTTCTTTTGATTTGTACTGTATCTAATTCTCACTGATACTTATATATTATGCAGTACTTATCCAGTTATTATTTTTGTTTTTCTGTTAAAATTTTAGGATTTAGGACCTTAGGAAATTAGGAATCAAGGTAACTTTTTCCTTATTCCCTGTAAATAAGTAGTCTAACTAACCATTCTAGGAAAGATGATAGGGTCTTGTGATTAATTCCATAATCAGTTAGAATTAGGATACTTCTCAAGAGAACCTATCAAGGTAGTTAATTAAAACCATTAATTGCTTTATCAAGGACTTTTAGCCATAACCGATGAGCTGAGAGCCCAAACACTGATATTGAGAGCTTTTCACCGCTGCTTGTCAACTGTTATTGCTTGAGTTTTTAAATTTTTGCTTGCTTGAAGAGATATGGAAGTGACAAAGGCATATTTTATGATTCTAATATTGTGCTCAGTGCCAAATAGCCAACCCTGATTTAATATTTCCATTTATTGATTGCCCATTTGAGCTTGAATATTTTCCTTGATGCACCCTAACCATATTCATTGAACATCACCTGTCCCTTAACACTTGGGATAGAGAGCAAGGTGCACCACAACAACATGGGATAAGAGGTTGGTCACAGAAACTCAAGAGAAGGCACAAGAAATCACAAAAAAAGGATCCTCTCCCACAAATAAAGTTTCTATGTTATTCTTACTAAAAAAAATCTGCACAAAAGTGTGGAATTGAATAATTTGGGGGATAATTTTTCAAACAATGAGGCCAAGCTGAAAATGGGTGACCATTCAAGAATGACCAGGTGAATTGAGAGAAGTCCCAAGCACAATCACAATATGCTCTCTATTCAAAGTGTTCCTTGAATATCCAGAAAAACCATGATTTCTTGATAGCCCGGCCTCATTACAACCTAATAAAGACCTTTTGATCCATATTAACTGCTTGCAGGTTCAGATTTTGGAAACGACTATCAATTCTAGTTGTTCAACAGTGGTGAAGAAGATTGAGGGAAACACTTACCCGTGAGAATGAGAGATTTCCTTGGTTTATCACTTACTGCTTTAATTGCTATTGTTGAGAAAGTTTAATTGATGTTTGTATTTCTATTCTGATTGATGATTGGTAACATCTCTTGATCCTGAGTTTTTCTTATGATTGGAAAGTGACTTCTACTTAGGAAAGAGTTGAGGAATAGTTCCTTGAATTTATTTTTAATTATTAGGAATACACTGGGAATAGAATTGATTTTTTATTGCAAAGAGGTCTCTTGCTTGAGGACAAGCAAGAAGTTAAGTTGGGGGGATTTTGATAAGTGAAAATTAGTTGATAAATTAGAGTACTTTTTAGTTCACTTATCAAGGATAAAAATGGTAATTTTGCCCCAGTTTAAGCCCTTTTTATTAAATATTAGATAAATTGTATTTATTAATCTGAGATTTGAATTTGATGCTATTTTGATAGAAATATTGCTGATTTTTGCAGGATATTGCATAGATTTGATTTGAAGGAAAGATAGCATTAAATGAGGGAGATATCTGCAAGATTTGAGATTGATTGAAGAAATTTAATGAAGATTTGAAGAAAATTAATGAGGAGATCACTACCAATCAATCAAGGATTCTGCAGACAAGCTTCCCAAATAAATCAAAGATTGCTCAATAAATGCAAAGATATCATCAAGAAAGGGAAATAAGGAAAGACAAATCTGCTAAAACCAGTCTCGGGGAGAGATCAAGATTAAAAAGAGAAAGTTGGAGCTGCAGGACGCTACCTGCGCTTCACCTGCGCTATAGCGCAGGGTGAAGCGCAGACTCTCTGGAAGTTGCGCTCTATCCTGCGCTGTAGCGCAGCTCAGGCTGATTTATTCCCTGTTGTCATTTTTAGATGGATTTCTCCCCAAATTTGCTTTGTCTTTCCTAGTCTATAAATAGGAACCTCTTGCACCAAATCCGGTGTGCACGATTATTGTAATTCAGTCTTATTTCAATGATAATGCACCAGAGCTAAGTTTAGAGTAGGAGAGGAGGAGCACTTCACAAGGATTGAAGATGGTGGCAGCATCTTCGGTGGTTTGTATGGCTACCTCGTGTAGTTAACTCTCCATTAGGATTGAATGTAATTGATTCCATTCCCAAGTGTATGTTGAACTCTATCTATTTATTTATGCAGTTCCCTAATTATAGTGCTGGTAATCTCGTTTTGTACTTTATTCCTAACTTTCGCGCTTGCGCCGGAGTTATAGGCTAGTTTGTAATTAACGTTGCGACTAGGATTGAGTTTGGGGGAGCCTAGACATAGGAAACTCAACCTCTGAGTGAATGAGAATACTCGGTTAACCACTGACTGAACCATGGGTGTTTACTAATGATTGATGGGTAGTGTGAGTACCATAATGAAGGGCATCTAAACATTAAGCTTGGTATTAATAAACCGATAGCGAAGGTTAGTTGATTGTCAATCCAGGATTCGACGCAAGGATGTATCTAATGAGTGATGGGTAGTGACAGTACTTTAATGAGGATGTGTCTGTAGCTTTAGGCCTCGTTTATCAACTAATTCTTCTACAAACGGAATAAAAGAGAGCAAAATAAGCCGAGGGTAATTCTGTTGCCTGGGAGAGCCCGCATGGATTACCTTTGAGTGTGAGGGGCGCCTGGTAACTCGGGGTCATTAGCAATAAAGTTTGTCTACAGCGTTATAATTCAAAGCCTATAAGTAGTAGGTAGTATCGACATACATGAGGAGTGCGATGAGATAAAGTTCAATCCTAATCCAAGTAAAGTGTCTCTAACTCTTCCTTTCTAATTCCATTAATATTTTATCTGTTATTTACGTTATTTCGCACAACAATACTCTCTAAACCATTGCTTTCCCTTGATAAATAGATCATAGTCTACGTAAATTAATCGTTCCCTGTGGATACGATACTCTTCTTACTATTATACTACTGGATTTGTGGTTCGCTTGCCAGAAACCCATCAATAAGTGAAGATGGGGAAAGGGTGGTAGACAAACAAGTCCTCATATCGTTATCCATTGGAACCTGCCAAGATGAGGTAATTTGTGATGTAGTTCCAATAGATGCCACACATGTTTTATTGGGGTGTTTGTGGCAATATGATAAGAGGACAATCCATGATTGCTTCTCTAATGAATTCACTTTTAAACATAGCGGTATGAAGATCACCCTAATGTCATTGGCTCCCAATAAAGTATATGAGGATCAACTTCAACTGAGGTTGGGTAGTGAGGAAGAAAAACAAAAGAAAGATAAAAAGAAGGTAGAAAACTCTAGCAAACAACCTAAGGCTAGCACAGGAAAAACTAAAGGGACTAGGAAGAAGAAAACCATGCTTTTACTTAAACTACCTTTTGAAACTAATGTTGTTTGTTTTGAAGGTACAAAAAACATCCAATGGAAGATGGAAGTTCTAGTCTACGATCTACAAGGGGGTTTTCTTTACCCTATACTTCATCTTCTTCTATCTTTATGCTTCCCAAATTCTTTTGTTATGAAGCTTGGAGGTCAACACTGATTGAAGCTCTTACTGTTTCAGCTACTCATCTACTAGCAAATGGACTACATGAAGGCGCATTTCACCTTAAGGGTAGTACCTTCCTAACTCATTTGTTCTTGTCATCCACTCCATCTCTCTTTTACTTTATTTCTTACCCATTTATGTTTTCTCCTACTATAGGCATCTATGCTTATTTGATGTCAAATCCTTTTCAAGAGGGAGGGCATGATGGCGTGCCGCTGATGGAAGCAGTTGGAAGGTAGAGAGATTGGGCCAGTATTAATGATGCTTAGGCGCATAAAGGCCCATCAAAGGGGAGTTGACTTCATAAAGTAAACATTGACTATATTACTCTTGGTCAAACAAATAATTTTCATCATTTTAATTGTAATTTGAATTCCCTAAATTAGAGGTCCACCTAGTCATGGCCTCTAAACCTTATTTTGATAAGATTTACTTGTATTTGAATTTTATTGTATTTTCCTACCTCCTACTGGGCGCTAATTACGTGGAATTTGTTGAGTCTCAAAATTAATTTATGTATTCAAATTAAATTCAAGACTCATTATCCTTGGTTTTAATGATTAACAAATTAGACTATATAAAAATAGGTTCTACTGAGAAAGGTATTTTTCTGTATATTTCAGCATCTCTGTAGAAGCAACTCTCTGAAGTTGATTAACCTGTTGAACTGAAGAACTCTCTGAATGACTTGAATCTACTGAAGTTTCTTTCAACCCTCTGATGACGTGTATCATTCTGAAAAGACTTACTAAATTTGTGCAACATAGTCTCTGTCAAAATCAGAAGGCTTTCTACTCAGACTTAAAGGTCTCTAAACGTCTTCTGCCATCATCTACAAAAGGAAGTGTTTACAGAGTTCTTTCTACATCATTGTACATGAAAAAGGAATCTTTGAACATGTTGTGTCAGACCGGTACTATCTCTGCACATCTACTTTATTCAAGACAAAGGCTTTCACAAGTTTGTCTCTCAACGACAATTTTCTCAACGGCTACTTTCCTGGATGCTATATATAGCTCGATGAAAGTCCTTGAATTTGTAGAGAGAAAGGCACATATAGAACACCACAGAGAGGTGAAACGCTCAAGGAAAAGATCAAGAAAGCGTGAAAAGTTAGAGAAGCTCTCTGAAAAGAAAAAAAGAAGATTTTTAGCAAAAAGAGTGAATCGGCCTTACTAAGAGAGAAAAATCCTATCAAGCCAAACACTCTACAGAAATCTCAGTTGTATTTCAAATTCCTTGTACTTAGCTTTTATCCTCTGTATCCTGAGTCTTACTCAGTTATTTCTTTGTACAAGAGAACCTGTGTTTAAGTTTCTCAGAAACTTAAACTTATCCTTTATTGTAAACACTGTTAAGTGTCTGAGAGCCTGAAGAGGCTTGCCGGAACAAAGAATACTTGTTGTTGTTTAGCCTGGAGAGGCTGTGTCCAAAGAATACTTGGTGTTTAGCCTGAAGAGGTTGGGTTCAAACAATACTTGTATCTGATCAGATAGTGGAAAATCCAATGGAGTATTGCCCTGGGACTGGACGTAGCTCACTAAGTTAGTGGGTGAACCAGGATAAATTTTTGTGGTCAAGTTCTCTCAACCCTTAACTCTTTATATTCTGTTTTAACTAACCAAGGAGGGTTTTAGAAAAGTTGTTTTTATAAATCCACGCAGAAAACAATCTTTTCTTCAAGCTAAAAATGTCTCAAAAGCTTTTTATACAACCTTTTGAGTTGCATCAGCAAGTTGCTGAACTCCCAATTTCGGAAGGTTGCTTAACTATTTTCAAATTAGTTTGCTTGTTAAAAGGTTTTCAGAAAAATTTGTAAAGAATTATAAAACATTATTCAACCCCCTTCTAGTGTTTCCTGTGGTTCTAACAGTTGGTATCAAAGCTCAACCTCGGGTTGAGCATCTAACAAGTGTTGAGGAAGAAGATCCAGATGGAAACCTCAACAAGCTATGATTTTTATATCTCAGAAGGAGCATATGTATCCAGACCACCAATCTTCAACAGAAAATATTATTCTTTCTGGAAAGAACATTTGAAGCTATTCATGGAGAGCTACAATCTTGATCTCTGGGATATAGTTTCTGATGGTAATTATGTTCCCATGAGAAATGGAATGCCCATTTCCAAAATGGAGTGGTCCCATGAGCAAAAACGTAAAGTTCAACTAAATGCTCAAGCTAAACTTTACTTGATTTGTTCTCTGAACAAGTGTGAGTATGGTTTGGTTAAAGGATTCCACTCAGCTAAGGAAATATGGGATTGGTTAGCTTCATATGCTCTTAATGGAGATGAAGATTTTGAGTTATCAGAAGAACAATCCACTAAAGATAAAAAAAGGTTCATCAGAAGAGGAGAATCTATGTTTCATGGCAAATCAATCAGAAGATTCTGACTCTAAGGTAACATCCTTAACTCTTCTTGATGAATATGATGATTTAGTTGATGGAACTAAGGAACTCTTCAGAAAGTATAAGAAGCTTTCTAGTGCCTATGATGCTGCATGCACTAAAAATAAGGATTTTGAAAAGGAAAACCTTATATTGAAAGAAGAGCTTCTGAAGCAAGAGAAAAGTAAGCTCCAAAGTCTACTTGAAGAAAAACAAGGTCTTCAAGGACAGATTTTAGAACTTACTAAAGACATAGCCATATTTACTGAAGGAACCAATAATCTTGACAGATTATTGAAAACTCAGAAAAGATTAAATGATAAAAGAGGCTTAGGATTCTCTGGAAAACCATCATCTAAAACATCAAATTCTGATAAGCCTAAAAAGGATAAGAAAAAGGTAGATGGGTTTCCTCACTGTGATAAACATAGATTATTCAAATCTGAATATAAGCAATATGAGGAACCTATTCCTGTAACTGACCCTGGTGGACCCAAGAAGGTATGGGTACAAAAACTATCCATTGTTTCTCTTGCAAATATTCTCAACAAAGTAAAGAAAACTCCAAAAATAAACACAGAAGAATGGATGAGTGGAGAACTAAAAGGAAAGAAGGTGTACATGCTGAAAGCTTTAAGCACAACCTGCTGAAACTAAGCATCATTCTTTCAGAAAGCAATGTTGAGTCTCAATCTTATAAAAATCCCATCTTGTGGTAACATCTCTCCTATCCCAGACTCTCTGATAATATATGATTTGTTTATACTCTCTGAAATGTGTCTGTGATGATCTTGCTGAACCTCGTATTTGCTGAAAAATTATTTATTAAAATGATTATTTTATCTGAGAAATATGAAAGGTCTTTAAATCCAAACATTTTTTTTTAAAAAAAAAAACTTGTGACCTGGCTCTCTGTGAATTAATGGTTCATCAATTGTCCCCTCGAAGCGGCATGATGCACGACTCTCCATGTCTGCGCAGTTTTTGTAACCGCTATCATCAATGCTTCTGATGTGCCTATTTATAGAGTATGAGGGATCATCATGAGAACTACACTTTCTCTCTGCAATCAAGAAATCCTCTGAGCATCTAAGACAACTTCTTTCTCCAAGAACTTCAAAGCTTCTTTGTTCAAAAACTTCACTTTCTTCAAATGGTTGTTGAGTCCGTTGCTTCATGTGCTCCTGCTCCATCAAGGTTTGATAAGAGAATCATTCCTTCGAAGATGGTTCGACTATCTGATTTCGAAGAGGCAGGATACAAGATCACTGAGTACTTTCATGCAGTGGGCTGGACCCCATTCTTCAACAACATCTCCTCTCCCTGGCATGAGGAGGGTGTTCTGGAATTCTAGAACAACTCTGAAGTTGTTTCTAAACATGGACACACTAGGTTGAAGACCACTGTGATGAGGAGATCAATCTTCATGGACTGCAACCTGCTAGCAGAGGTGATTGGTGTTTCGGTTAGGGGAGATAATTTCTGTCAAAACGTGGAAGTCTCTCATGGAGGCTTTTTGGTGTACGACAAATTGTTGTTTGGTGGCAGACGTTTCAACCCCACCAAGCATTCCCAACTTCTGGAAATCCCCGGAATTCTACTTGCTATTCTCAACTGCTGCATTCTTCCAAAAGGAAGTGATAATATTTACATCAAAGAGCTTGAAAGGTTTGTGGTGGCTCACTTGCTGATGAAGAAGAGGATTAGTCTTCCATGGGTCCTTCTCTATCAAATGTTGTTCAGAAGAGAGTTGGATACTGAGGACCTCTTCCCCCACAACACTTTAATCATGAAAATCCTGATTCACAAAGGCTTTCTGATGAATGGTCTCTTTGACCAAACACCTCATTCCTTCTTCACTCCGGTTATGTATGAGCAGTTAGACCAGACTTTAATTGAAAGAGAAGAAGCCCTAGAGAACAGGGTGGCTGAAGTCCTTCTTGAGGCATCCCCTGTCAGAGAGAAAAATACAAGGCGTCTGATCATCTGGGTGCTCATGGAAGGATCAGAAAGGTGTTTGTTGCATATAACGTGAAGAGGCTGCATGCTCGCGTTGGTCGGCTAGCCAAGAAGCTGAAGAAAACTCAAAAAGGAGTTACTAAAGCTGAAGGCAGAGAAGGAGGGTGCCAGTGCTGCCGAAACCATGCCTGCTTATAGCCATTAATTTATTCAAAGAGCCATGTCACAGTCCTTTGTTCTTTTCTAAAATACTTGTTAAAATTTCTATAATTTTTTATCAATATAAATGAACTTTTCACTTTCCCCAAGATTCTATCTTTGATGTTATGGTTCAGTATGTGTGATTTAATTCTATACTTTCCGAATACCTAAATTCATTACCTGAATTTATTACCTAAATTTATTACTTTGTTTCACGTGCTTAATATTATTTGAACTCTTTTAAATAATGACAAAAGGGGGAGAAATATAACTAACAAATACCTTGTAGCAAAGTTGTTTTTCAGAAATATAACTAAGAGTTTTTCAGAAACTAAGACTTTTTCAGAAGAAAAATCTCTTGTTCAAAGGGAGTTTTTTCAAGTTTACTCATTTATCTGAAAAAGAAGGAAAACTTTTCTTCCTAAACTCATATTTAAATCTTTCAGATATTTGTTAGTCATATCTAATTTGTCATCATTAAAAAGGGGGAGAATGTTGAGTCTCAAAATTAATTTATGTATTCAAATTAGATTCAAGACTCATTATCCATGGATTTAATGATTAACAAATTAGACTGTATAAAAACAGGTTCTACTGAGAAAGGTATTTTTCTGTGTATTTCAACATCTCTGTAGAAGCAACTCTCTGAAGTTGATTAACCTGCTGAACTGAAGAACTCTCTTAATGACTTGAATCTGCTGAAGTTTCTTTCAACCCTCTGATGACGTGTATCATTCTGAAAAGACTTACTGAATTCATGCAACATAGTCTTTGTCAAAGTCAGAAGGCTTTCTGCTCAAATACTTAAAGGTCTCTAAACGTCTTCTGCCATCATCTACAAAAGGAAGTGTTTACAGAGTTCTTTCTGCATCATCGTACATGAAAAAGGAACCTTTGAACCTGTTGTGTCAGAACCGTACTATCTTTGCACATCTACTTTATTCAAGACAAAGGCTTTCACAAGTTTGTCTCTCAACGGCTATTTTCTCAACGCCTACTTTTCTGGATGCTATATATAGCTCGATGAAAGTCCTTGAATTTGTAGAGAGAGCAAGGCACATATAGAACACCACAGAGAGGTGAAATGCTCAAGGAAAAGATCAAGAAAGCGTGAAAAGTTAGAGAAGCTCTCTGAAAAGATAAAAAAAGAATATTTTTAGCAAAAAGAGTGAATCGGCCTTACTAAGAGAGAAAAATCCTATCAAGCCAAACACTCTACAAAAATCTCAGTTGTATTTCAAATTCCTTGTACTTAGCTTTTATCCTCTGTATCTTGAGTCTTACTCAGTTATTTCTTTGTACAAGAGAACCTGTGTTTAAGTTTCTCAGAAACTTAAACTTATCCTTTATTGTAAACACTGTTAAGTTTCTAAGAGCTTGAAGAGGCTTGGTGGAACAAAGAATACTTGTTTCTGTTTAGCCTGGAGAGGTTGTTTCCAAAGAATACTTGTTTTTAACCTGGAGAGGCTGTGTCCAAAGAATATTTGGTGTTTAGCTTGAAGAGGTTGGGTTCAAACAATACTTGTATCTGATCAGATAGTGGAAAATCTAGTGGAGTGTTGCCCTGGGACTGGATGTAGTTCACTGAGTTAGTGGGTGAACCAGGATAAATTTATGTGGTCAAGTTCTCTCAACCCTTAACTCTTTATATTCTGTTTTAACTAACCAAGGAGGGTTTTAGAAAAGTTGTTTTATAAATCCACACAGAAAATCTTTTCTTTAAGCTAAAAACGTTTCAAAAGATTTTTATACAACCTTCTGAGTTGCATCAGCAAGTTGCTGAACTCCCAGTTTCGGAAGGTTGCTTAACTATTTTCAAATCAGTTTGCTTGTTAAAAGGTTTTCAGAAAAATCTGTAAAGAATTATAAATCATTATTCAATCCCCCTTCTAGTGTTTCCTGTGGTTTTAACAGAATTAGTGGCTAGGAGGTTGCTTTACTAAAAGCATTAGGAGTCATTGGTTCAAGGACCCATTAGGATAGTTTTAATTCCTTTCTTTTTTCCTCTTGAGTTGCCCACCCACTCCTTCTATAAAAGGGGGTCTTCTCCTCATTTGTAAAGTTAATCTTCATTCTATATTAGAGAGCTTATGCTTCATTTCTCCCTTGTGAGGTTGAGAGGCTTGATGGTTTTTGCTTAAACCATTGTTATTCTTATTTGGTTCCACGAGCTAGTGGCAATCTACACCGTTGGCTTATCTGTTGAAGGAGTTTCCTTCCTCATTCGCGCCTACACCATCTCTTTTCTCTTCAACTTTTCTTTCATTTTCTTTCATTTTGTTGTGCATTATGCTTGTTGTCCAACCACTATAGTTTGCTTGTTTTCAATTCTAACCGGTTGATTTTGCTCAATTCTAGATCCACAACCTTTCTGCTATCAGGGTCTAGGCTTCAGACAACATTTCTGTCTTAAGATTTTAGAAGATGCTTCAGAACCAGTTGCTTCAAAATGCCTTGAACACTTCAGACAAGGCTTCCTTCAAAACCAAGGAGTACTTCAGATAACCTTTGAAGTTCATATGTTTAGCATATCTAAAATAACCGGACAATCATCAATATAACTGTGAAATCTTAAAGAGTTTATTTTAAGTTTATACTCATCAAAATCTTAGCATAGGGGTGTCTTAGACTTTCAAAGTCTTGAGATTCAACACCTTGTTCTCACCATCTTGATGACTAAACTTGTGCATCTACAGGAAAGTTTTACCAGAGGCCCACAGTGGGTGCCAAATGTTCATACAAAGCCAAAACCCTTTTCTAGCTTAAACCAGAGTGAGTCTTTAGAGAGGCAAAGTAACGACAAGGTCAAGTGAAGAAGTATCTTGTCTTCGTATAACTCAGGGACCTCCTTATATAGGTGTCATGGGTTGATTATGTATTTATTGCGCAATACAGTTAATCGAGGAATCAGCTCGTCTGTTCCCTTAATTCCCGCTATCTATTTCAAATACCTTCCATATTTTTTCTTCCTTATTCTGATTTTTCGGTTGAGCTTGGGCGAGGGGTAACTCTTATTAATAGATTCAATAGATTTGGATAGATGCTGATGTGATCTTGATGAGATAAAGTGATTGGGCTAAGTGGGCCGACCTGGGAGGACTGACCTGGGTCTTGGCCCGGTACGGTACATAAGCCTCTCAGGCTATAAGCTCATAAGAGCGAAGTAGCTTTATAGTAATGATTGGGATTGTCTTGGCCTTCCTCACACAGTAAAATGTGATAAGAATAAGTTGGCCGACCTGGGTCTTGGCCAACTACGGTACATAAGTCTCTCAATTTATAAGCTTATAAGAGCGAAGTAGCTTTAAAGTAATGACTGAGATCGTCTAGATCTTCCTAACGCAGTAAAATTGTGATAGGGATAAGTTGACCGATCGACCTGGGTCTTGGCCTGGTACGGTACACATTCTAACGCTACTTATCGAGTCCAACACTACTCTCAATAAATAGCGTTGAACTGGATCTATGTTTGCAACATGATTTTAACTCAAACCAAACAAGCTAGTAGTCATTACAATGGCTAAAATTGCATTTATGAGTTTTTAATTCCTAAGTCATTCTCAATTTGTTTTACACTATTGCTTTGTTTGGTGTAATTAGGGAAATAGAGAGAAGAGAAATGAGAAGGAAAAAAGTGGGAAGGAGAGAAATAGGGAAGAGATAGAGATGATTTTTAGGTTGTTTGGTGTGAGAGAAATAGGTGTGAAATGGAAGAGAAATATATTTTTAAGTTGTTTGGTATGAGAGAAATGTGTGTGAAATAAAAGAAAAAAAGATTTGAAAAATCGATTGTTCATAAAAAAAATTGATTTTTTAGGTCAACAATCGATTATGGGACAATAAAAATCAATTTTTTATGACAGTGGGTAACATAAAAATCGATTATGTGTACATGAAAATCGATTCTTTATGACAGTGGGTAAAATGAAAATCGATTATCACCTGTTCTTTGCTCATTTCTCACCATTTCACGGCCAAATTACAGAGAAATGAACAGTACCCTCATCTCCACTCATTTCACCCCATTTCTCTTCTCACCAAACACATATGGGATGGGCATTTCTCTTCACTTCTCTCCTCCTTCTTCCATTTCATCCGCCCCAAACTGAGACTATATGAAAAGTAACTTTTTAGGGTTTAAAAAATGTCAATTAACATATATATGTACACGTGAAATTTATTTGTAAATCACATAAACCTAAATATTAAGCCTTCTTAGTGCTTCTTAAGTGTTACTTTCCTTTCTTTAAATTTCCATTGGAATGTGAGAGTGATAGTAGGGTTTTATGTGGTTTAAATATTGTAAGAATCTTGTAATAGTTATTTAAAAATAGATAAATTTTGTGCATATATAAACTGAAAAAATGAGCGGGGGGGGAGGGGGGTTCGGACATGGACTTTATAATATAAAAGATCATGTCTTAATTCACCAAATCGATCAGTTAGGAATTAACGGGATATATCTTTGAATATTTAATAGGTTTAGAATAAATGGGATATAACTTTCAACTTTTGTGCGATTTTTTTAAAATTAATTCATCCACTCTTGAGTTTGTGGTTAGGATGCGCAATGAAAAAGTACCCATGCATTATTTCCAACACAACTTATTAGAACTTGAAGCTTACCCTGAGTTTCAAACGTGAAAAAATGTTCAATCTAACACACTCTTCATTGTTAATTTTTTATGAATATTTGTTATGGGGGTTTTGTAACTGCACAGGTAAACATAAGAAGGAGGTTAGAATTGTGTTTATTAGTAGAGCTTTTCATTTTAAAGACGGATTTCTCAAGAAAACACGTTTTAGAAAAACTTCAAACAAGTTTTCAAGGGCTCTCTGAATTTTGCTCTCTTATCTAAAGTATATTAGACAAGAGGTTTTTCTAAACAACTTATTTTATAAAAGGCAAAGGAGGTTAATAATCACTTATCTATTCCCCTTATGTTAGCGTAAGCAAATATAGAGAGTTAAATGATAAGAGAACTTAACCAAGATATATATCCTGGTCCACTCACTACCATTAAAAGCTACGTTCAGTCCCAGAGCAAACGTAGCTTCTGGGTTTTCTACTAATCAAAGTTGATTACAAGTATTATTTTCAGGCAAGCCTCTTCAGGCTCAAATATACCAAGTATTGTTTGAACACCTAGCCTCATCAGGCTTTAACAAGTATTGTTTTCTCATCTACTTAGCCTCTTCAAGTTCTAACAGCTTAAGTGTTTACGAATGAAAGTTTAACTTGAACTTCAAATAAGTTCGTGTTCAAAGAATTGTACAATAAAACTGTGATTTACACATGATGTGAAAGTTGTGTACACTGAAAATAATCAAAGTGTAATCTAATGATATTTCAGCAGCGTTTTTTCTTTGCAAATTTTGCTTGAAAGTTCTGTATATTCCTTCATGAACGAGCAACTATATTTATAGGCTTCTAGGATCTTCTCTCTCCAAACTTGTCTATTTAGAAAATGCGATTGAAGCCGTTGTGAGACAACTTTGACAAAAAGGTACGGGGTAGGCAGCGCTATTCTGAACTCTGTAGACTTGTAGCGCAGATTTCCTCTTTTGTGTTTCACTTTTGAACTTGACTCAGAAAGTTTCCTTTTGTCTTTCCTTATTTGTGAACCTTGCGTGTGAGGATGTGCATAAACTTTGACTTGTCCTCTTTTGAAGGTGTAGTTGGTTTCAGATAGCTTAGCTTTAGAAAGCCTTGAGCTCTTCACACAACAGTATTTTTTAGATAACTTCATTTTCTGAAACATCCTGATGTCGCGATCTGAAAGATTTTAAAACTATTAATATCCAATGAAGCATTTTCTTAATTTTTATCATCAAAATCAAAAGCCCATTTGGTTTCTCTTCACCGTCTCTTTGTTTTCCTATTTATTATTATTTTTTGTCTATTTCTTCACCACCTCTATATGCTACATCGAACCTGTGTAGTTGAAATACCAACAGGCAGCAACATAAAGGATGTTTTCAGATTGATTCGGTTAAATTTTGAAGGGAAAATCGTTTAAACCACACTAATATATAAATGTTTTAATTGAGAATCAAATCAAATCAAGCTAAACTAATTTGATTGAATTTGCTCAATTGGATGTTAGCAATTTTTTTGTAAATAAACAGTTTTAACTTTTTTTCCTTTCATGACTAAATCAACAACGAATTTGTCCCTAAACATTAAAAGGTTTAAAAAAAAATTTACTCCCTATGAACTACCAGACACTAACATTTTTGCTTTTTCCCAACATTTGAAAAGTGTATGCTAAAACAGGAAAACTATTACCTAAAACTCTGGGGAACAATTTTCAACTGTAGACTATTTTAGTGTATCTATTTGTTTAGGCAACCGTTTTTAATAAGTTTTGGATACTTTTTAAAATTGTTGCCTATACATTAGAAATAGGCAACCGTCATAGGCCGGGACTAGTGTAACAATTTTCAATAGTTGTCATTTTTTAAATTCAATTTATAACTGTTGCTTAAAAGTTCAAGCACAACAATTAAAATTTGTAAAGTTTAATCTATAGGCAACACTTGTTAAGTGTAAATGTAAATATAAGCAACAATCTTAATTATAAAAATAATACCATTTAGAGAATAATTGACAATTATTACTTAAAATATCAAATAATTATTTTTAGTGATAATTTTAGATATAAAAGTATTTTGATCCCACAATTTCAATACATTTTACACAATCAATTTTGATTTTATCCCTGATTTTTTTTTATTTAATCCTTATAAAATATTTAAGTTATTTATTTAGTTTCTCTTATTGATTCTACTGTTAATTGTGGATGTGTCGAATGTCCATCACAGTCAGTAATCCTATGTGCAGCACCTTGACACATACAAAATTGTTAACATCTCATTTCATATATTGTTTGTGATATATAGGAAGGAGGAAATGTACAAAGAATTTAGGTTCTAGTCGGGTATGAAATTTTCCTTTTTGAATAAGTTTTAGGAGGTTAACACTCTTATATAATGTGTCAGGATACTTCTCAAGTAATGGTAACTATTATAGACGTTTGAGACATCAACAATTAATAGTAAAATCACCACCAGAGATTAAAAAATAACTTAAATATTTAGATGGAATAAAAAAAATTCCATGAACGATAATAAAAACTGTGGATATTTTATAGTGACTAAAAAGTTAGTTTACCCTTATTAAATATTTTACATTACATGTTGAATAGATGTATAGAACGAATTAGTTAAAATAAATTTGTTAAAATCTAAACAGTTAATTGTAAAAATTATACAAGTAGAATAACATGCTGAGTTTGATTTAATTTGGATTCATAAATAAAATTAAACAACCTTAACAAATTCATTGTTTTTATTAAAATAAAAAATTTAAACTTAGTCTGTTTAGTTTAATTTAATAAGTATATATTATCGATGTAAAAATTTTTACACTAATATTCAATGATGTGTTACTACATCATTTAATGAATGTGACACCTAATATATCACATTAAACTTATTATATGATGTGGCAACATATTCACTGTAATTGTTTTTACACAAATAGTGTATAGTAATTATAAACTCTAAAAAATAATATACATATATATATATATAAGAAATTTTAAGATAATTAATTTTTTATGAAAAGTTAAAATTTAGAAAACAAAATATTTTTCAATAAACTAGCATATTGGTTTCTTACTCTTAGGGCACAGTGCACTTTAGTCTCTTACTAGTAAAAAACCTCCTTTTAGTCCCTAATGTTACTTCTAGTACTTTAGTCCAAAGTCATAACTTCTATTAAGTTGGTGCCTATGTGTTATGTTAAGTAACACATAGGCTGCCTAATAAGACAAAAAATGACGTCATTTTTCATACTTTTTAATTAAATGTGAGACACTTATCCCTATCGATCATTTTTTATTCTTCGTTGTTCTTCATTCATCTTCTCCAATGTCAAGGAAGAAGAAGTGATGAGTATTAGGACTAGGTGTTTCATACTTGAAAAATGAGGAAAATAACATCTTTTTTTGTCCTACTACATAGCATGTGTCACTTAAGCACCAATTTAACAGAAGTTAAAATTTTGGACTAACTAAAGTGCTAGATGAAAAGTAATGTCAGGGACTAAAAGGAGTTTTTTTTTTTTTTTACAAATTAAGGATTAAAGTGCACTCAAATATTTTTTTAATATGTTTTCAATAACTTAAAAAATAGTTCCCGATAAAAAGATAAAACAATAAATCAAAAAAATATTTTTTTAAAAAAATTATCCAAAATTGCAACTTAGCTAGGGCATGAAAACTTGTAAAAGACATTTGTGCTTAAACTAAACAACAGCTTTTGAAACTAAACCTAAAGCAACACTTCTAAGATCTCATTTTCGTCGACGAATTTTTCTTTGAGAAAGAAAAATAGATATACCGGATTAAGAAGCAAGAACAAAAT
The DNA here is from genome assembly GCA_026901365.1 of Sesbania bispinosa. Taxonomy (NCBI): domain Eukaryota; kingdom Viridiplantae; phylum Streptophyta; class Magnoliopsida; order Fabales; family Fabaceae; genus Sesbania; species Sesbania bispinosa. Next base: position 772,765 of record QLOH01000382.1, read on the forward strand.
AGCAAATGGAAAATTATATACTTATATCTATACTAAAAAATATGAATGTAAGAAGTATATAAAAGAGATAGAAAAAAAAATGAAATGAAAGAAAGAATAAAAGATGTAATGATTAATTTGATAAGAAGGAAGAAAATAAACTACATTGAGTCGAATTATTAGGATTTAAAGAATATTGCTGTTAATCATAATCATCAGGAAATAAAAAGAAAAGAATACAAAAGAAAAGTCTGCACTTCTGAACTGCAAGCCTGTAATCTGAGACCCGACAGGCAACAGTGTACGATTTTGCCGCGTGAATACCCACTCCTAGTTTATTTTGTTCTTGCATTGCTTTCTCGCTTTTCACACCGCACTAACCAAACATATACGAGAATGGGATTGATGTTGAATCATTGAAGTTCAAACCATAGATTTTATTTTCCCTTTATTTTTTCTAAAGGTGAAAGAAAAGAACTAACAGCGACCCAACACGGTGGAGAAAGAAATTAACTGAAAGTATATGGAACAATTAACAATGGAGGACGAGGTATATATACGTTGATGTGTGTGTTAACTGTTAAGTTCCATCCAGAATCAGAATTAAAATGATAGATGGAGACTTTAAGATGTTATAATGACGGAAGACGGTGAGAAGGAGCAAATGCAGGAGATAATGAAGAACAAAACCAAAGTTAATTAAAACAGTACTTCTGCATTTGCATGCCATACACGTTAAATTAAATTCAACCCTTATATTGAAAAATGAAAATCCTTTTACTCTCCGGGCACACACATTCATTGCTGTGCAGATTTTCAGTATCACTTCAGACATCATGATATAATTACATGATGAATCATGTTTTTTTTTTTCTTCCATAAACTTTCGCTACTTTGTCTTTATTTTGTCTTTAATTCGCAATTAATATACAGCAGCAGCACATGTTACTAATAATCTGATCATGATTTTAATTAATTATTATCCTAATAATGTCTGATACCTGAAGGTTGCACAGCACAAAACTGGAAATTAAATCACTCACAAGCTACTAAGATCACATAAAATAACAAAATATAAACTGAAATTAACTAAATTATTTAAATGAAGAAGAACGAGTAAGAACCCTAACTAACTACACATCTAACATCTCCATTAAGTTTCAGATTACAGCATTTTTTTTTCTGTTTTCTTCACACACAACCGCTTTCTCTCTCTAGAGAGGGAGATCAAAAATCGACCTAAACATGGAAAGAGAGAGAAAAGAATAATTGGAAATTAAATTAGGGTTTCTTACCAAGAGTGTTCTTGTTATTGTGCATCCAAACCTTGAGAACGTTTCTCTTCACACAATTCTCAGCACAGAATTGTTCCACAGCTGCTTCGTTCTGCTTCTGGATTCTCCATCCAAGTTCTTCAGCAAACGCTAGCATCTTGTCTTTTTGTTCCTGTGTGAACTTCGTTCTGAACCTCTTCTTCGTTCCGGTGGCTCCGCCACCGCCGCCTCCGCCGCTGCTGCTCGGATTCGACATGTCTTCTTCTTCTCTGCTGAGTCCGCCGCCGGAAACGGCGGCAGGAAGAGCAAGTGGCCGGTGCTGCGCCATCGGAGGAGTCGTAAGGTGGTGGTGGAGGTAACCGGCGCCAGCGGCAGGGTGGTGCTGAGGTCCGCGGTGGTAGTAAGGTGAGAATTGGTGGTGGTGATGGTACATCTGCGGCGGAGGAGGCGGTTGCTGCGGTGGACGCTGGCAAGAGCTCACTGTCTCGCCGTCGATCTCCTTACGGTGGAAGTTCCGGTGACAGTTACAGGCAGCGCAAATCACGGCCTCTAGAGTTCCTTCCTCTCCGGCAGCCATGAACTCGCAGCAACCGTCGACGGCGTGGCCGCCGAAGCTTACGGCGTGATTCTTTTGACATTCTCTATACCTCACCGTCCCGAACGCGCTCTTCCGTGACGCGGTTGCCTCAGTGAGTTTGGACCTGGTCGCCGAGTTTCCGAGCGAGTCGTAACTCGCTGGTGGCGGTTGCGGTGTCTCCGGGATCCCCATTTCCTCCTCTTGTTCTTCTTGCTCGTCAAATTCCATATCACTCTCCACTTTTTCTAAAAAATAAAATAAAAATAAAAATTCCTCGCCAAATAATTTTTTTTCACTCTCTTTAATTTCCTTATGCCCTAATTTGGGTTGAGAATTGAGAGGAGATTGAAGATCTACATGACCGACCCAGGTGAGTGAGGCAAGTGAATGATAAAACACATTGGAGTTTCACCGGGATAATAATAACTAAGCTAAGTGAGATTGTATAGTTATTTATATGGGATTTAATAATAGTAATTATTTATTTTATTTAATTAAATAAAATAGTAATACTATTCCATAGTATTATTATTAATATTATTTAATTTTGTTTTTGAGTTGGAGAGGAGAAGATAAGAGATGGGAAGAGGATGTGGTCATCAATAACCCGCTCTGCAGAAAAGAGGTGATTCATTTCACTCTAGAAAGCCTTTCAAATACTTGCCATTACATAATTAACACCTGTAATTATGATGCTCAGACATTTACTTTTTACTTTAACCGGCTATAACCCATTTTCTTCATTTTTTTTTTTTGAGAAAAGGGATATAATAAAAAAATTATAGAGGAAATTAAATTAAATTAAAAATGTTGAGGGGATCGAGCAGGTTCACTGTATACCTACCAATTTTAGCAAAGTGTAAGCATGAGGATGAGATAGGGGAAGAGAAAGTAGAAAGGAAGGAGTGAGTAGTGAGAGGAAGAGTGGGTAGAGAGAGAGGGGGGAATATGGTTGGTGGGAAAAGGGAAAAGCAAAGGGAGTGGGGAGGGGTTTGTTTGTGCTAGAATGAGAAACTAACGTGGTTGAAGAATTGGCAACAGAAAAGGGAGATGAAGGGAAGAGGAGAGTGGGAACCATAAAAATAAAAACTTAGGACACGGACTTCACATCGGACGAATTAATCTGTCTGCATTTATGGGAGCTGCCTACGTGCCCTCCTTCTCCGACAGGATATGACGTCACTCAACCCTCATCCTTTCTTTATTTATTGTGGATTAGCGTTAACCTTACTTATGTCTCTTTGCTTCCCTGCGGTGAGAGATATCGGTTCATGCATTTACAATAACTTTTCCTAAACCCACGTCAAACCAAACCATTCTCTTATGATCTTATCCATAAAAAGAGAAGTTTTTGGCTTTTGTTTTTGGGAAACTTGTATGGTGTCTGTCTTAATTTAAGTTTGGATAAGTTTCATTTTTTTATTACCCTAAAAAATGACAACTTTCAATTAATTATTTTTGGAAAAAACAAATGTACATATTTTAAGAAATCGTGAATTTTACTTTCAAGTATAATTTATACATAGATTTAAATTTTTAATATTAGTTTTATAAAATCATCAACTTTACATATTGTAATCTAATGTATTTTTTTCATTAATATACTAGTGAGGTTGTGTACTAACAATAGAAATGTTGGGAGAGATTACAATTCTTATTTTTTTCACACCTCCTTTTACATTTATTTATTTATTTCTCTCTTTCATTTTATATATCGAATTATTTATGTCATATATCACTTTTTTCTCTTTATTTTTTTTTATCTCTTTTTTTTTTACCGTTCTTACACCCTAAAAATAGGATGTAAAAGAATCATATTCTTAATTTGACGCAATATGTAACAAACCTTTATTATTGAAGTGTATATATAGATAAATAAAATCAACATTCGAAGATCTTGGAATTTATCATTAACTTTTGAAATTATCACATTTAACTTAAAAAAAATGGAGGTCACTTTTTCAATGAGTCTTGATATAGTATGAGAAATAACTACTATCCACTATTTTCTTCTTAGAAGAAGCCTCACCCCTCCATTTTTATATAAAGGTAGACTTGAGAGGAGTTGAGTAAGCAAACAATCAAATTCTTCTCCAAGAATGATAAAGGTGAGAATTAGAAAGATCTTGTAATTCTCTTCAAAGAAAGAGAGAATCTTATTTAAGTGACATTGAGAGAGACATTTGTTTTGTCAAGAGTTTGTAATTCTATTTCATATATAAAGTGGAGACTTTTATTTTTATTTTTACATTGAGAGAGTTTCCATATTAAAAGAATATTCTTATCATTTTTCTTCACCTACTTTCCTTTAACTCTTATTATCTCTCTTAATTCCATAGAAAGGAAAATTTGATGTAGTATTTCTCAACAAGAGCTTACCTTGAAATCGTGGACAGAAGACTCAAATTGTCATTTTTCACCATTCTTTTTAATAGGTCATTATTCACCATTTCCTTTTTCATATAAGCAAATAGATGATCATATATGATGGATCGCTGAAAAAATGGTCCACTGGTGCACCATAAATATCCATTGAATATAATAATATTTAAATCAATGTTTCAATTAATTACCAATAAATGATTATATATATATATATGACAAAAGAGTATTCTTTGAAATTTGTAAAATAGTCCTTTTAAATCCCTCTCACTCACCACACATCACACCATTCCATATACCACTACTACCCAAATTCCATGGGTTTGCCACATCAACTACCACTAATGAATCAAGTTGCCATTGAGCCTCCAAGTTACACAAACAAATGATGGATCTAAAGCACCAATTTCAAACATGTTTTCTTCTAATTGTGAGTAACTGTCCATCATATATGTGTGCTAATGTGGTTGTTATACCTCACCGATATGTGTTGGGGTGAGCGTGAGACGGGCTGGGATGAGTTTTGTCCATCCCGTACCCGACTTAATTTTTTTATCAGACCAAATTTTCAGACCCAAACTCGTCACCAACCCGAAAAAACCCGAAAATGTACAAACTAATTAAAACTCGAACCGTCTACAACCTGAAGAAATCCATCCACAAACCCTGGATCCTATTTTTACCTTTTTTATTAACTTTCAAATATTGTTAAAAGAAAAATATCACTATATCATTATACAACTTTATGTATGGAATGTGTTTTCAAAATAGATAGAGCCTCTATCATATATAGAGAAAAGTTGAATTAAAAAATCCTCAGAAAGTCAAAAAGATGTTAAGCCTTAGAGTATTCTAAAATTATAAATATTAAGTAATATGTATATATATATATACATATATGGGACGAGTTGGGTAACCCGACGATTAACTTGAGCCCATCCTCAACCCGATACCGGGTTATTGAATGAACCCGATTTAACCCTAATCTTTCATGTGGGACATGGTCTAACTCGACCTGAGTAGCTTGGGTTGGGACCGGTCAGTGGGACCGGTCAGGTTTTGCTCACCCCTAGATATGTGTGCAGTCTTTTGGAATCTATTCAAATGAAAAGCCTTCGTCCATGTAGAAAAAGTATTTTATAAAAGAAGCATCCCTAAGGGAAGTCAACAAGGGCTTTGCAAGGAGGCTAGGCAAGGGTAATTAAATTTTGGGTAGGCTTGGTGGAGACAAATAGTGCTTTGTGAGACAACAATATTGATAATTTCTATATGAAATGGGCGAGCTTTGTGAGATGATAGCTTGAACAAGGCAACACCAAATTGACAAAAAAAAATGAACATGGAAACACTAAAGAGAAAGCTTTTGAGAGAGGAGCTAGGGTGTTTTAGCTTGATTGTAAAGAGAAATTTTATACAAATTTAATATAATATTAACATCTAAAATGTAAAAGTATTCAATGATTAAAATTAAAATTAAATAATATAAACATGGCAACCTACTACATACGTTCAAAATTTAGTGGTCCACCAATGGACCATTTTTTCATTGGTCAACCGTAAAATGACCCTAAGAAAACAATTGTATTCATTTGAAGTACAAGGGGTATTTCTGCCCCTTACATAATAAAAATAACATATTTTCTTATTGTAATACTGATTTAGCATTGGATTTTTATTCCTCTCAAAGAAAGACATATATATGTCACGCTTGTCTTTAATTAATCCATAACCAAGACCTCATTTTTGTTAAAAGCAATTGTCTTTATGCATAACCATATTGACCTTCCATGTTAAACTCAATCTTGTTAAAAGCAATTGTATATATTCATAACCATATTGACCAAACCATTAAAACACACACACACACACACATTTTATTCCATAGTTTCTAATATTCTTTTCTAGAACCAATACTTGAATGCATTAACAAATGAACTTTCACATCCATTAGAAGTACACTTTCTAGATCTAATCATGCATAAGATTGTTTCCAAACATAATAAGACACTTTACATGAAAAAATCAAATGCTAAATTGATTCTTCATTAGAATTACAATACATACACACAGTTCATTGTCACCACTTTTTAATACCTCTATTGTATAAAATTGGAATTCTACTTAGATCACCCTCAGTGCTAATGTTGACACCTTTAATGAAGCTTTGACGAACCAAATGCATTTAAAAAATTTGAGTGTCTACCTGATCCTCTTGCTTCTACAACACGATTAAGCTATATATTGATCAAGTAACATCCTAAGGAGTTCTTTGCCTAAATCCACCTATCCTCTTGTTTGTCTGAAAGACCAACACATACAAAATAAATCTATAGTCTTCTCACTCTAATTTTCTCCCTCTTAAATAATTTTCCGCTCTAGCTTAATCTTTACCCTCATCATTCATCTCTCTATATACCCATTTCTTCTATTATTGCCTTCATATTAACATCCAAGTAGTAAAGTCCATTGAATTCATCCCTCAATTTTTCATTTCAAACCTAATGATAAACCCTAAAACTCATCTTTCTCCCATTACCTACCTTCCTACAAATCCTCTTCTTTAAATCCAATATTATTTTCCTACTAATAACATATAGGACGAATCTATAATTGGAAGCAATAGAACAACAAGATCAGCATCAAATTATCAGGGATATGCGCATGAAATAGAACAAGGAACAAGAAAATAAAAATATGGAGAGGAAAGGGATGGAAACAAGCGCCACAATCAAGGGCAACCATACGTACCCCTTTAGATTGATAAGCTTGGATGAAGAAATACTTGTTGGCAACTGCCAGTGGACTTCTAAGCTGGGAGCTGGTGAGCTAGTGGCATGCTTGGACCTGTTTGGGGTGCTTGGAGCTGAGTCAAGTCTTGGTCAACCATGTTTTGGTAAACCCTCCCATGGTCAACATTTGACCAATTGACCCAAGTCAACATGGAGACTCCACTTAATTAGGAATTAAGTAGAATTTAATTGTATTAGGACATGTTTGTAATTTTCTTAATTCTTACTCTTGTTTTGGGTGCTAATTTTAGTGGGTTTAATGGCTTAGAGTTGGCTTAGCTAAGTGTCTAGGAGGCCATGGGTTCAACACCCAATTAGGATAGTTTTTAGTCATCTATTTTCCTTCCCACCACCTAGCCACCTTCTTTTCCTATAAATAGGAGGGGCCTCTCCTTCATTTGCAACCTTGATTTTGAAGTAAAGGAATTATGCCAAAATTCCTCCTCAACTTGTGAGTAGAGAAGGCTTGATGGTTCTTGCTCAAACTAACTAGAAACTTATCTGATTCTCCTAAATCAGTGGCGTCTAGCACCTGAACTTATCTGTTGTAGGGGTTGCCTGCACCAGTGGCGTTCACACCATCTCTTCCTTACCCATTTTCTCTTTTAATTTCTTTCTTTTGGGTTCATTTAGGTCGTGACCTTGCTGCTGCCATTTTCTCATTTTAATTGGTTCTAACTCTTGTTTTTGGTTCATTGGCTCCAATTCTAGATCCGGGAAAAGAGGTGCTATCAATGCCATAAGCTCCTAGAGCTTGATAAGTCTTTGTATGGTTTGAGCAAAAACCATAAAATTTTCTCAACTCACTAAGAGGAGGGAAAATACATAGCATTTGTATTAAAAATCAAGCTAAAATTAATACAAATGAAGGAGCTCCCCTTATATAGCCATTTAGGCACCTAAAGTGGGAGGGAAAGCTTAGGCCAAGCCCATCATTGCTTAAATTTAAATATTTCCTACACTAGAATCCTAATTAAAATTAAAACTATCTGAAATAAGAGTTGAACCTTAGTCCTCACTAAATGAGGAACCTCCAAGCTTAGGAAAATAAGAAGAAAAATACAAAACATCAAACGAGAAGTTTGAGGCCAAGATAACTTACATAAGCTATGACATTCTTAGGGAAATTACTAAAACAAATGAAAAAAGTATCAAATGAAGGCTATTAGACCATGACAAGTCCATGGCTCTCACAAGTAAAATAAGCTAATTTGAAGAAGATGAAGAAGTATCAATTATTGGGTTTGAGGCCATGACCATAAACTGCATGCCCATGTGGCATAAAGTTAACTCAAAGTCCTCTTTAACCCTTAACTTAATCATTTGGTTGACCTTGACCCTTGAACCCAAAGTTGACTTGTTAACTTTGAAGAGTTGAACCTCCTTCTTGCACCATGAACTGCTATACATTTTTCTATACTCCCCAGACCCCACTACAAAAATCCCTTGCTATATATTCTCACATTTCCATTCTCTCTTTCAAATACACATCACTACCCAAGTATTAACACTCTAGATTGTAATGACCATTTCTCAATCATCATTCTCCATTTCCATTAACCCAAGATAACTATGTTGAAAAACACAAGATCTAATTCCTAACCCCCACATTAATTTGTTTTTGGTTAAATTGTTTCCAACCTAACCTAATGTATTTTTTTTAATATTCTCTCCCTATCCCGACCCAAAGAAAATCTCTCTGAATTCTTTTAAGACTTTTGAAAACCCTTTTGGGAGCTTTGTAAAAATGATAAAAATGTGGACCCGAATTTGGTGCAATTAGTTTTTGGTGCCCAGTTGGTGCAGTCAAGAAATATGGGTCGTTTGATCTTAATCGGATGGCTCAGATGCCGAGATGCTAAATCGATATTAAAAAAACATCTCGGCATATGATCCGGCCGATTAAGATCGCACGACTCATATTTCTTGACTGTACCAATTGCACAAAAAAACTAACTGCATATAATCCAAATCCTAAAAAGGTAAACTAGCAAACTTGAGAGGACAAAATTTATAAGGATAACTTGGCCACAAAATAAAATATTTTACACTTTCCAAACTAAAACTTTACATAACATTTATTCTAATAAGTTATTCCACATGCCACAATCCTTTGATTCACACTCACTTGGATTCCTAAATATATTTAAATGGGAATCCACCCATATTACAATTCAAGAACTCTACCACTTCCTTTAAATCTTGGTCCTCCACCTTAATCCCCAACTAATTTACTTTTATTAAAATTTACCTTAGGACTTGAAACCATTTCAAACATGATCAGTACTTGGGCTGCACATTGGTTCAGCCGACCCGACCAACTCGATCAACCCAACCCTAAACATAAACCTAACCAATTTGGATTGGGTAACGGGTGTGGGTAAGTACAACCGGATGTATTCAACCTAACTCGACCTCCCATGTAATTAAAAACTATTATATTATTAATAATTATCTTATCTAAATTAAATTTAATAGCAGTAAAATTAAATTCAATTAAAAATTGGTGTCATAACATAACAATAGTTTATTAATTTATGAGAAGAAGACTTTATGGTTGTGAAATGTCTTATTCGGGACATCTCTTTACTGCATTGTGCTAAATATTTGAATTAGATTGTGTGTAGAAAGTGTATGTCATATTTTTTTTAGTTTTGATTTATAAAATTTTTGAAAAAGTAACAGGCCAAAGTGTCAAAATCATGAAAATACAAGTTTATATAATTTATGAAATCCAAACAGTAACCCGTTTCTATAAATTTGATTTTTTGTTTTTTCTATGTTTTAATTATCATGACCCGATTACCCAACCCTACCCGACCTTAGTCGGTTTGGGTTCAACTTAGTCCAGAAAAGAAAAATGGCAAAACCAACACAACCTAATTTGAATATGGTTAATTGGATTGGATCTAAAAATAGTGTAAATCCAACCCAACCCAACCCGTGCGCAACACTCCACTCCTCATAATTACCATTTACCATTTACCATGTTTGATTAACAAAACTCCCCTATGATTAGAGTCATATGCATATATATTGCAAAAGAGATAATCCAACCTCACCTTTCCCTCTTTAAAATACAATAAATTATTTCTATTGCGTTTCTTATTGAACTATTCATACTTTCTGCTACCATCACGAATAAGAAAGGATATAGGGGATCTTCTTCTCGTAAACCTCTTTGAAGAGAAAATTTCTCTCTTCGACTTCCATTTACCAAAAATAAAATAAATCCTAATCAAGTTGTAACTCATTCATGATTTTGGGACTATAACTTCATTAGTATATTATAAAAGAAATTAAATTTATATTAAAATATGTATCAAGTCAAAATTTAATAAAATTAATATTATATAAACATACTTATATTAGGGTCTGTTACAATGATTAGATTGGTAATGTTTCTCTTTTATAGAGGGGTTTTGCTTGGCTAATACTAGTATACTGAAATATAATGTAGGGTGTGTCTTATAGCCTTTTCGAATTATCAGTTTGAAAGTTTTGTATCAGAAGTCAGAACCAAATGCTTTATTTGAATAAAATTCAGTTTTTTTATAATAAAAAATAAACATGTATGTTTTGATGTTCATATTTTAACTAAAAATTATTAAAAACATCTAATAATTAGGTCATGAATAAAGCTCAATTTTTTTTTTTAAAAAATTAAGCTATATTTTTTAAAAATAAATTTATAATTAAATCTGTTAAAAAATTAAATTACATCAATTAAAACTTAATTTCATAAAATCAATTTTATAAAATTAAATTTATCTAAATTTAAGTTTGTAAACGCTCAACCAATAACACACTTAATTAAATTTAACATATTTAATATTAAATAGAATATCTAAGGCTACAACAATTTTTCTTTCTCTAAAACCGAAGCACATGCATCCTAACTACCTATCCCTGTTGTAATTACATTGTACAATTATCATAATTATTTAAGAAGCTTAGGGTACAAGAAAATTCGCTTGGGTAGGTTCGATCTCCATTTATATTTATGATTATTGAGCAAGATTAAAATATCACACACTTATGTTAAAATAAAATAGTTTATATTATCAGACATATATTTGAATTTGTCCGCGATATACATCAAAACTTTTAAAAAGTATATAAAATTCATTGACTTCGTGTATATATATATATATATGGGTTCACATATATATATATATATATATATATATATATATATATATTGGATAAAGAAAATCATATTGAATGCACAACATGATTGGAATTAAGAAAATTGAAACTAGAGATGGGATAGCTACAAGTGAGAAGAGAAAAGGGAGGAAATGCAATTATGGATAGCAATAGGCATTATTGGTGCAGACAAAGGGAGGCCCAAGTGCAGAGAAACTGACCCTCGAAACATGTTGAAAATAATTCATATGAAGAACTCAAACAAGATTTGGTCAGATCTCGAGGTGCTTCAGGTGTAAGTTTTGCCAACCTACTATTTACAAAACAGTGATGATCAACTACAATTGTTCATTTTAAGACATGGATTAAGCCTTGATCGCAGTTGCAAACCCTGTTTTTGCAATAGTTTTTTTGTTAGGTAGTTGTGTTTATAATGTTCTTTAACTAGACTCTAATAAATTAAATTATATCCAATTTTTTTTAAATTTCGTTTTCCTTCTAGAACTTCTTTTCCAAATATTTATCTAAATGGTATTTATCACTTTTTTTAAAATCGTGATCGTGTGTCATTAGAGTTTATGTAACAAAATAAATTTAAGTAAATATTCAAATTAACGAGATATAATTCCATTGCACGGGTTTATTTATATTTTATAAATTTAATTTTTAAATAAATATATTAAAATTATTATAGATTAAATATATTAAAAATATGTTAAGAAATAAAATTATATTACTCATTAAACATGATGAAATAGTGAACCTATATAATCATAAGTATTGTGAGTCTGTGACCTATAATTATTAAATTAAATTTATAATAAATAATAAAGTTAAATGACTCATTTAACTTAAAATTGATTAATATAACCAATTAAGAGTATTTCACATTTATAATGTAATATTGTGTAATAAATATTTCTTTTAATTTTTAGTATATTATGTAACAGATTTAATATTTAATAATACTAATTATATATTACCAATAAATTTTAAGAGATGTTTAGTATTTTATATGTTATATTTCATCAATAGCACATTAATAGCAATATCCAAGTGAATTTTATAATATATATAGATAGATAGATAATTTCTAATAATTATTTATTTTCTTACATGGAGATTTTTTTTTGTTTGGATTAAATATGTTTAGTCCCTGAAATATAATTAAGATTTGGTTTTACTCCTTATAATTTAAACTATTAGTTTTAGTCCTTTAAAAATTGATAATACACCAATTTAGTCTTTATTGTATAGTTTTACTATAGAATTTGCTACATATTAGCTACAAATTTTTTATCACTAAAGACTAAAAATGAATATTTTCACTTGAGCGACCAAATTCACCAATTTTAAATTATATGGATTAAAAGTAAATTTCTACTATATTTAATGGACTAAAATCATATTTAACCTTTTTTTGTCTTTCCTTGATGTACCGGAGAATAATTGGCTTTGTATTTTTATAGGAAGAATGAACAATTTTGGATTAGCTTTCGTAAGGATCCTCTCTTGTGTTGCACTCTTTGCAGCCGCCTTAGCAACGAAATAGCTAGAAAATAGCTATAGATATTAACTACGAAATTATTCTGCAACTTTTGCCTAACTATTCGATAGCTAATTCTGCTGCAGGCTCCTACATCGTTGTCCAGACCATACCTGTTGGTAGAGGGACTAAATCGACTAAAGCAGATTGAAAATTACAAATTTTAAGAATTGATTTAATTTAATAATGAAACTCAAAAAACTATGAAATAGGAAATAATTTAATTGTAAAATCCTTTTATTTAAGTTAATTTTTTATATATGGGGTTGAATTTATACTAGTGTAAGTTATACTAAATGTTACACCAATGAATAATCTCTCTTCACATAATTGTATTTCAAAATCCACCATTGAATTGAAAGTTATTGTCATATAGATCATATCTATAAAATCTTATATTCTTCCAAAATTATTTAATACATATATGTCAAGATTAACATCATATATACTTTTGAAATATATGAAAAATAAAAACTATTTGATTGCCAAGTTATTAGTGTTAAAATTTTACAAAATTTGACGCTAATAATCTTGATGATGAATAATTAATTATAATCCAAATGTTAGATCAATAAAATTCACATTCATTTTAAAGTTACCGATGATGAAACAATTTGTGTAAGTTGAACCCTCCTCATATATATAATCACAATTATCTTCACCTATATTATTGTGGGATTAAATCGTCCAGTGAGGTTTTTTTTAAACCATACACAAGTCTCAAAATTAAGACAATGTTCAAAGGAATTTGATATGTGTTATTAAACAAATGATTCGTATATTAGTTTACTCTCCCTCCGGACTCATTTATAAACAAAATAACTAAATTCACACTTATTAAAAAAATTAGTTAAACTCATTTATTTTTTTTGATACCATCTAAAAAGTAATAGCATTGCATAAATTATCCTACATTCAATTTTATTGAAACTTGTTTCAAGTAGACACGTTCTCCTTCTATTGGCACATGATTCATTAAGTAGTCAAAAAATAAAATCTGAATTAAATAAATGGTAATTAATTTGGGATGATGTCATTAAATATGGTGAAATTAGTTAAGTTTTGCTTATATTTTAATTCACCATAGATGAACGGATTTTTTTGCTTATATTTAAGTCTGGAGGGAGAGTATATATATTTGAAAATTCATTCGGATTTAGTTAGATTTAAATAAAATTGATGAAATTTTAGTTTAATTACATTTGGTAATTTTATCTTTATTTATTTACTCATTAATTAAGGTTATAAGAAAATAAGACAATTAAAACAAAATGACTTCTATACATTTTTCAAGTAATTAATTTACATATCAATTTAAATTTTTTTAGTATCGTGTTTTAAACATGACAATTGATTTTTAAATAAAATCAAATATTTTAATGATTCTAAATTCTGCCCCTAAGCAACTTATAGTTTACTAACTCTTATTTTATTTTTTTACCACAAGAGCAAAAGTACCAAATTCCAATACACCATGGATAATTTGGAAGGCGGATATTAGGTGGTACCATATATCACATTGAACTAGTGGAGGACTATAACCAAAACAATATTTTTGGAGAGTTTTGACCCCAAAGGAAAATTTATAATAATGATGTAAAAGAAAATAATTTAATGTTTATAGTAAAAAACAATTATAACCAAAAGATTGTGAGGCAGATAGTAATGCAAGTCTTATGGAAAAAACTTTGGTTCTTTCCACTGAATATACTCTTGGGGAGGAGTGAATTAGTGAATAATCTTAACTGTAATCAAATTAAAAAATGACTATTCTCCCTAATAGCACATACTTGTAGTTAAAAAAAATTATATTATTATTCAATAAAGTATTATTATATTATTTAGTCAATTGTACACCAAAAAAATTCAAAGGTCTAAACACAAACTCAAAAGAAAATGATACATGTGTGAAAAAGAGCAGATACAAATGTTGAATGTTTTACATACAATCGAATGATTTAATTTGATTCTATATTTAGTATAATAATCAATCACTTATTAATTTCAGTAATCAAACTTGGCAGGCACTAGTAAAAGGGTTGGATTGGTGCCCATGTGAATGTCTCTCTATCTCTACGCAACAAGAAGAGTGCAGTGCAACTGCAGGGTGCAGGGTTTTTCTGATTCCTGACCGTACTCGTGTCATTATCATGTCAGCTGGCCGGAAACCACCTTTCGCATCCATTTTCCTGAAAAAGAGACACCAACCAACACAGTAATTTCTCCTACTTACCCCTCTCACTCTTATCTTACGTGCCTTTCTTTTCATTCCACTTTTCTTATTTCAATTAATAATAATAATTCATGGAAAAAAATTTCAATAGAATTCACCTTTTATTTAATGGGATTATTTTTAAAACACATTTTATTTTATAAATATTATTTAATAAATTATGTATCAATAAAATCTAGTTGAAGTTGAAACAAGTTTTAATAAAAATAAATTATATATACAATGTATGTTATATTTTAAAAACAAACATTTAAAATTATACAGAGTTAACTATTTTAAAAAATTATATATACAATGTATGTTATATTTCTTAAAAAAGCACATAAATATGTATCTATGTATAATAATATAAAGAATTTTTTATTTATTCGAGTATTCTTATACTTTTTAGTCAGAATAAACTACGTAGTTTTGAAATTTATGTTACTAAATACTAAAAAATTGTGAATTGTGAAGTTATAATTTATTCATTTATGTATATTTTTGTTTTTAAAATTTTCTCCTAATTTCCTTTTATTTCATAGTACTATATAAATCATTACCTCATGTAAAAAATATTTAATCCTACAATTTAAATCTTTATTTAACAAACAACAACATAAAATTATGACATTAAATATTTAAAGAGTTTAAATTCCACCACAATATACAATATACATTGTAGTTGTTTCTGCGCGCACAACTATAATTTTATATATGCAATGTGTATGACAGTATGTATTATATAAATAAATATTTTTATCATTCTTACTGATAATAACTATGACATTCCAAATATAGATAAAATAATGTAAAGAATTCACAATGATATAACAAAGTAATAAAGCGAGAGATTAAATATGTTTTTGGTCCCTCAAAATATAATGAAATTTAGTTTTGATCTCTCACTTATTTTTTTATTGATTTTGGTTCTCATTTTTTAAAACCACACGTTTTTAGTTCTCCTTATTAATTGTACTCTGTTAAGTCACTTTCACAGCTCCACTACAACTTTTCTCGGGTAAAAATTTACGGGAAATTTCTTGTGACTTTTTCTCTAGAAAATTTATGTGTAGTAAATTTCCAAAAAATTACAAATTTTTTAAAATAAAAGTGTTTGTTTTGTTGTAAAAAAATCTATAGTAAATTTCGTGCAAATATTAGAATCTAAACAAAATTTTCTTTCAATTTTGAAATCTCTAGAGAAATTGAAGAAAAATCCATTGAAAAATCTACAAAAAATATTACTACGTCATCACTTAGCGGAATATAATTAACGACGAGGACTACAATCATGTGATTTTAAAAATTGGAGGATCAAAATCAATGAAAAAATAAATGAGGGACTAAAACCAAATTTTACTATATTTTGATAGACTAAAAACATATTTAACCCTAAAATGAGAAAAAAAGAAAGTCAATATATATACGCGTCTTTTTTGCATAACAAATATACGAAATATATTAACTTTTAAACTAAAATAAGTACAAATAGTAATTATATATTAAACTCACGTGTTCGGATAAAAGAATGTTATATAAATGTAGTATATATTTTTGTAATTATTCTTTTCGTATGTTTTAGTAAAGTGTGTTTTATCTTAAAGTATAGACTCTCAATTACATTTTACTCTTAGATTATAAATCAGAATCTTTATGTTCGAGAGTAATCATTATTTTTGTTATACTCACTAGGAGTGTCACTCTATATATTTTAAATAAAATAAAAAATAAAAAATAAAAGAAAAGAAGGGGTATTCCTTTTCAGGTTATTTTTTAATATCATGCACAAAAGAGGGAGTTTGACGTAGCAAACCTGCCGTGGTCAGAATAGCGCCTGCCATCCTCACACCTTCGTAAGAGATGCCTCACAACTAGGGGTGGCAAATGGATGGATTGAATGAATTTGGATCATGATTATAATGGATGGATTGAAACAATCCATTAATCCATTTATGATCCATTAAAAATATATTATAAAAATCCAATCCATCCATGACCCATTAAATAAAAACCATCCAATCCATCCATTAACAATTATTTTATGGATGGATATCCAATTCATCCATACTTTTAAAAAATATTTTTTATTATTCTTTTAAAATATTTTTTTATTAACAAAAAAATTTAAAAATTTTTACTAAAGAGGAGAGAGAAGAGAGAAACAAAGGAGAGAGAGGAGAGAGAAACAGGGAGAGAGAGGAGAGAGAGAAACTAAGGAGAGACACAAAGGAGAGAGACAGAGGAGAGAGAGAAATAGAGGAGAGAGAAATAGGGGAGAGAAAGGAGAGAGAAACAGAGAAAGAGGAGAGAGAAGAGAGAGAAACAAGGAGAGAGGGGAGGGAGAAGCATAAAAATATATATAGAGAGAAATTTTTAGTTAAAATTTTTTAAATTTTTTAGTTAATAAAAAATATTTTAAAAGAATAACAAAAGTATTTGATTAGGTAGAATAGATTGGTCTAATTTTTATCCATAAAGCATTAATTTGATGGTCCATTGGATTTTTTATTTTTTTGACTATTGATCCATTGGATTTAAAAATAATGTAGGATGGGTTATAATCCATCCATTTAATTAAATTACCCATCCAGTCCAGTCCATTTATTTTTTTGTTCACAATTGGATGGATTGGACCGGATTTTCATTTGGATGGGCAGGATGGATGGTGGACAATTGAACCATTTTGCCACCCCTACTCACAACGGGATGGAACACATTTAATGCCATCTCTCAACGAAATCTCAACGGACGTTGTCAAAGATCAAGACCCATAAGCCTATAAATACCAGTATGCCTTCGTGAAGCTAAAAGAGAAGCAATCACATATTTTTACGAAGTTGAAACTCTGCTAATTTCTGTATAGAAATTTTACTCTGACATTCTTTGTACAAAAACTTTCATATCCCGTGTCTTACATAGTTACTTGTACATTTCATTCAACAAGAACTCTTCTGAAGTTTAAGTTCAATCTTTTCTTTGTAAACACTTTAATTGTTTAGAGCCTGAAAGAGGCTAGGTGAGAAAACAATACTTGAGAAGAGCCTGAAGAGAATTTTCTGTAGATCAATACTTGTAATCTCTTGAGATTAGTAGAAATCCAGTAGATGTGTTTGGCACTAGGACTGGACGTAGCTCACGGTGGTTGTGAGTGAACCAGAATAAATATCTTGGCTAAATTCTCTCATCCCTTAACTCTCTCTCTCTCTACATACACACATATTTATTTACGCTAACCTAAGGGGATCTAAACCAAGTTTATAAAAGCTTTTATGATATTAAGAAAATTTAATCGGTTTAGAAAAACTCTTGTCTGAATTTCTTCAAATAAGAGAATTCACTTTAGACAGCATTATGAAAACCTGTTTGAACTTTTTATAAACACAAGCTTGTTGAAAAAATCTCTAAAATCCGCAAAATATTTAATAAACACAATTCAACCCCCTTACTTGTGTTTGCCTGTGTTTCTATAGTTTGTGTCAGAGCTCAGCCTCTAGGTTGAGCATGTAACAAGTGAAGAGGAGTAGATCCTATCTTGATGGAGACTTCAATAAGCAACTACCACTACATCACAAAAGGAGCTTATGAGACCAGGGCCCCAGCCTTCAACGGTGAGGTTTCTAACTTTTTGATGGCAACTGCCAGTGGAACTCCGAGCTGGCAGTAAAGCTGAAGGGGAGCCTGGGCCTAACTTGGGCACATGGAGCTGGACCAAGCCTTGGTCAACCTTTCCATGGTTAACCTTTGACCTTTGATCACCCTTGATAGCATAGCACAAGAGTCACCTACTGATGCAATCAGAGACCTCAGTGGTTCTATGACTAGAGGGCGAGCTAAGAAACTCAAGGAAGACATGGGAAAATTGGTGACCTACATTTTTAGGGACATCACCCTACAGAAAGACATCACTACCCTACAGAAGGACACCCTTGATCTTGGAATAGGACACATGGTCCTATGTACCACCCTAGACTAGGACACTCTTGTACTTCTTTTATTTTTGTAATTTCTTTTATTTTCTTCCTAGTTGGGCGCTACATTAGTGGGTTTAATGGCTTAGGAGTTAACTTAGCCACTTAGCCTTGGGATCATGGTTCAAATCCCATTAAGAGAGCTTTTCCACCCATCTTTTATTTTTCCCCATTTTTCCTCTCCTTGGTCGTCCCTTCCCCTATAAATAGGGAGCCCCCACTCTTGTATTACAACTTTGATGAATAGTAAAGGTGTAACGTCCTAATTTCTAAATTCAGAAATAATGCCTGTTGGGAGCACTATTTCCAAACTTATAAAATTAATTCGTCAATTTCGCGTATCAAATAAAACATAATCGCTTGTGTAATCCAACCATTACCAAAGCTCCACATTACATGAATAAAACATAGAAAAGTACAACATAGTTTCCATCAAGGCTCCAATACAATGCATTAAAATTAACATAGTAATTCCTAGGGAACGACGAAACAAAAGACTACAGTAGTCCGAAGCAACATTAATAACGATAATAAGAAATCAAAGTCTAATCTGTGGTACTTCATGTATCCTCTACTACTCGTCCTGATCCAGAAACTCATCCTGCACAACTGAAATATAGTTCCCGTATCGTGGGATGAGACTAGGTCCCAGTGAGCGTAACCAGTGTGTGCAGTGTGGGGGAACACAACCAAGAACCACCATAGGATTCATATTAATTTCAAGAAACATAATGGAGACAATTAAACATAATTGAACGTATTGGAAATCAATGATTATGATGCAATGCATGACTGTGAGGTGTTATTACCCGACACCCGGGGTCTTTTCTCTGTAACGTGACTGTGATGAGCGCTCGGCCATGTAACCAAGGACTGTCGTCCAGGGCTACCTATGATTAAGTCTTAAATAATGTTTAATTTTCATTCTGTGGTTGGGGACCCCATCTCCCTCTTGGCCATGAGTTCGATGTGGTTACCCTGTCTTTCTTAAATAATTTGCCCGAAGGCCTGTGACTGTGACGGTCAATGACCCTGTGATAGCCCGAAGGCACTGTGATGGCTATAAGCCCTGTGATAACTTAATTCATCATTCATGACTGTGATGGCCAAAGGCCCATGATTCCATAATAAAATATTCAAGGTTCATAATACATCATCATTATCTCAACTCATAATCCATGACTGTGATTTCTTAAATTCATAATTCCATGGCTGTGACGGCCAAAGGCCCATGACCTTAGAATAACCCAATCAAAGTTCATCATACATAATCATCCAAGTCATCATACATAATCATCCAAGTCATCTATCCTATGGTTTTGGCAATTCGATACAAACAATTATCAATGCATTCATATTTCCTATATTCATACCATACATATATCATCATTCCATGAGAGAAAAGGGGAAAAAGAATGGGGAACATGTTGTGAGAACAATCAGGACAAACAAGTGAGAGTCACACCCACCTGTGAGTCGGAAAAACGGAGAAAGAACGAGGAAGGAAGTGCCTTGATAGGGAAAGATTGTTGCGAGACTCGTTCTTGATGAGTAGAAATCATTTTTGGCCTTCGCTGGGACTTTCTCTCACTAGAACCACTCTATCTCTCTCTGAAAAATGTGAAGAAACGAGAGGAAACTGACTGAAAACCGTCCAGGGGCGTGTTTTAAGTGGTGCAGTAACGTGCCACTCGCTTAAGCTAAAAACTTCGCTTAAGCGAGTTCAAAAATTTGGTTTCATCCCCGATAAATTCGCTTAAGCGAATTCTTTCCAGAGAGCACCCCAAAAAGGCTCTGTTTTTCGCTTAAGCAAATTAAATTCGCTTAAGCGAAAATGAGTCTGTTTGAAGGTGCGATTTCCATCAGAACCCTATCATATAACCTATCAAACTGAAGCCCCGGAAATAAGCTTTTTAATGAGAGTGGAATCACCTCAATTGGACATCTACAACTCTAGATATTTGCAAATTAGTACACCAAGGTCATTAGGCCAAATTCCCAAAAATTAAGCAGCAACCTTAGTTCTTGCCTCTTAAGCTTTTCCTTATCCATCTACATTCAAATTCGAATTCGAATCTTATATTTAAACATTATCCTAAACTTAATATTACTCTCTTATCTCCATTTCTTGTGATGTTATCATTCCTATTTTGAAATATGATCTTTAAATTAAAATGCTAAAGCATATCTCTTTCCTGAGGATATCCCAATCGGTTCTGATATTATTATATTAATATTAATAATATAATAACTACTATATTTATAACAATTAAGGTTAATTGAAACATTAATAATATAATTTATCTTCTAATAATTTTATTATTATCTTGTTATATTAATAACAATTATTATATCTTCTAATATCAAATTCTATATCTCTCTTTTGGTATTCATATTATCGTGCCATTATTATATCATTAATATTATAATATTATTTTATTAATAGTTATTGTTATTATTATAAAGATTCTCTTTTCATCACCAATATTATCGAAATACAATTATAAGTATTTTAATTTTATTATGATTATTATTTTTGTTACAATTTTAGATTTCTAAATTTTTGGGATGTTACAATTCTACCCCCCTTAAATAAATTTTGTCCTCAAAATTTGTTTTATTATTCTCTTAAACTTAAGTCTATGACACTGCATATTGGTAACCTATAGCTTCGGGTTGGATATCATGTCTCCATTAATAATAATTGTGACTAACTATTCGAAGTCTAGAATAAATTATATTCCTAAACCAAATCCATTGAATCATTCACCACATTTACCATAACCTACAAGTTCGAGTTTCCTTCCTAAACTTAAGCTCTATGTCTTCAACTGTAATTTCTGAATATTTTCATTATGATAAAAAACCTATGTAACTATTAAATAATTAATTTCGACACTTTCAAAGATCATGGCCTAAATAACGATAAATGTGTGAGCCATTGACTCATGATCATATCCTAATTATGAAACTATCTAAACTGTAAAATGTCCTTATCGAGATCCTCCTAGATCTAATGATGAAATCAATAATTCTTAACCATATATACATAATTACTCAATTTCAAACAAGCTCAAGATTAGATCTTTATCTCTAAACCTTTTAACTATACACATAAATTATCATATCCCTATCACCAAAACCGTCAAAATAAAGAAACCTCTATCTCTAAAAGATTAATTCTCTACCTCTTAAATCATACAATACCAAATCTTTATCCTTAAAAACTATTAGTTATTAATCAAAACTCCATGTCTAACCCACCAAAAACAAGCTTAACAATTTTCCTCAAATAAAAGATCACTTAAACTTTGTGCAAAACCTTATCCATCTTCCTAAGTTCTAATAATTTATCATCACCCTAGAATTTTTTTTTATATATTCAAAAATAATTTTATCTCTTATATAATATTTTGGTCATATCCTTCATCCATTGAATACAACTCCAAACCATTGTAATCCTATCCTAAGATCTAAAGATCCATTTACAGTTCTCCTTTCATCTATTTCTCAGTTTTTAATTAACTGTAAAGATTTGTACACTTAAGCCATCTCTATTTCTATGGGTTTCTTTCTTTATTTTTCTTGTTAACTAATGAAATTTTTATTCAAAATTCTATGTTTCATGATAGTACTTATACTATGCTTATTATCTAATAAATATATATATGTATATATATATATATTATACTCATTCTAATACTTTTAGAAAATTAGTCTTAACTAAATGTGTGTGTATATATATATATATATATATTCTAAATTTTTTTTTTGACAATGTTATAATTTCAAGTAAGTTTAAATAATAAAGAGATTATGATAGTAAATTCCTATTATTTAATTATATAACTTTATAAAATTAATCCTTAATTTTCTAGCTTCCTATCGTCATTATTTTTACTTTTTAACAATCTTTATTTATCTTCAAAATATTTGATGGGGTAAGATATATTTTAAAATACTATGATATCTCTTTGATAATTATCTACCCTGTGTTATTCTAAAATTTCTATTTTCTATTAGCAATTCCTAAAATATAGGGAATACTAGATACTATTTTCTTTCCGACTTTATCTACTTCCAACAACCTTATTGTATATTTTTTTTATCTAGCTATATATATGTATAACAAATCTTATCCTTGAAAACATTTTACTTCAAATTTAAGTAAGACCTTATCTGAGAATCTAAATTAAAAAGTAAACAATTGTATATCTATCTATATCCTAATTTACAAAAATCTAAATTCACCATCACCCAGAGTCTTCTCATTCTTTCAATTCATCCTGTAACTACTAGTAGAATCTAAACTCATATAAATCCAAATTAAGTTGATCATTTAATCCGAAATCTAACTAAAATTTAAAAATCAAATCCTACTAGTAAAACTCAACATCAAGGAGATAAATATTTTCCATATCATATGTCTTAATGAAATTCTAATCCTCGGGTTCGAATTTAAATTACGCAGATTAGTCAATCCTAATTTAGATAAATCTTAATCCGATAAATTCAAATTCAGTCAGGTAAATCAAATACTCCATCCTACGCAAGTAAATTACGTCACCGAGGTGCAACTACCGATAACTATCAATATCAGCATCAACCTACACTAACAGGGATTCAAAGAAAGGGAACAGGGATGTGAGATAAATGTACTATAATTACATCTAATGACCCATTAGGGATTCTAGGAGTACTAGTCTAATATCTTAGGGGACAAAGAATTACACTTGCTTTTTGCATAATAAAAGAAAGACCAAATTACTGATCATAAGGCTTAAATAATCTAATCACCATCAAATTAAAAATCACTGAACACCTAATTGGATCGATAGAATGACTAGGTAACTAATAATGAGATTAGAATCGAAAAAGCAGCTCAACACCAACATACACCAGTAGGGAAAAAGGAAAGACGACAAGAATATAAGATTAAAGGCCCTAATTCAATTCCTCAAATTATCTTTAAGATTACACCTACCCGATGGTAAACACTTAACCAAGAGCTAGTGCTACTCCCCTTTTCACTAATGGTGTTAGGTTCCTCTAACCTCCCATGAGTCCCACACTTCTCTTCTAACCTCTACCTGTCATGGAAAAACTCCAATCCTAGAAATTTACCATTATCTCCACATGCAAGACATTTCAACAACGCAAATAAACAGACAAATCAGTCAATTATTCAAGCAAAACAAGCATCATGATTATTCAAGCAAAAACAAGCATCATGATTAATCAAACAAGTCACACACTCAAGGTGTAACTACAAGCAACCATCACTATCCTCCCTTACTAGGGAGCCTACTCCTCATGTTCCCTCTAAACCTCTCTCCATAAACTTCTACTTTACCTTTCCTTCTAAGGGTACCTTAATTTCTCTGGAAACTAAAATGACATCTCATAAAGCTCTTGAGGTGGAGATCCTACTCTTGGAAAATAGACCTATGTCCCCCTCCCTCTGACTATCATGTAGGTGGCTCTAACCCTGTTAGAGAGTGTCCCAACTCCTTTAACAAGGTATCCTGTTTACGTTACTAACCATAATCCCGTGTACAACGCATCCAATAGAGGGGTGATCAGTCCCTATACTAGTTACGAGGTACAGTGGGATCATAGTGAGTCACGGGCAACTAACTTAACCACAGTCCAATTGGATTGAACTGCTCTGATACCAAAATGTAACGTCCTAATTTCTAAATTCAGAAATAATGCCTGTTGGGAGCACTATTTCCAAACTTATAAAATTAATTCGTCAATTTCGCGTATCAAAATAAAACATAATCGCTTGTGTAATCCAACCATTACCAAAGCTCCACATTACATGAATAAAACAGAGAAAAATACAACATAGTTGCCATCAAGGCTCCAATACAATGCATTAAAATTAACATAGTAATTCCTAGGGAACGACGAAACAAAAGACTACGGTAGTCCTAAGCAACATTAATAACGATAATAAGAAATCAAAGTCTAATCTGTGGTACTTCATGTATCCTCTACTACTCGTCCTGATCCAGAAACTCATCCTGCACAACTGAAATATAGTTCCCGTATCGTGGGATGAGACTAGGTCCCAGTGAGCGTAACCAGTGTGTGCAGTGTGGGGGAACACAACCAAGAACCACCATAGCATTCATATTAATTTCAAGAAACATAATGGAGACAATTAAACATAATTGAACGTATTGGAAATCAATGATTATGATGCAATGCATGACTGTGAGGTGTTATTACCCGACACCCGGGGTCTTTTCTCTGTAACGTGACTGTGATGAGCGCTCGGCCATGTAACCAAGGACCGTCGTCCAGGGCTACCTATGATTAAGTCTTAAATAATGTTTAATTTTCATTCTGTGGTTGGGGACCCCATCTCCCTCTTGGCCATGAGTTCGATGTGGTTACCCCGTCTTTCTTAATAATTTGCCCGAAGGCCTGTGACTGTGACGGTCAATGACCCTGTGATAGCCCGAAGGCACTGTGATGGCTATAAACCCTGTGATAACTTAATTCATCATTCATGACTGTGATGGCCAAAAGCCCATGATTCCATAATAAATATTCAAGGTTCATAATACATCATCATTATCTCAACTCATAATCCACGACTGTGATTTCTTAAATTCATAATTCCATGGCTGTGACGGCCAAAGGCCCATGATCTTAGAATAACCCAATCAAAGTTCATCATACATAATCATCCAAGTCATCATACATAATCATCCAAGTCATCTATCCTATGGTTTTGGCAATTCGATACAAACAATTATCAATGCATTCATATTTCCTATATTCATACCATACATATATCATCATTCCATGAGAGAAAAGGGGAAAAAAGAATGGGGAACATGCTGTGAGAACAATCAGGACAAACAAGTGAGAGTCACACCCACCTGTGAGTCGGAAAAAACGGAGAAAGAACGAGGAAGGAAGTGCCTTGATAGGGAAAGATTGATGCAAGACTCGTTCTTGATGAGTAGAAATCATTTTTGGCCTTCGCTGGGACTTTCTCTCACTAGAACCACTCTATCTCTCTCTGAAAAAATGTGAAGAAACGAGAGGAAACTGACTGAAAACCGTCCAGGGGCGTGTTTTAAGTGGTGCAGTAACGTGCCACTCGCTTAAGCTAAAAACTTCGCTTAAGCGAGTTCAAAAATTTGGTTTCATCCCCGATAAATTCGCTTAAGCGAATTCCATTCGCTTAAACGAATTCTTTCCAGAGAGCACCCCAAAAAGGCTCTGTTTTTCGCTTAAGCAAATTAAATTCGCTTAAGCGAAAATGAGTCTGTTTGAAGGTGCGATTTCCATCAGAACCCTATCATATAACCTATCAAACTGAAGCCCCGGAAATAAGCTTTCTAATGATAGTGGAATCACCTCAATCGGACATCTACAACTCTAGATATTTGCGAATTAGTACACCAAGGTCATTAGGCCAAATTCCCAAAATTTAAGCAGCAACCTTAGTTCTTGCCTCTTAAGCTTTTCCTTATCCATCTACATTCAAATTCGAATTCGAATCTTATATTTAAACATTATCCTAAACTTGATATTACTCTCTTATCTCTATTTCTTGTGATGTTATCATTCCTATTTTGAAATATGATCTTTAAATTAAAATGCTAAAGCATATCTCTTTCCTGAGGATATCCCAATCGGTTCTGATATTATTATATTAATATTAATAATATAATAACTACTACATTTATAACAATTAAGGTTAATTGAAACATTAATAATATAATTTATCTTCTAATAATTTTATTATTATCTTGTTATATTAATAACAATTATTATATCTTCTAATATCAAATTCTATATCTCTCTTTTGGTATTCATATTATCGTGCCATTATTATATCATTAATATTATAATATTATTTTATTAATAGTTATTGTTATTATTATAAAGATTCTCTTTTCATCACCAATATTATCGAAATACAATTATAAGTATTTTAATTTTATTATGATTATTATTTTTGTTACAATTTTAGATTTCTAAATTTTTGGGATGTTACAAAAGGCATTCTGCCCAATTTCCTCTTCAAGTGTGAGTAGAGAAGGCTTGGTATTTTTTTCTCAAACCAACCAAAGACTTATCTGATTCTCCTGGATCAGTGGTGTCTAGCACTGAGACTTATCTGTTGTGGGGGTTGCCTACTTCAGTGGCGTCCAAACCATTTCTTTCAATTTCCCTTTGTTTTCTCTCATATAGCCTGTGGCCTACCGCACCTTATTTGGGTGTCTTGACCGAATTTTCATGCTTGATTATAGTTCCTGGCTCCAGAACTAGATCGGGGAAATTTGCTACTATCAATTGGTAATCAGAACTTTGTTGGATTGAGCAATTTTGTGGCTGTTTGGAGGTCATATGGGCGTTGCATTCATGGCTGTTTGGTGCAGAATTTTTTCTCAAAATCTTGTGTAATTCTTCATCTATTTCATTTGTAATTTGGACTCTGAACTGTTCTCAGGTCCGAGGTGTCTTTCTGCTGCTTTCAGCTTGTTTGATTTGCTTGCAATTGCTTGAATTAGAGGGGCTTTTGGTGCGCTAAATACCACCCCATAGGTGTTTGATGAATTGCCTCTTCTAATTGCTCATACTTGTTCTTGAGTGATTCTTGCAAATTAACTGTTATAACTGTTGTTTGTTGTGGAGTGTGGTAAGTGGAGGCATTGTTGTCTTTATTTTCCAAAGATCGTTCACCTACATTTTCTCCCATCCCTTTTACATTCTTGCTCATCGCCCCCACTTAATTGTTCATCCATATTCATCTCTTTACTTTCCGCTTTTAATTTTTCACCATTTAATTTCAGCTTCTCTCCATCCTTTTAATTTTTGCCACCCCCTTTACATTATGTCATTTACTTTCCATCCTCCCCATCCTTTTAATTTCTGCCATCCCCTTTACATTCTGCCATTTACTTTTTGTAATCCCCATCATTTCAATTTCTGTCATCCCCTCTACATTTCTATCATTTACTTTCTGTCCTCCCCATCCTTTTAATTTTTGTCATCTCCTCTACTTTTTGCCATTTATTTTCTGTCCTCCCCATCCTTTTAATTTTATTTTCCCCCTGTACTTTCTTTTCATTTATTTTGCGCATTTTCCTTCTTTATTTTTTTTCCAATTTTGCGCATTTTTCTGGCACTGTTTTGTTCATTTTTCTTCTCATGTTCTGTTTGTCTGTTTGGCATTCTGATTGCAAATTTGAATTGACTGCTATTACTACCCTCGGACTTTTCCTGTTTAATTGTGCAAAAGCTCAACGTTAGGCTGCTTTTTGGTTCATAGAGTTGGAAGAAAATCAACAAAATTTCAATTGTTGATTTTCCTTCAAAAATTAATTCTCGTCCTAAAATTGAATCAAGCGCGTTTCCAACACTGTTTTGTGTTTGTATGATCAACAAGGAAGTGATAAGCAATTTTTTTTGGATCAGGTTTCCATTTCGTTTTAATTTACAGTTTTTAGAAATCAATTTGTCTGTTTTATTTTCTGATAACGTTTTGGACCAGTTGTAAGTAAAAAATCTTGAAAAAAATATTTTAGGTAGATTTCTATTTTTTGTAATTTTGTACAAATTTCTGTAATTTTCTGTTGAGGCAAAAAGAAAAGAAGCAAAAAAAATTAAAAAATGCATAGCAAAAAATACATAAAGTGGTTGCAAAAGCAAAAAGAGTGCAAAAGTCAACAACAAGAGAAAAGTCAAAGAGACAACCAAAAAGTCAAAAATTTAAAAAATAGAGAAAAATAATAAAAGAAAGCCCAACAATATAGTTGATATTTTATTGTAATTTATCACTTCATTTCTTTGTATACAATATTTTTGAGTTGTAATAGTTGTTTTTACCAAAAATGACTGTTTGGCAACTCTTTTTCAAAAAAATTAACCAAAAACGATTCTCTTTGCAATTTATTTTGTCTTGTCTTGTTTGTATTCTATTCTTCTGTATAAGCTTTCTTTGAGTGCTTACTTTTCTTGTTTTTCATATCAATTCTTTGTTTTGTCTTAGGAAATTCCTAGTCCTTTTCAGTAGTTATTTCTTTTGCTCGTGCGCTTCTATTTGGGAAGGGTTAAGTTTAAGTCTCACTGTTGGTCTTTGCAAGATCAATCCAACCTTACTTGAGTAGAAGAGGCAAGAGTGTTTTAATTATAGAAAAAGCCTAAAAAGAGTGACAAACACGAGTGAATACATTCTCTTGAGTGTAAACACTTAGCTTGAGTGGAAAGGTCCTTAAAAGCTTTCAAATAAAATCATTTTAGGATATCATATATAGTGTGGAGTAAGGAGCTAGATGAAGATAGGAGAGAATATAGAAAAGAAAAAGAAGTGAGAAGACACTCTTCTCATGATAAATTTGATGAAATGTATAGGAAAGAAAGGAGAGAAAAAGAAATAAATAAATATTATTTTGGAGATAGGAAAGGAGTTATGATAACTCTAACCATGAAAGAAGAAAGTATGAGGAAGAAAGAAAGTTTAGAAGATATGAAGAAGAGAGGGAAGAAAGACAAAGGTATAAGGAAAGAGAACATAGAAGAAAGGATCAATATAGAGATAATAAAAGAGAAAATAGGAAAAGTACAAAGGGTTCTTTTGAAGATAGAATTGGAAGAAAGTTAGAAAAATTTTCTAATGAAATCAAAGATAAATTTTCAAAATTCTTTTCAAAATTCTTAATTGAGATGGAAGAGAGAAGAAAATTAGAAAAGAAGGAACAATTAGAAAAAGAAGAGAAAAAGCTTAGGAGAGAAAAAGGAAAGGAGGTAGAAAAAGTGCAAATAGAAGAAAAGAAAAACAAAGATTTGGGAAAGCAATTAATCTTATCTTGTGATCATTTGATAGCTAACCCTTTGTGTGAAGACATGAATAAGTTGATGGCAAGTACTTCTAGTGTTGCAAAGAGGACAACTCAAGCTATTGAGAGGGAGTTCCCTAAACTAACTTTCTTTATGCATGAAACGCCTCTCTCTATGCACAATTATATGCCTCAAAGGATTACATGTGTGAAAGAAGTAAACAATGTTGATAATGCTTTGAAACCTATTGCATGTCTAGAAAAACCAACTAAGTTTAAGAGTGCCATAACATTTACTAGAGATACATGTCTAATCTTTCCTTTGATCAATTTAGATTGCATGATAGGAATGATAACAAAGTTGGATTGATTATGCATGTACCTTTGATTTGTATCTATAATGTGCATACACATTTTGGACCTAAAATAATTGTTTCATATAAAGATGTGTATTATTCTCTTGAACTAGTAAAAGAAAGTGATAAAAATTGGGATAAGGCTATCACATGTAAAAATACTTTTATGTCAAATGCATCACATGATGATCTGCCTCACATGCTTGCTCAATATGGATCCTTAATTATTTAACCTTGCATGCAATATCATGATACTTTTAAGGTGTTAACATATTCATATTTGAGTAAGTACATTCATTTTGATATACCTCTTGAAATAACTTGTAAAAATAATTCATTACATGATCATATGCAATATGCTCCTAACAATTACAAACAAGGTGCATGTGATAAAATCATAGGGCATGTTGGGATGACATTGAAGCATAATAATACATATATGCCACATAGTTTCACATGTGCATTCATTTGGAAGCATACTGTAACGTCCTAATTTCTCAATTCAAGAAAAATGCTCGTTGGAAACACTATTCCGAATTTCTGAAATTATTTCGCGTCATCTCAAGTATCGTCATCCAATCAAATAATTGCTTAGGCAATCCAACGCTTGCTTAACGAAATACATCAATTACTCAACATAATTCATACAATACATGCCACTCTTTGGCTCTCAAAAGTAATTCAATTCTGGACGCAAGTCTAATTTATTACAACATGACATAATTTAATTATATCTAAATGTCCTAGAGGTCAATCTAGCAGCTGAGGGGCAGGTGAATCTACCAAAGAACTCCAATCTCTTTATCCATTGCTAAACAATTCTTCCTGCACAACTGGAATATAATTCTCATATCGTGGGATGAGACTACGTCCCAGTGAGCGTGACAAGTGTGTGCGGTGTGGGGAAAACAATCAAAAATCATCACAATTACACATATCTATCTAGAGCATCATGAATAAATGAATTACACATAATATATCATCATAATATTATTAATATAATTCTTATTCAAAATTCTATATTTTTCAATAGTACTTATACTATGTTTATTCACTAATAAAAATCTATATATATTATTTTTTTTATACTCATTCTAATACTTTCAAAAAACTAATCTTAACCAAATATATATAGTTTTTAATCTAAATTTAGATAATGTTATCATTTCAAATAAGTTTAGTTAATAAAGGGATTATGATAGTAAATTCCTATTATTTAATTATATGACTTTATAAAATTTATCCTTAATATTTTTTTTTCATATTTTCATTATTCTTACTTTTTAACAATATTTATTTATCTTTACAATATTTGATGGGGTAAGATATATTTTAAAATACTATGATATCTCTCTGATAATTATCTACCCTGTGTTATTTTGAAATTCCTATTTTCTGCTAACAATTCCTAAAATTATATATGAAATAATAGATACTATTTCCTTCCCGACTTTATCTACTTCCAACAAACCTTATCGTATATTTTTTTTAAACATTTTTATTTATCTTACAACATCTATTTCATCTGAGTCCTCTAGTGCTATAAAGTAGTTTATTAGTTGCTATTATCACTATCTTTATTGAAATCTTAGTTATACTTCATAAATTTCTAGCTACTTCAAAAAATTAAACTCATAAGATAATCTACTCTCAAAATCCTCCAATTTAAATCTAATTAGATCCTAACAATTTTTTTTATCTCTCTCTCTCTATATATAACAAATCCTATCCTTGAAAACCTTTTATTTCAAATCGAAGTAAGACCTGATCTGGGAATCTAAATTATCCTATTTGATTCCAACAAAAACTAGTCCCAATTTTCAAAAATCTAAATTCATCATCAGCCGAAACCTCCTCATTCTTTCAATTCATCCTGTAACTACAAGTAGAATCTAAACCGATATAAATCCAAATTAAGTTGATCATTTAATCAAAATCTAACTAAATCCTAACAAAATTTTTCAAAATAAAATCCTAATCCTAAAACTCAACATTAAGATGATACATATTTTCCATATCGCATAACCTAATGAAATTCTAATCCTCAGTTTCAAATTCAAATTATGTAGATAATTCAAATCCTAATTTAGATAATTTCTAAATCCAAGAAACTCAAATTCAGTCAAGTAAATCAAACAATCCTTCCTACTTAAGTAAATTACGTCATCGAGGTGCAACAACCGATAACCATCCATATCAGCATCAACCTATACTAACAGGGATTTTAAAGAAAGGAAACAAGGATGTGAGATAAATGTACTATAATTACATCTAATGACTCATTAGGGATTCTAAGAGTTCTAGTCTAATATCTTAGGGGATAAAGGATTACACTTGCTTCTTGCATAATAAAAACCAAATTACTGGTCATAAGGCTTAATAATCTAATCACCATCAAACTAAAAATCACTGAACACCTAATTAGATATCTAGTTGGATCAATAGAATGACTAGGTAACTAATAATGAGATTGGAAACGAAAATAGCAATCTCAACACCAACATACACCAGTAGGGAAAAAGGAAAGAAGGCAAGAATATGAGATTAGAGGCCCTAATTCATTTCCTCGAATTATCTTTAAGATTACACCTACCCGATGGTAAACACTTAACCATGAGCTAGTGTTACTCCGCCTTCACTAATGGTGTTAGGTTCCTCTAACCTCCCATGAGTCCCACACTTCTCTTCTAACCTCTACCTATCATGGAAAAACTCCAATCCTAGAAATTTTACCATCACCTCCGCATGCAAGACATTCCAACAACACAAACAAACAGACATATCAGTCAATTATTCAAGCAAAACAAGCATCATGATTATTCAAGCGAAACAAGCATCATGATTAATCAAACAAGTCACACACTCAAGGTGTAACCACAAGCAACCAACACTATCCTCCCTTACTAGGGAGCCTACTCCTCATGTTCCCTCTAAACCTCTCTCAAAAACTTCTACTTTACCTTTCTTTTCCTTCTAAGTGTGCCTCATGTCCACTAGGAAACTAAGAGCGATATTCTATAAGATTTCTAAGGTGAAAGTCTTACTCTCGAAAATGGACCTATGTCATTCTCCCTTCATATAACAAGTGGGTGGCTCTAACCTCGTTAGAAAGGTGCCCCAATTCCATTAACGAGGTATCCTATTCACGTCACTAACCATAATCCCGTGTACAACGCATCCAATAGAGGGGTGATCAGTCCCTATGCTGGCTACGAGGTACAGTGGGATCATAGTGAGTCACAGACAACTAACTTAACCACAATCCAATTGGATTGAACTGCTCTGATACCAAAATGTAACGTCCTAATTTCTCAATTCAAGAATAATGCTCGTTGGAAACACTATTCCGAATTTCTGAAATTATTTCGCGTCATCTCAAGTATCATCATCCAATCAAATAATTGCTTAGGCAATCCAACGCTTGCTTAAACGAAATACATCAATTACTCAACATAATTCATACAAATACATGCCCCTATGTGGCTCTCAAAAGTAATTCAATTATGGAGGCAAGTCTAATTTATTACAACATGACATAATTTAATTATATCTAAATGTCCTAGAGGTCAATCTAGCAGTTGAGGGGCAGGTGAATCTACCAAAGAACTCCAATCTCTTTATCCATTGCTAAACAATTCTTCCTGCACAACTGAAATATAATTCCCATATCGTGGGATGAGACTACGTCCCAGTGAGCGTGACAAGTGTGTGCGGTGTGGGGAAAACAATCAAAAATCATCACAATTACACATATCTATCTAGAGCATCATGAATAAATGAATTACACATAATATATCATCATTGAAATAATGTTTATGATGCAATGCATGACTAGAGGGCGAGCTAAGAAGCTCAAGGAAGACATGGGGAAATTGGTGACCTACATTTTTAGGGACATCATCCTACAGAAGGACACCACTACCCTATAGAAGGACACCCTTGATCCTGGAATAGGACACATGGTCCTATGTACCATCCTAGACTAGGACACTCTTGTATTTCATTTATTTTTGCAATTTCTTTTATTTTCTTCCTAGTTGGGCGCTACATTAGTGGGTTTAATGGCTTAGGAGGTAGCTTAGTGTTGAGATCATGACAAGCGTACCAATATCGAAGCAGTATAATAGTTTGAGCGTAAGGGTTGTCGTACCCACGAGGAACGGAACAACTCAAATCCTTAGTGCTCACACTTATTGAGTAAGAACGAGAGTTGTTGTGAAAGGGTAATTGTTTGTGAAGATTATAATAGTAAATAAAAGATGAGACAAAGAGATAAAGAAATTGAGTGATAGAGAGAAACTAGGATTGAACTTCGTCTATCACACCCCTCTTATATTTTAGAAATCAATGATATTAGGAATTTATACTCATAAATATTGAAGCAAAAAAAAAAATTTATTTCATAAAGGTCTCCCACAACTATGAAATAGTCAGAAACAATTTATGCTGGTCTCCACAGTCACAAATTGCCCCGGTTTAACGATCAGTTGTTAAAGCTATCATTTCATGCTGGTCTCCACAGTCACAAATTGAGTGTTTTTACTAATCAGATTTAGAAAACCGCTTCCCAGCGTATTTAAGAAATCACATCATAACTCCGGTACAAAGGCGGAAGCTAAACATTAAGAATAGAATAAAACACCAATATTTATCAACACAGAGATTCCTAAATAACAAAGAAAAACAAAAATACAATTGGGGATTGAATCGACTACCTTCAATCCTAAAGAGAAGTTTAGCTACTCATGGTAGCCATTTCACTCCAGAGACTGTCACACTTTTCTCCTAACTCCGTAGCTGCTCAACGGCTCTGTATTCTCTAAATACCTTTCTCAATCCCTAAAAGTCCTTTATAAACTATTCTGACGGGCTTTTGAAACTCTGATTGCAGCCCATAAAAAATTAGGCTACGTTTCCTGTGCTATGCCTGCGCTCAGCGCAGGTGAAGCGCAGGAAACAGTAACTGAATAGGCATTCTTGCGCTTCATCTGCGCTCAGCGCACGTGGAGCGCAGGGAAACAACAACTGATTTTCTTGAATTGTCCTCTTTTGAAGTTTGTTTTATGTTGTTCCTGTCCTTGCTCACTGCTTTCTTGATGCTTCATTTCTAACTTTGCTTTTTATCCGTAAAAATCAACAGATTCTTTATCAAATAGTATCAAATTCAAATTTGGTTAAAATAAATACAAGAGCTGCAAATTAAGCTAAAAAAGGGTGAATTGGGTTATAAATTCAACATTTTGTCATCAATAAGTGTTGTAATTATATAGGAATTTTATGTAATTTTAACACTTATCACTTAGCCACTTAGCCTTGGGATCATGGTTCACATCCCATTAGGAGAGATTTTTCACCCATCTTTTATTTTCCCCATTTTTTCCTCTCCTTGGCCGCCCCCTTCCCCTATAATAGGGAGGCCCCCCTCTCTTGTATTACAACTTTGATGAATAGTAAAAGAATTCTGCCTAATTTCCTCCCTCAAGTGTGAGTAGAGAAGGCTTGGTGGTTTTTTCTCAAACCAACCAGAGACTTATCTGATTTTCCCGGATCAGTGGTGTCTAGCACTGGGACTTATCTGTTGTGAGGGTTGCCTACTTCAATGGCATCCAAACCATCTCTTTCTCTTCCACTTTTTCTTTTAATTTCCCTTTGTTTTCTCTCATATAGGTCGCGACTTACCACACCTTATTTGGGTGTCTTGACCGAATTTTCATGCTTGATTACAGTGCCTGAATCCAAAACTAGATCGGGAAAATTTGCTGCAATCACTATTGGAAGGATAAGATGAAGCCGCTCATAGAGTCTAACAACATTGATCCTTGGGAGGTTGTTACTGATGAGGACTATGTTACTATGCGTGGAAATCAACCCATTTCAAAGTCAGAATGTACTGGCGAGAAGAGGGCAAGAGTTCGACTCAATGCCAAAATCAAACTTTACTTGGTTTATGCATTGAAAAAG
Source organism: Sesbania bispinosa (assembly GCA_026901365.1). NCBI lineage: Eukaryota > Viridiplantae > Streptophyta > Magnoliopsida > Fabales > Fabaceae > Sesbania > Sesbania bispinosa. The sequence continues at coordinate 808,769 of QLOH01000382.1, forward strand.
ACATAGTACGAGAAGGTTCATGGCTGCAAATCAGCTAAGGAGATCTGGGGTACGTTAGCCTTAGCTCATGAAGGAACTGAGAATGTGAAGCAGCCAAAGATTAGAATGCTTGTTCATAAATATGAGATGTTCAAGATGCAAGAATCTAAGACCATAGATCAAATGCTTGGAAGGTTCCAAACAATAAAAAAATGGAATCAATTCCTTAGGAAAAAAACATATAATTTTGGAGATTATAACAGAGAAATCCTAAAGAGCTTGCCAAAGCAGTGGAAACCCGAAGTTACTACTATTCAGGAAGTTAAGGATTTTAACTCCTTGAAGATAGAAGAGTTGTTGGGTTCCCTCAAAGTCCATGACTTGGAACTTAGAGAGGACGTGAGCAAGAAGAAAGTCCCTAGCTCTCAACATTAGAACAGAGAACTTCAGACAAAGAGCCACGAAAGCCATGCAAGTTGAAGAAACTTCAGACGACTCAAAGGTGTCTGAAGAGGAATCTAAAGATGATGATCTGGCTCTGCTGAGCAGGAAGATAAAAAGATGCTCTAGAAGAAAATGAGATTCATAAAGGAGCAAAGCTTAAAAAACAAGAAGGAGAGACCCAACAAGGAGGCATCAACGTCTGAGAAAGGTCATATTGTTTGTTATAAATGCAAACAACCTGGTCACATCAAGGCAGAGTGTCCCCAGCTCAAGAATCCATCCTTCCAAAAGAAGAAGTTCTTCAAGAAGAAGGGTCTGATGGCCACCTGGGACCATTTATGGAGTTTCCTTTGTCCCGTTTAAACACATATGCAACAAGAATAATCAAAACTTTAGGTAACCATAACTTCTTGGGTTCCTTTTTTGTAAGCTTTGGGTTTAGTTTCCCTTTGTGTTTGCACTTTGACACATGGTGTCCAGGCTTGCCACAATGGGAACACCCTTTACCTTTCTTAGCCTTATTGGATTTAATTTTAACATCAGATTGATTTGATGATTCACTGGAGGAGTAACCAAGACCACATTTGTTTTTGGAACCTTTCTGAACTCTAAAAGTTTGTTCCGATTCTCAGTTCCTTTAAGAAAGTTAGCTAGGTCTACAATAAGTTCTTCAACCTTCTTTTGAAGTTTCTCAACTTCTTCAGATTTGTTTTCAGAATACTACTGCCTTTGCAGTTCAATAGTCTCTACTTGAGCAACAAGTTTTGCTTCTCAAGAGCCTCATTCTTTTCATATATTTTTGTATATGCTCTTGAGAGGTCCTTGTACTCTTGGAAAATTTCTTTTGAACTTTCTAGTAAATCATCAAACCTTTCCTGGAGGTCAGGGTCAGAAGCAGGTCTTACCTCTGAGTCCTCACTGTCTGAAGATGGCAGGCTGGCCATAAGGCAGAGGTTGACTTCTTCACCAAATTCTTCCTCTTCTTCTTTGAGGTAGTGTCATCAAGAACTTCCCAGGTGTCCATCAAGCCCTTCTTCTTCTTGAAGAGCTTCTTCTTTTTCTTGAAGAGCTTCTTCTTCTTCTTGAAGGATGGTTTTCGTAGCTTTGGGAACTCAACCTTTATATGACCAGGCTATTTGCACTCAAAGCAGGTGATTTGGTTGGCACTTGAGTTCACGTTGCCTGACTTTCCTCTTGCTTTTCTGAAAGATTGATCTTTCTTATATATTTCTTTCATCTGAAGCATCTTCTTAATCTTTCTACTTAGAAGAGCAAGATTATCTTCATCTTTAGAACTATCTTCATATCCTTCTTCTGCGTCTGAAGTCTCTTCAGCTTTCATGGCTCCATGCCTGGGCTGTTTGGCTTTGAGTTCAAAGCTAGGATGTAACGTCCTAATTTATTAATTAAAAAATAATGCATGATGGAAAGACTATTTCATAAATCGTGAAATTATTTTGCGCATTATCGATATCCACGTACAACACAATACATGGCTTAGGTAATCCAACAGTTACTTAAGCGAAAAATACAACGAGTCATTACCAATAGAATCTACATATACTGTTGCCAACAAAGGCTCAAATATACATAATCCTTAAATAGGAATAATGGGATATGATGATACATATGTCCGGGAATGATAAAAAAAGTATCCCTGAGAGCCCCACATGTACTATCCTATCCCGTCAAAACAGATAATACTATGCCTACACAAAATATTGTCAGCAAAAAGGGTTGGGTCACCCCATGACCTAGCTAAAAGCTCCAAACTCCCGCCTCAAGCATCCGAATGGGGACCTTGCACATCTGAATATAAATCCCACATCGTGAGGTGAGACTAATGTCCCAGTGAGCGTGGTAAAAGCATTGCTGTGTAGGGAGTTAGGCAAATGAAGTGCAACACACATACATCATACTTAATCCACCAAGAATACAAATATATGAAAGCAAGTAACGAAAGCAAGTAGAATATGACTGTGATATGTTTTTACCCGACACCTGGGGTCTTTTCTCTAGCTGTGACTGTGATTGAGTTCTCGACCATGTGACCAAAGACCGTCGTCCAGGGCCACCTATGATTAAGTTTTATTATCAATCAATAGACAATGCTTATTTTCATTTTAATTTGGGGACTGATAAGTGAAAATTAGTTGATAATTTAGAGTACTTTTCAGTTCACTTATCAAGGATAAAATGATAATTTATTCCAATTTAATCCTTTTTTATTTAATATCAGATAAATTCTATTTATGAATCCTAGATTTGAATTTGATGCTTGATAGGATATTGTTGATTTTGCAGGATATTGCAAAGATTTGATTTGAAGGATAGATAGCCTCAAATGAGGAAGATATCTGCAAGATTTGAGATTGATTGAAAGATATTTAATGAAGATTTAAAGAAGATTTAAGATCATTAATGAGGAGATCACTGCCAATCAATCAAGGATTCTGCAGACAAGCTTCCCAAATAAATCAAGGATTGCTCAATAAATGCAAAGATATCATCAAATAAAGGGAAACAAGGAAAGACAAATATGCCAAAACCAGTCTCGGGGAGAAATCAAGATTAAAAAGAGAAAGTTGGAGCTGCAGGACGCTACCTGCGCTTCACCTGCGCTACAACGCAGGGTGAAGCACAGACTCTCGAAGTTGCGCTCAATCCTGCGCTATAGCGCAGCCTGGAGCGCAGCTCATGCTGATTTGTTCCCTGTTGCCTTTTTAGATAGATTTCTCCCCAATTTGCATTGTATTTCGTTAGTCCTATAATAGGAAACCTCTTGCACCAATTCAAGGTGTGCACAATCATTGTAATCTAGTCTATAGTTCAGTGATTATGTACCAGAGCTAAGTGTAGAGTAGGAGAGGAGGAGCGCTTCACAAGGGTTGAATATGGTGACAAGCATCTTCAGTGGTTTGTATGGCTACCTCGAGTAGTTACTCTCCATTAGGATTGGATGTAATTGATTCTATCCCTGAGTGTATATAAATTCTATATTATTATTTCCCGTGCTCTTTGTCTATAATATTGGTAATCTTATTCTATGCTTATTCCTATTCCACGCTTGCGTCTGGAGTTATAGGCTAGTCTTAACTAAAGTAGTTTTGATTAGGAACGAGAGTGGGGGGAAGCGGATTCTGAAGAAACTCATTCTCTGATTGAATAAGATTACTCGGTTACTACTTTATTCCGAAAAAGGGGTGTTTGCTAATGAGTGAGGGGTAGTGTGAGTACTCTAAGTGAAGGGACATCCGACCATTAGGCTTAGTAATCGATAGTAAAGAGTTAGTGGGTTGTGAATCCAGGATCCGAACATAGGCGTGTCGTAATGAGTATAAGGTAGTGATAGTACTGGAGCGAAGGTACGTCTACAGCACTAGGCCTCGTTTATCAACTAATTCTTTACAAACTGAATAAAAGAGAGCGAAATAGGCCGAGGGTAAGTCTGTCTCCTGGGAGAGCCCGCATAGTTTATCCTTGAGTGTTTAAGGAGGCCGCTGGCGAGGGGCCTTACCAATAAAGTTTGTCTACAGTATTATAGAGTAAACCTAAAATAATAGATAGTCTTTATATGCACAATGGGTGTGATGATATGAAGTCCAATCCTGATCCAAGTAAAGTGTCTCTAACTTTACCTTTCTAATTCCAATTGATTATTTACTCTCTTTACAATTCCGCAATTATAATCTCTAAACCGTGCTTTCTCTTGATAAGTAGATCACAGTCTGCATAAATTAACCGTTCCATGTGGATACGATACTTTTACTTACTATTATACTGCTGGAGTTTTGGTTCGCTTGCCAGAAACCCATCAAGTATTTTTGGCGCCGTTGCCGGGGGAACGGTTTTCCAATTTGTGTAGATGTTGCTGGTCTAATTGTCAAGGATATCTATCTAAGATTTATTTTATTTATTCTTCTTATTATTTTAGAAAATTTTTATTATTTTAGGAAATTTATAGTTTTTTCCATTATATATAAATTCTTCTTCCACACTTACCTTTTTCAAGTTTCTTGTTTATGTTTTTGAGAGGCCAAGGTGTCCCCAAATCAATTACAATTTGAAGCAGAAATAGGAAGAAGACATCAAGGAAGAACAAAAGTAGAAACAAGGAAATGAGACAAGGGAGAAGTCGAGAAGAAAACAAAAATATTTTATTTTTAATTATTTTATTTTAATTATTTTCTTTAAAAAATATTATTTATTATTATTTGAAAAAAAAATTATTGTTATTCTTTTTTAAAAAATATTTATTATTATTAAAAAGAAAAAAATTATATATTATTTTTGTTATTTTGTTTTTTCTCTTTGTTTGAGCATCTTGATTATTTCTTTTGAGAAAACAAGTAACAGAAAAAGGGGCAGAGCTCAAGGAGACAATTTCAATACTCTCTGATCACCCAAGAAGAAGAAGGGACAGCTCAAGGAGACAATCTCAACACTCTCCTGTTCTAACCACCCCCAAGTGAAGTAAATGTTAAATGGCTTATGAATGGGCAAAATCAACCAAGGATCCTTGGAGATTATGTTAGGTGGCAAGAACCAAGTTACTCCTCTCATGCACCGATTCAAGGTAACTTCTCTAATTACAACATTATATCTAACAATTTTTCACAGATTGGGGAAGTTACCAGAATCAGAATTTTTGGGAGGCACCAAGATGATGTTTCACTCCGTATGCAACCTTCTTTTCAACAACAGCAAATTCACTCTACCTATCAACAAAGAGACACCAAATTTTATGAGTTTTTGGAAGAATTCAATCAAAGCAATAGACAATTTCAGAAAGAGAGCGAAGAGCGAGACGAAGCACTGATACTTGTTAAAACAGATGGCAGAACAAAGGGAGTTAAGACTTTGCAAGAGTATCGAAGAAATTCATCAAGGCAATATACAATTTCAGAAGGAGAGAGAAGAAGCAAAAGAAGAAAATTTGATGCTTCGATAGCACGCTAGCAGAACAAAGGGAGTCAAGACTTTAGAAGGAAAGAGAAGAAGCAAGAAGAAACACTGACACCATGTTGGAACTGCTCAACAAGAAGAGAGAGTCTCTGATGCAACAATTGAAGAGATAGAAGAAGCAATAGCCAACCAACAGTCAGAACAAAGCTTAGCAAACGCTCAACCTACCCCATAGAATTTTGTCCACCATAATTGTTAAATTAACAGGGGAGGAAATCAATGATGATCTGGCTGATAAAGAAGATGAATTTGAAGAAACACAAGAAAAACAAGAAAAAAAAAAGGAAGAAGAGCTGCAACAGAAGAAGAAGGAAGAGAAAGGAGAGGAGGAAAACGGAAAAAATGGTGCTTGATGAAAAGAGATTGACTGTGGAAAGCGTAGAGGAGGAAGAGAATAAAACATATGAGGGTGTTCATGATCAAGAAAAGAGAAAAGAGTGAACAGAGAGATGGTGAATCAAAGCCCAAGGATAGGAAGGGAGTGAAGTGGAGGATTTCAAGAACAGAGACCTCTGCCTTATCCAAACCAGTCTAAGGAAGATCAAAAAAGCATGGTGGCAAGTGATGAACCTTCCAGATCTCACAAAAGAAAGGCCTGCAATCAACACTGATCAGGACAAGGCAAAGCGAAGAGAAAGTCAGAGAAAAAGTCAGAGCTAAGAATGAAGATCAAGTGTCCAAAGCTAACTCAACTAGAGCCAGATTGAAGATCAAGTGGTCAGATGTGTTCCATATCAAAGACCTATGCGAAGCAAAGAAATTGAGAGCAATCAACTGTGAATCATCTAAGCTTCAGGAAAAGAAGACTCATGCACATAGCAAGGTAATAAAGAAAAGAAGGATCAAGCCAAGGGAGTCAGAGACATGGTCTAATTCCAGAAAGAAGCTACAATGGTTAACGTCTTTCACACTATAGGTTGTTCCAAGGCAAGATTATGGGGAGGTATATGGGCCAAGAAAGCAAGGGTGCAGCTCACAAGCTCATCAAAATATTTCAGTTTCAGCCACCTTGAGAGAACAGGCGTCGAGCTATCAGACGTTAAACAAGCGCTTTCTGGGAGGCAACCCAGAGATTTTAAAAGTTTTTAGTTTTGTTTTATTTTCTTAATTAGGATTTAGGAAATTTTCAAATTGATTGGAATAAGTTTGTGGAAAATAAAATTTTTGAAAAAATAGGAAGCAGCAGAAAACGTTACTGAAAATTGCAAAATTGCATTATGTTTTCTGCGCTTCAACCTGCGTGTAGCGCAGGTAAAGCGCAGAAATGCAATTTTAGTCACTGTATTTTGCGCTTCACTTGCGCTTTAGTGCAGGGTGAAGCGCAGGATACGAATTTTTAAAAAAATCTTCTATTTTCTCATGTACTGTTTCTCTACTTCCTAAGCTCTTCTTTTCACTCTTTCCACTCAAACTTCCATCAATTTGAAACTTTCAGTTATGTTTTCTTTAATTTTTACCAATTGAAATCTTCATTTACTCTATCTCTATGATTTGAACTTTAGGATAGCAACCTTAGGATTGTGAATATTGTTGATTATTGCTATCTTAAATGTAATGGCCGTGGGAAAGAACAATTTGTTGAATTGAAATGCTCTTTGTTTTGTGAGTTATTAAAGTTGAAAGTGTTATGCTCTGTTTCTTTCAAAAATTTTAAACTTTCACTTTCCATGGATTGATTGAATGCTTGCAAAACAAATGAGTATGTTTTGTTTTTAGGAAGTCATTACCAAGTGCACTGAACTTTGTGGTGAAAATATAATTCTTTGAATTATGCATGCAAATTGGTTAATGATAAGCTTCCATGTTCTTCATGAATTGATATTTGCAATAAGACATCATTGAATTGAATGTGTTGTTATTTGACTTTTCAGATGTCCGAATTAAATTGTTGGTCTTTCCCGTGGCTTTAGCTCATGAGGAGAAGGCATTGTGAAGTGGATCAAAGGATATGATCCCATGAGAATCAAAAGTGCACAGATTGCTGCAAAGTATAAAGACTAGTTTACCTCAAACCAATCAGGAGTACTAGACCCATACCCAAGCATGCTACTTGAAGAGTTCCGGATATTCTTGCAGTGGCCTGGGGACAGACCTATTTTCCCAGGGGGGATGGAGCAGCAGCATGACAAGAACTCACAGGATACAGAGGATGAAGATTGATACTGGTGTTTTCTTTCTTTTAGTTTTTCTTTTATTTTTTTTTATTTATAGAATTTTTTTAGTTAATTAGGATTTTTGTTTTTCATCAGCATGACAAGAACTCACAGGATACAGAGGATGAAGATTGATACTGTGTTTTCTTTCTTTTTAGTTTTTCTTTTTTTTTATTATTTTATAGAATTTTTTTAGTTAATTAGGATTTTGTTTTTCATTTTTTAATTTTCAGAATTTTTAAAATTTTTAGGACCTTAGGAAATTAGGAATCAAGGTAACTTTTTCCTTATTCTCTGTAAATAAGTAGTCTAACTAACCAATCTAGGAAAGATGATAGACTCTTGTGATTAATTCCATAATCAGTTAGGATTAGGGTACTTCTCATGAGAACCTATTAGGATAGTTAATTAAACCATTAAGTGCTTTATTAAGGAAATTTTAGCCATAACCGGTGAGATGAGAGCCTAAACACTTAAATTGAGAGCTTTTCACCGCTGCTTGTCAACTGTTATTGCTTGAGTATCTGAATTTTGTCTTGCTTGTATAAGATATGGATGTGATAAAGGCATATTTTGTGATTCTAATATTTTGCTCAGTGCCAAACAACCAACCCTGATTAAATGTTTCCATTTATTGATTGCCCATTTGAGCTTGAATATTTCCTTTGATGCACCCAACAATGATTAATGATCATACCATGTCCCTTAACACTTGGGATAGAGAGCAAGGTGCACTACAACAAAATGGGACAAGAGGTTGGTCACAAGAGACTCAAGAGAAGACACAAGAAATCACAAAAGAAGGATCCTCCCCCCACAAAAATATTTCTGTTATATTTCTGTATTAAAAAAAAATTTTGCACAAAAGTGTGGAATTGAATAAGTTTGGGGGGAGAATTTCTTCAAACAATGAGGCCAAGCTGAAATGGGTGACCATTCAAGAATGACCAGGTGAATTGAGAGATGTCCCAAGCACAATCACAAGATGCTCTCTATTCAAAGTGTTCCTTGAATATCCAGAAAAACCATGATTTCTTGATAGCCCAGCCTCATTACAACCTAATAAGACCTTTTGATCCATATTAAACTGCTTGCAGGTTCGGATTTTGGAAAACGACTATCAATTCTAGTTGTTCAACAGTGGTGAAAATGATTGAGGGGAAACACTTACCCGTGAGAATGAGAGATTTCCTTGGTTTATTTCTTACTGCTTAATTGCTATTATTTAGAAAGTTTAATTGATGTTTGTATTTCTATTCTGATTGATGCATGGTAACATCCCTTGATCCTTAGTTTTTCTTATGATTGGAAATTGACTTCTACTTAGGAAAGAGTTTGAGGAATAGTTCCATGAATTTGTTTTAGTTATTAGGAATACACTGGGAATAGAATTGATTCATGATTGGAAGGAGGTCTCTTGCTTGAGGACAAGCAAGAAGTTAAGTTGGGGGAATTTGATAAGTGAAAATTAGTTGATAATTTAGAGTACTTTTCAGTTCACTTATAAAGGATAAAATGATAATTTTGCCCCAATTTAATCCCTTTTATTTAATATTAGATAAATTGTATTTATTAATCCTAGATTTGAATTTGATGCTATTTTGATAGAAATATTGTTGATTTTTGCAGGATATTGCAAAGATTTGATTTGAAGGATAGATAGCATCAATGAGGAAGATATCTGCAAGATTTGAGATTGATTGAAGATATTTGATGAAGATTTCAAGAAGATTTGAGATCATTAATGAGGAGATCACTGCCAATCAATCAAGGATTCTGCAGACAAGCTTCCCAAATAAATCAAGGATTGCTCAATAAGTGCAAAGATATCATCAAATAAGGAAAACAAGGAAAGACAAATATGCCAAAACCAGTCTCGGGGAGAAATCAAGATTAAAAAGAGAAAGTTGGAGCTGCAGGATGCTACCTGCGCTTCACCTGCGCTACAGCGTAGGGTGAAGCGCAGACTCTCTGGAAGTTGCGCTCAATCCTGCGCTATAGCGCAGCCTGGAGCGCAGCTCACGCTGATTTGTTCCCTGTTGCCTTTTTAGATAAATTACTCCCCAATTTGCGTTGTCTTTCCTTAGTCTATAATAGGAACCTCTTGCAACCAATTCAAGGTGTGCACAATCATTGTAATCTAGTCTATAGTTCAGTGATTATGTACTAGAGCTAAGTTTAGAGTAGGAGAGGAGGAGCTCTTCACAAGGGTTGAAGATGGTGACAACATCTTCAGTGGTTTGTATGGCTACCTTGAGTAGTTAACTCTCCATTAGGATTGAATATAATTGATTCTATCCCTGAGTGTATATAAATTCTATATTATTATTTCCTGTGCTCTCTATCTATAATATTGGTAATCTTATTCTGTGCTTATTCCTAATTCCCACGCTTGCGTCTGGAGTTATAGGCTAGTCTTAACTAAAGTAGTTTTGATTAGGAACGAGAGTGGGGGAGCTGATTCTGAAGAAAACTCATTCTCTGATTGAATAAGATTACTCGATTACTACTTTGTTCCGAAAAGGGGGTGTTTGCTAATGAGCGAGGGGCAGTGTGAGTACTCTAAGTGAGGGGCCATCCGACCATTAGGCTTAGTAATCGATAGCAAAGAGTTAGTGGGTTGTGAATCCAGGATCCGAACATAGGCGTGTCCTAATGAGTATAAGGTAGTGACAGTACTGGAGGGAAGGTACGTCTACAACACTAGGCCTCGTTTATCAACTAATTCTTTACAAACTGAACAAAGAGAGCGAAATAAGCCAAGGGTAAGTCTGTCGCCTGGGAGAGCCCGCATAGTTTATCCTTGAGTGTTTAAGGCCGCTGGCGAGGGGCCTTAGCAATAAAGTTTGTCTACAGTATTATAGAGTAAACCTAAAATAATAGATAGTCTTTATATGCACAATGGGTGTGATGAGATGAAGTCCAATCCTGATCCAAGTAAAGGGTCTCTAACTCTACCTTTCTAATTCCAATTGATTATTTACTCTCTTTACAATTCCGCAATTATAATCTCTAAATTGTGCTTTCTCTTGATAAGTAGATCACAGTCTGCATAAATTAATTGTTCCTTGTGGATACGATACTTTACTTACTATTATACTGCTGAAGTTTTGTTTCGCTTTCCAGAAACCCATCAGGGACCCTCATCTTCCTCTGGTTGAGAGGTCGATGAAGTTACCCCGCTCTTCTTATACATGGTTGCCCGAATGCTTGTGATGGTCTGAAGACCCTGTGATGGTCCAAAGACTCTGTGACATATTCTTTGATGGCCATTGGCCCATGAATGATTGATGACATCATAACTATATTTATCAATGAGCTTTGATGGAATAATATGCACAATTAACTAGTCCAAAGTGATCTACAACCTAAAACACTAAGTATGACCTAGGGTTTTAAGGCATTTACACATACCATTCAAGCAAAAAAAAGAAATCCAAAGAATCAACCAATAACACTCACAATCGATTAAATAAGCAAGGGGAGAGAGAATAGGGATCATACAATAGGGCAAACGAAATGGGAGTGAGTGGGTGACCACACTCACCTCAAAGTAGGGAACAAATGAAGTGATGTAGTGGTGGAAGAGGATGGATCCAAGCTTGTGGATGATCTCCAAGGGCAGGGTTGCAGCTCCTATTCTTCTTCTCTCTAAGTTATCTCTCTAAAAGTGTGAAAATAGGAGAAAATGTGGAAAGAAATGAGCCCTAACACATTTTTAAGAAATACTAAAAGCGCACTCTCGCTCAAGTTTGCCCGGGCGAGACTGGGCGAAATTTCCACTCCAGAAAGCCCATTATGACTCTGTTTTCTCGCTCAATCTCGCCAAGCGAGCCTGGGTGAGAAAACCAGAGCAGAATTTGCCCATTTCTACTGACGTCCTTGCTCAGGCGCGCTCAAGCGAGCCTAGGTGAAATTATCTGGAAGAAACACCCTGATTTTCACTTTCCTTTGTTTCTAACTTGGTTTCTCTTCCCTTTTCCTAATTCCTTTTTATCAAAACCTCTTCCATTATTAATTTGGTTTATAAAAATAACCATAATTTGGGATGTTACCACAGACGTCTTTTTGATAACATCCTCGCCAAGTTCTAACTCATGAACCTTGAGAGAGCCCAATAGTTCCTCTATTCGTAAGGTATTAAGGTTCTTTGCCTCATGGATAGCAAAAACATTGGGTCTCCAGGCCTTAGGTAAGCTTCTCAGAATCTTTCGATTATGATCTCCAAATTCATAAGTTCTTCCCAAGGACTTGAGTCCATTCGTTATAGTCTGAAACATACCAAACATTTGGTCTATAGTTTCATACTCTTGCATCTTGAATATCTCATACTGATGAGTAAGCATGCTGATCTTTGATTGTTTGACATTATCAGTTCCCTCATGGGAAGATGCCAATGTATCCCAAATCTCTTTGCATGTGTTACAAGCACAGACCTTTTCATACTCAGGTTTGTTCAAGGAGCAAACCAAGTAAAGTTTGGCCTTGGAATTAAGTTGTACCCTGGCTTTCTGCTCGCTAGTCCACTCAGCCTTAGGAATGGGATGACCATTTGGCATAGGTATATAGTCACCATCAGTAACTATGTCCCATAGATCGATGTTGCTGCTCTCAATGAACAATTTCATCTAATCTCCAATAATGATAATCAACACCATTAAATGCTAGAGGACTTATCATAGATGCTTGATGGGTTTCTGGAAAGCGAACCACAAATCCAGCAGTATAATAGTAAGAGAGTATCGTATCCACAGGGAACAGTCAATTTACGTAGACTATGATCTATTTATCAAGGGGAAAACAACAGTTTGGAGATTATTGTTGCGGAAATTGTAAAGAGAAAGTAAATATCAATTGGAATTAGAAAGGAAGAGTTAGAGACACTTACTTGGATTAGGATTGGACTTCATATCATCACACCCTTTGTGCATGTAAAAACTATCTATTATTTTAGGTTTACTCTATAATATCCTAGACAAACTTTATTGCTAAGACCCAGAGTTACCGGCGGCCTCACCACTCAAAGATAATCCATGCGGGCTCTCCTAGGCGACAAACTTACCCTCGACTTATTTTGCTCTTTTTTAGTCAGTTTGTAAAGGAACTTAGTTGATAAACAAGGCCTAAAGCTGTAGACGCCCCTTCGCTCAAGTACTGTCACTACCCTCACTCATCAGGATACGCCTATGTTCAAATCCTGGATTAACAATCAACTAACTCCTTGCTATCGGTTTATCAATACCAAGCCTAATGGTCGGATGCCCTTCATTATGGTACTCACACTACCCATCAATCATTAGCAAACACCCCTTTTCGGTCAATGGTTAACCGAGTATTCTTATTCAATCAGAGAGTGAGTTCGTAAAGGATCCGCTCCCCCCACTCTTAGTCCTAATCAAAACTAACCTAGTTAGTTGAGACTAGCCTATAACTCCAGGCGCAAGCGTGAGAATTAGGATTAAGTACAAAATAAGATTACAATATTATAGACAGAGAGCACAGAAAAAATAATATAGAGTTTACATACACTTGGGGATAGAATCAATTACATCAAATCCTAATGGAGAGTTAACTACACGAGGTAGCCATACAAACCACCGAAGATGCTGTCACCATCTTCAATCCTTGTGAAGCGCTCCTCCTCTCCTACTCTAAACTTAGCTTTGGTACATTATCACTGAAATACAGACTGGATTACAATGATCGTGCACACTCGAATTGGTACAAGAGGTTCCTATTTATAGACTAAGGAAAGACACAACAATTTGGGGAGAAATCTATATAAAAATGGCAACAGGGACCAAATCAGCGTAACATGCGCTCCAGGGTGCGCTACAGCGCAGGATGAGGCGCAACTTCCAGAGAGTCTGCGCTTCACCTGCGCTATAGCGCAGGGTGAAGCGCATGTAACGTCCTGCAGCTCCAACTTTCTCTTTTTATCTTGATCTCTCCCCGAGACTGGTTTTAGCAGATTTGTCTTCCTTGTTTCTCTTTTCTTGATGATATCTTGTATTTATTGAGCAATCTTTGATTTATTTGGGAAGCTTGTCTGCAGAATCCTTGATTGATTGGTAGTGATCTCCTCATTAATCTTCTTTAAATCTTCATTAAATGTCTTTAATCAATCTCAATCTTGCAGATATCTCCTCATTTAATGTTATCTATCCTTCAAATCAAATCTTTGCAATATCCTTGCAAAAAATCAGCAATATTTCCATCAAAATAGCATCAATTCAAATCTTAGATTAATAAATACAATTTATCTAATATTAAAATAAAAAGGGATTAAATTGGGGCAAAATTATCATTTTATCCTTGATAAGTGAAATAAAAAGTGCTCTAATTTATCAACTAATTTTCACTCATCAATGCTCCTTCTGTGATATAATGACTGGTGCTTGGTTGGGTTTTTTTTGGATCTACTCCCTCAACACTTGCTAGGTGATCAACTCGAAGTTGAGCTCTGATACCAACTGTTAGGACAAACTCACTCCTTGGTGTTTTAATGATAACAAACCCTTGAAGTATAAAAGCATCCTGGATATATCTAAGATTCATTTGTTGTACTAACTATGCGTTGAGATTGTGCAACCCTAGACTCTGTATTGCATATTTTGAACTTTGAGATGCAAGTTAGACAATAAAGATCAGTTGAGACTTAGTAAGGTTAAAAGAATTAAAGCAAAGCAAGATCAATGATATCTCGCAAACAACAAATGCTAAGTCTAAGAATAACAAAGACACGAATTGAAGCTCAAAAACTGCGCAAAGCCAAGGCAAAAGTCAACCTAAGACTGGTTAAGCTCAGACTCATATGTGAGACTGAGACTCACAAGCTAAGACTGAGACTCAGACTTGTACCTCAGATCCATGCACTCAGACTGAGACTCAAACTCAGGAACAAGTCAACACAAGTACACTAACACACTGGATCGTTGCAGTGCAAGAAAGTACAATCCTCTCTCTCCTACATGGCTAGCTCAATGGCTAGTTACTGAAGCATATAAAAGGAAGACTCATAAATGTTGAAACTTGAGAGACATTGTTGTGCAATCCGGAAAATCTAAGTCTCAGTGAATCTCAACTCTTATATACTTACTTCCTATTTGTAAACAATCATCTCTTTGATTTATTTTCTATTTGTAACTAAAAAGGGTGATTGTACCTAGCTAAGCTCTTCAAGCTAGACTAACTCAATATCACCAAATCTCATCTAGTCTAACTAAGTTAGGAGGTGCCTAAGCTTAGTGTGAGCAAGTGTAAGCCTGAAGAGGCACTGCAATAAGAATACTCAAGTGTGAGCCTGAAGAGGAAGAGGAAAGAATACTTGTAATTGACAGTTTGTCATAGTGGAAATCTCACAAGGTTATGAGGACTGGATGTAGCCCAAGGTGTGGATGAACCAAGGTAAATCTATGTGCATCTCTTCTATCTCTGTTGCTCACTTATATTAACTAATCTAAATATCACTGAATCTCAACTTAACTAAGATAATAAAGCAACATATTTACAAAAGAACTTGTCAATACCGAGTCTCATCTCAATTCATATTTATTTCATATAACCTGAGTTTTTATAAGATCTGTCTCATAAGTCAATATGAGATTCCAAGCAAATGAGCTTTAGAGACAAAGCTTGGATTGGTCTTAAGTTTTTCAGGAACAAAATTCTCAAGTCTCTATTCAAACCCCCTTCTAGAGACATCCAACCAACTTCTGTTGTCTGAAGAAGAAGTTGTCTGAAACATCTTGCTGTCTGAAGAGGGAAGTCGTCTGAAGAGCTAAGGGCATGCGTCTGAAGATCAACGATCTGTAGGAAAAAACGTTTCTGACGTGACATAGTCAAAGTTTTATTCCTTCTCACACGCAAGTTCAGAACACCAAAAAGGCAAGAAAAAAAGAAGCTTTCCGGGTTATTTTTAATCTCATGTACAAAATAGGAAGTTTGGCGTAGCAGACCTACAGTGCTCAGAACAATGCCTGCCATCCTCGTACCTTCATCAGAGATGTCTCACAACGGGATAAAACACATTTAATGCCATCTCTCAATGGACATTGACAAAGATCAAGATCCAAAAGCCTATAAATACCAGTTTGCCTTCGTGAAGCAAGGAGAGAAGCAATAACATTTTACGAAGCTGAAACGCTGCTAATTTCTGTATAGAAATTATACTATGATACTATTTGTACAAAAACTTTCATATTCTATGTCTTACACAGTTACTTGTACATTTCATTGAACAAGAACTCTTCTGAAGTTCAAGTTCAATCTTTTCTTTGTAAATAATTTAGTTGTTTTATAGCCTGAAGAGGCTAGGTGAGCAAACAATACTTGAGAAGAGCCTGAAGAGGCTAAGTGTGCAAACAATACTTGTACTTGAGCCTCATGAGGCTTGTCTATAAAACAATACTTGTAATCTCTTAAGATTAGTAGAAATCCAGTAGTTGCGTTTCGCATTGGGACTGAACGTAGCTCACGGTGGTTGTGAGTGAACCAGGTTAAATATCTTGGCTAAGTTCTCTCATCACTTAACTCTATATATATTTATCTATGCTAACCTAAGGGGATCTGAACCAAGTTTATAAAAGATTTTGTGATATTAAGAAAATTTAATCAGTTTAGAAAAACTGTTGTCTGAATTTCTTTAGATAAGAAAATTCACTTCAGACAACCATCTGAAAACCCGTATGAACTTTTTATAAACAAGCTTGTTGAAAAAATCAATAAAATCAACAAAAGATTTAATAAACACAATTCAACCCCCTTCTTGTGTTTTCCCGTGTTTCTACAATTGTCACATGAAAAACTATTGCAAAATTTAGTTAAAAAAAAAATCATTATCATAACTATAAGTTTTGAAAAAAAACTTTATTTCTTTTTTCTTATTAGGCAAAATATAGGTTTTGTCTAGGGTGAAATACCTCACAGATGAAACACAGGTCTTTCACCACTTTAAAACCATTGAATTTTATAATTTTTAAAGAAGGGTCACGATCTGTTACTAGTAACACGTTGATCGTAGTTTATAAATATAGCTAGTTGTTCCCTCTGTCCATTTTAAAGAGAGTGTTTTGAAATATGTAATTGCTTTAGAGATCCATTTTTATGTTGCTCTACCAAGCTGTCATCAAATATCCACTCAGTCTCTAAAATTTGAATATGGAAGCAATGAATAAAAACTCCACCTCCACTACGTCTTCCTCCTATTCTTGCTCTTCAAAGTTAAATCCAAGGAATCCTAATAAACCTGATAGAATCAAAGGTCCATCACCCATAGATAGGTGGTTTTAATGCCCACATAGCAACAGTTTTCCCTGTGGGTATTTCCCCTTTGCAAAAATTTCTCTTGTTGTGGTATTAACATCGAATCTAAAATATTAAAACTAAAATCTAACACCTCCTTCACTTTATATTCTTGAAAGCTTAGGGGCACAACCTCCATGTAAATCAACCGCAACAAGTTGGACGGGACCATTTTGTATTTGTGTTTCAAGAATAAGATGACACTGTTTGGCAAGAAATGGTGTGCCGAGAAGAGATTAACGGAGAAAAGTGTTCTAGGTTAAAAAAACAACAGGCCCAATGAACAAAAAGGTGAAATTTCGATATTTCACCCGTGAGATGAAATATTGTAGAACGACCCCAAAATATATTAATAAGAGTCCAACCCAAGTATTAATTAAAATGTTTTATTTTGTTATAGAAACAAATTGTTACTGTACATCTATCACTCATTGCCTTTTCATTTGGTAACGCAACTTGAAGGTGTCACTACAACATATTTGCCTTTCCCCAACAGTTGAAAAGTGTAGGCTAAAATAGGAAAATTGTTGTAAAAACCTATAGGGAACAACTTTTAACTGTAGAATATTTTAGTGTACAGGCTACAGTTTTTGACATGTTCTATTTTAACTGATTTTTTTTTCATTGATCTTCGTTTCTATTTATTTGCTGATGGGGTTAGTGATTTTTTATTTTGTTTGTCATAAGTTGTCCTATGATTTCCCTCCTTGAAATAACATCTTCATTAGTTATTAATTTTTATGTAAGCTTAATACGGTGAATACCTCCATTTTTCAACCCCTCTGTGCGTATCTTCATCTCTCGAGAGTACTCCAGACCAAAACCACGCTATTAATATTAGTACAATTCATTTTTTTGTTTTTTTAAATAAATTTAAAAATCAACATGTTAATGTAGATTGATTCACAAGAAGTCTTAATTTTGAGATATGGAATTTTCATTTAAAATTAATTAATTATTGTTATATTCATTTAATGAAGTCATAATTGTTATAGTTTATAAGTGGAAGGTAAATCACCTATCCTATTAGAGAAGCAAAGTCTGATTTCAATTCTTAAGTTCAATTCATACTCAATATTACAAAGAATCCTATGTAAGATGTAGTTTTCGTAGCTAGGGTTTACAATCCAATCATAAAGATCTTAAAACCCATGAACTACAACATTTTTTTACTTTAGGTCACACCTAAAAAATCATGTTCGGAGACACCAAAATTGTGGTATAAAGGTTTAAGGTGTGCTTCATGTTGCCATGTTCCATTCCAATAGGCCACACTTTTTCATTTTCGGCCACCCTTCATAAATAAGCATGACCTAAACTAACAGATTGAATAGACCAAGATCTTCATAAGCATTTTCAGGCTACATTTTTTTCATGTTTAGAAAATGCTTTTATTCATGTTGTTATATATTTACACCACGACTATTCAGGTGTGGAGTGATAAGTGTAAAATTAGCGTTAATTTCATATAGTTTTTATTACACTTATCAAGGATTAAATAGTAATTTATGCCCCAAAATATCCCTTTTTGTTAATATTTATAATAATTGTATTTATTTGATACAAATTTGAATATGATGCTATTTTAAATAGAAATTTGCTATTTTATGCAGAATTATAGCAGATTTGGAACAAGAGTAGAAAAAACATCAGAATGGAGAATATTGCAGGTTCAGAAATTAAATAAATAAAAGAAAATCAGAAAATCCTGCAAAGAATCTTTTCAATTCAAATCCAAGGCAGATAAATACAATAATAATTCGGATAAAAGGATAAAGGAAAACCAGATAAGATCAGAAAGGAATCAAGAGGTTAGATCCACAAATCAATGAAAGTTGCAGCGTGTCACACGCTCCACGTACGCTCCACGTAAGCGCACGTGGAGCGCATGAGCAGAATGGCCAAGCTTCATGTGCGCTAAGCACACATGAAGCGCGCGACTCCTGATTGTTGAAAACGCGCGCAGTGACGTCAATTGATGAAGGGGAAGCTTCTGATTGGTCAAGCTTCACTCAAATGACGTCAATTAATGAAAATGTCGGCTCTGATTGGATTAAACACTCACCAGTGACATCACAACTTGATCCCTTGAAGGTTTTCCAAGTCTATAAATAGAGCCCTTGGCAAAGGTCACAAGGCAGGTCCTCGGGACCCAAAACACTGATACAAAGGGAGAGTAGTATAGGATTGGGAAAGGTGACAGATTCTCAGTAGTTTGTAATGGCTACCATGAGTAGCTAAGCTCTCCAGTAGGATTTGATGTAGTAGATTCAATCCCCTTGTGTATAAGAATTCTCTTTTCTATTTTATTTATGATTCTATGCTTGTAATTTATCGGTATCTTTATGCTGTGTGTAATGCATCAACTCTGCGCGTGCGCCGGGATGGTAGGCTAGTGCTCTGGATACAAAAAGTGGAACTCCGGCTAGTATCAGAGGTAGGTGAGCATGGAGCTGTTCATGAAGCTTATTCTCGGATTGCTGAAGGTACTCGGGTTAGTCATATCGTAGCATAAGGATTGTATTCTAACGATTGGAGGTTCAATGAGTGACACACCCCTCCATAGGTGCCTTATGTGAAAGTATGGTTAATTCGATAGCGCTGATTGTAAAATACGAAGAATGTTCGGGGTCACCAAATGCCACTTTGAATGCCTGTAGAGAATAGCTTTTGGCGTTTATTTATGATGTTATAGGGGAATTTGCGGGTACGATAATTACCAGGCATGCCTTATAATTATTGTAATTAAACAATGCTAAGGTGATTATAAGTACGATCATAAATAAGGGAAAAGGGATTCGAATGCACAAGGGGGGAGATGAAACGAAATCAAATCCTAGTCCTAAATACTATTATCTCGTGTTATCTTTGCTTATTTTAACATTCCGTAAAACCAACCTTTTTGCGAAAACGCTTTATTGAAAATACAATTACTCTAACTTTACAAGTTAAAACCGCTCCCTGTGGATACGATACTCTACTTACTCTAAAACTACTGGACTACTGGTAAACTTGCCAGGAAACCCATCAAGTTTTTGGCGCCGTTGCCGGGGAGCGGTGTCTCAATTTGTATAGTTTTAGTGATTGAATTTTCAATTGTTTCAAAAATTTTCAAAAAGTGTATTTTAAATTTTAATTTTCATATTTCTTTTTTATTTTTTTTTTTTAAAAAAAAATTTGATATTTGAAATTTGAGATTTATCTTATCTTATCTTCAATACTTATCTTGTTTGAATTCTTTTAGAATTTAGGATAAGTAAATATCATATTTCAAATTCAAATTCTATCTTAGAATTTAGGATTTTATTTTTTTATTATTATTTTTTATTTATTTTCTTTTTTTTATTATTTTTGAAAAAAAAATTTAAGTCCACCTTCCTGAGCTAACAATTGTTTGAGATTCTTGAATAAATACTTTTGATAGGTATCTCAAAATCAATTAATGGAAGGAACACAATCCAGAAGGACTTTGGGAGATTATATCATGCCTAAGGGGATATTTCATCATCCAAGAACTGCTCACCCAATTTATACAAAAGCTGTGGAAATAGAAGGAGCACATCTTCAACTTGTTAAAGCTCAATAGTTCACAAGATCGGCACACAAGGATCCAAATAATCATCTTTTTACATTCCTGGAACTCGTTGAAACTATGGGTTTTGAAGAGAATGACAAAGAAGCTGCATGCTTACGTCTATTTTCCTTTTCTCTTGCAGGAAAAGCCAAGGATTGGTTAATGTCACACCCCAGCCGAAGTCTGAACAATTGGAACGTGGTAGCAGAAAAATTTGCAAGAAGATTTTGTTGCAAGCCATGTTACATTCAAACCAAGGCACACACTTCTTCAATCAAGCAAGAATCAAAATATTTCTCTCATGCACCGATTCAAGATGATGTTTCACCCCATAAGCAGATCTTTGAAGATGAACTTAGGAGGTTGGAGCAGTCATCAGAAGCACTCAATAAGAAGATAGCCAACCTTTCTCAGCCACCGCAAACAGTTCACGCTTATCCTATCCAGTCATCACAATTAATTTGTGACTTTTGCGGAGGTAATCATCTCAACGATGAATGCTCTTTTCTAGACATTCAAGAAGAGGAAGCTGAAGAAGAGGAAACTGATGAAGCACAAGAAGAGGAAGCTGAAGAAAGAGAATCAGAAGAAGTTGATAAAGAGGAGGAAGAAGAAGAATGTGAAGCAGAAAAAGAAGAGTTCACACATTCAGACAAAGACTCTTTTCAGCTATATTGTGAAAGAGAAGGACTATCAGTTGACCTCGTGCTAGAAGAAATACAGAATATATATTGGAAGTTTTCAGAAAATGCACCACTCAACGCTGAAGAGCAGTGTGATGATATCAACAATAACCTGGCTGAAGAAAAGGAAGAAAAAGAAGGTGCAGTAGAGGTAGAAGAGGAAAAAGGAGAGGATGAGACACAAAAGATGGTGCTTGAAGAAGAATCTGACTGTGAAAGGGAAAAAGAGAAAGGTGAACCTGAAACAGAGGAAAAAGGTGAACAGAGGGATGATGAATCAAAGCCCAAGGAAGGAAGGGAAGATATATCAAGACCAAAGATCGTGCCTTATCCAACCAGTCCTGCAAAAGAAGATCAAGAAAGGTATGGTACAAGTAATGATCCTTCCAGACCTCCCATAAGAAAGGCATGGAAGCACACTGATCAGAACAAGGCAAAGAGAAGGAAAGTCATGCTAAAATCAAACTCAGAGCCTAGAGCCAGATTGAAGATCAAGTGGTCATGAGTGTTTCATATCAAGGACCCCTGCAAGGCAAAGAATTTGAGAGCAACCAATGGTGAATCATCAAGGCTTTAAGAGAAGAAGACTCATGCACCTGAGAGCAAGAAAATAAAGAAAAGAAGATTCAAGCCAAGGGAGTCAGAGGCATGGTCTAATTCTAAAAAGAAGCCCAAATGCTTAAAGACATTTCACACTACAGGTTGCTCCAAGGCAATGTTATGGGGAGGCTTATGTGCCAAAGAAAGGAAGGGTGCAGCTCACAAGCTCACCAAAAGATTCCAGTATCAGCTACCCTAACAGAGCAGGCATCGAGCTATAAGACGTTAAACAAGCGCTTCCTAGGAGGCAACCTAGAGATTTTTAAGTTTTTAGTTTTTTTTTTCTTTTGTTTTTGTTTGTTAATTAGGATTTTTCAATTTTTTTAGGATTTAGGAAAATTTCAAAACTAATTGGAATAAGTTTGTGGAATGTAAAATAATTTTTTTTAATAGTCACTGTTTTCTGCGCTTCACCTGCGCCGCGTAGCAGTTCAAAATTTTAAAAATCTTCTATTTTCTCATGTACTGTTTCTCAGCTTCCTAAGCTTTCTTTTCACTTTTTCCACTAACAAACTTCAATCAGTTTTGAAGCTTTCAAATTTCATGCATTTTTTTTATTATTTATTTTTTTTACCAATTAAAATCTTCATCTATTCTGCTTTCATGATTTACACTTTAGGATAGCAACTTTAAAATTATGAATATTATTATCTGCTATCCTTAATGTGTTTTTGGCTGAAGAACAATGTGCTTAATTGGAATACTCTTTGTTTTGTGAGTTATTAAATTGGAAAGTGTTATGCTCTATCTTTTTCAAAAATTTTAAACTCTCACTTTCTATGGATTGATCGAATACTTGCAAAACAAATGAGTATATTCTGTTTTTATGAAGGCATTACCAAGTGTAGTAAATTTTTTGTTGAAAATAATTCTTTATGCATGCAATTGGTTAATGATAGGCTTCCATGTTCTTCATGAATGGGTATAAGGCATCATTAAAATAAATGTGCAACTAATTGTTGTTATTTGACTTTTCAGATGCCTAGGAATAAATTGCTAGTCTTTCCCATGGCTTTAGCTCACAAGGAGAAGGCATGGGGAAAAAAGATCAGAAAATGTGATCCTATGAGATTCCCGAGTGCATAGGCTGCTGCAAGACCCATACCCAGGCATGTTGTTTGAAGAGTTCCGAATATTCTAGCAGTGGCCTGGGGACAGGCCTATTCTTCCAGGAGGGAGGTGAAGCAGCAGCAGCTGGAGAATATAACAAGGACCCACAGGATACAGAGGATCAAGATTAACATTGGTGTTTTTCTTTCTTTTCTTTCTTTTATTTTCTATTTTCTTAATTTTTAGGACCCCTAATTAGGAATGTTTTATTTTTAGGATTTTTAAAATTTTTAGGACTTAGGGTTTAGGAAATAAAAAAGGAAATTTTTTGAAAAATCTTTGAAATTAGGTAGTTTAACTAACTAGATTAGGAAAGAAAAGAGGTCCAGTGATTAATCCCATAATCAATTATGATTAGGATACTTCACATGAGAATCAATCAGGGTAGTTAATTAAAACCAATAAATATTTTATCAAGGAATTTAGCCAAGTAACCGGTGAGTTGAGAGCCCAAACACTAAATCGAGAGTTTTTCACCGCTGTCTGTCAATTTTTATTGATTGAGATTTTGAATCTTTTGCTGTTTTTGGAAAATATGGAAATGACAAAGGCAAATTTTTGTTTTTCAATATATTTGCTCAGAGCCAAAAAGCCAACCTTGATACAATTTTTCCAATTTTTGACAACCCATTTTGAGCCTTAATTAATTATTCTTGTTCACCCAAGCCAAAATAAATATATATATATCCTGTCCCTCACACATTGGGATAGAGAGCAAGGTGGCAAGTAGAAAAATAATGGGAAGAAAAGGTTGCAATTCCAAGGAGCAGGTACAGAAAAAGAAAAAGAAAAAGAAGATCACTCCCCCTAAAATCAAAAAGAAAAAGTGAATAAATTGAATAAGTTGGGGGAAGTGCATCTTCAAATAAGGAAAGAGGTCTGCAAAGAAAAGAAATAAATCAAGAGAAAATGGTGGAAGGAGAGAAAATCAAAAGCAACATCCAAAGATCCTATCTATTCTAGATGTTTATTGTTTATCCAAGAAAAACCATAATTTCTTGATAACCCAGCCTCATTACAACCTTGAAAAGACCTTTTGATCCATATCAACCATAAACAAGCTTAGGAACTAGAAATGACTATCAATATTAGTTGTTCAGCAGTGGTGAAAATATTGAGGGAAACAATACCCGTGAGCATGAGTGAAATTCCTTGGTATTTTGTTTATTGCTTTAATTGCTACTACTGAGAAAATTCAAATTGTTGTTTGTGTTCTAATTCTGGTTGAGCCATGGTAATATCACTTGGTCCTGATTTTTCCTAAAATAAAAAGTGACTTCTGCCTAATAAAGAGATAACAAAAAAGTTTTTCTTGTAATTGTTTTGAGAATCATTATCAAGGGTATTTTGAAAATTTTGACTGCAAAGGGTGTCTTACTTGAGGACAAGCAAGAAATTAAGTTGGGGGGTATTTGATAAGTGTAAAATTAGCGTTAATTTCATATAGTTTTTATTACACTTATCAAGGATTAAATAGTAATTTATGCCCCAAAAATATCCCTTTTTGTTAATATTTATAATAATTGTATTTATTTGATACAAATTTGAATATGATGCTATTTTAAATAGAAATTTGCTATTTTATGCAGAATTATAGCAGATTTGGAACAAGAGTAGAAAAAGCATCAGAATGGAGGATATTGCAGGTTCAGAAATTAAATAAATAAAAGAAAATCAGAAAATCCTGCAAAGAATCTTTTCAATTCAAATCCAAGGCAGATAAATACAACAATAATTCAGATAAAGGGATAAAGGAAAACCAGATAAGATCAGAAAGGAATCAAGAGGTTAGATCCACAAATCAAGGAAAGCTGCAGCGTGTCACACGCTCCACATGCGCTTAGCGCACGTGGAGCGCATGAGCAGAATGGCCAAGCTTCATGTGCGCTAAGCGCACATGAAGCGCGCGACTCCTGATTGTTGAAAACGCGCGCAGTGACGTCAATTAACGAAGGGGAAGCTCCTGATTGGTCAAGCTTCACTCAAATGACGTCAATTAATGAAAAGACCGCCTCTGATTGGATTAAACACTCACCAGTGACATCACAACCTGATCCCTTGAAGGTTTTCCAAGTCTATAAATAGAGCCCTTGGCAAAGGTCACAAGGCAGGTCCTCGGGACCCAAAACACTGATACAAAGGGAGAGTAGTATAGGATTGGGAAAGGTGACAGATTTCTCAGTAGTTTGTAATGGCTACCATGAGTAGCTAAGCTCTCTAGTAGGATTTGATGTAGTAGATTCAATCCCCTTGTGTATAAGAATTCTCTTTTCTATTTTATTTATGATTCTATGCTTGTAATTTATCGGTATATTTATGCTGTGTGTAATGCATCAACTCTGCGCGTGCGCCGGGATGGTAGGCTAGTGCTATGGATACAAAAAGTGGAACTCCGACTAGTATCAGAGGTAGGTGAGCATGGAGCTGTTCATGAAGCTTATTCTCGGATTGCTGAAGGTACTCGGGTTAGTCATATCGTAGCATAAGGATTGTATTCTAACGATCGGAGGTTCAGTGAGTGACACACCCCTCCGTAGGTGCCTTATGTAAAAGTATGGTTAATTCGATAGCGCTGATTGCAAAATACGGGGAATGTTCGGGGTCGCCAAATGCCACTTTGAATGCCTGTAGAGAATAGCTTTTGGCGTTTATTTATGATGTTATAGGGGAATTTGCGGGTACGATAATTACCAGACATGCCTTATAATTATTGTAATTAAACAATGCTAAGGTGATTACAAGTACGATCATAAATAAGGGAAAAGGGATTCGAATGCACAAGGGGGGAGATGAAACGAAATCAAATCCTAGTCCTAAATACTATTATCTCGTGTATCTTTGCTTATTTTATCATTCCGTAAAACCAACCTTTTTGCGAAAACGTTTTATTGAAAATACAATTACTCTAACTTTACAAGTTAAAACCGCTCCCTGTACACGATACTCTACTTACTCTAAAACTACTGGACTACTGGTAAACTTGCCAGGAAACCCATCATGGAGTGGCAGAACTTGAACCAAAAAATTGGGGGAGCCAACATAAGATTTAATGTACAAATTAAATATATAATATTATATTAAATTTGGTCCTCTATTTTTTTTTTAAAACAATATGTATTTTTAGTCACCGCTATTAACTATGCCCTATTAAGTTGTGTTTGTAATTTTATTATGGTTTTTCTCGAGTAAAAATTCACTGAAAATTCCTTGCTATTTTTCACTAGAAAAATCTAGAGGAAGTTTCCCAAAAAAAACATCACCAATTATTTTATGAAAAATGTTGCCACAAATATTTCGTATTTTTATAAAATAAGAATAATAAAAAATTTCCAGAAAACTTTAAAACATGAAAAACATTTCCTAAGAATTTTGAAATCCCAAAAAATCTAAAGGAAAATCTTTAGAAAAATCTAAAGGAACATATGAAAGAAATGTGACTACATTATCATTTAACAGAACATAATTAATGGCAAAAATTAAAAGAATATTTTAAAAAATAGATGAGTAAAATAAAAATATAAAAGAGGAATCCAAGCCAAATTTACTATATTTTTTATGGAATAAAAATATATTTAACCTCTTAATAATTACATAAAGTAAATTATTATAGATCACCATTAGTTAATAAGGCACTATGAGAGAAGCTGTTTCTTTGCTCTCCAATAGGTTTAGGACTAAAGTTAAGAAAGAGAAACTTACACACAAAATTTAAAATTTAAGAATATCATTAGTAATATATTAATATATATATATATATATATATATATATATATATATATATATATATATATATATATGGGTGGGGATCAACTTACTCCAGGAGTAAGTCTGGGTAAAGTTACTCCGCTTAATAACTTTTCATCAACATTGAATTTCATCAATCCAACCGTCATATTAACAGTTTTCATTGAGTAGATAAAGCTTACAAAATTTTATAAAATTTAAAAATCATTTGATGTTTCATCAAATCACTTCAATTTAACGGGTAATATACTTTTTAAAATATAAGTAAATGTTCACTCTAAAATTACATACCTATGAATGTCCAATTAATCTAAAATTTGGTATGCATAATTATCATATTAATATCAAATTAATCAACGGTTGGATTGATGAAATTCAATGTTGATAAGAAACTATTAAGCGGAGTAACTTACCCAGACTTACTCCTGGAGTAAGTTGATCCCCACCCTATATAAGTTGATCCCCACCCTCTCTCTCTCTCTCTATATATATATTAATAATTATAGAAATGTATATGTTTAAAAATTGTTTAAAAAATCTTTAGGGGAGTCATGGCCCCCACCCTCTATATATATATATTAATAATTATAGAAATGTATATGTTTAAAAATTGTTTAAAAAATCTTTAGGGGAGTCATGGCCCCCCTGTCATGCTGAAGTTTCGCCGTTGGTGTGATCATATATTTTATACTACATTTTTTCCTATAACCATGGTCAAATAATATAGGCATTAGCCATCAAATTTAAAAAATAATTATATAATTGTTGACAATATAGTTTAAATAATTGTTTTTTAGCTGTAGTCGTTTAAAATTTATTTAACTATGATCACACAATATATACAATATTTTGTATGTTGAGTTTAGGCAACAATTTTGTAGGTTGATTTATTTAATATATAAATACCATTCATTAGTTACAATATTTCTAGCTCGGGATTACTACCATGCTCAATCTCAGCCTTCTGAAGTCTCTGTGGCGCAGCGAACTTGTTTTAAGCATGTGGGTTGGTCACCACCTGTGGATGGGTGGGTCAAGTGGAAAGGGTGCTTCCAGTGGAGCTGTTCTTCGTGATACCAATGGGAATTGGCTTACTGGGGTGGTTCGAAATATTGGTTCTACTTCTATTATTATAGCTGAATTGTGGGCTTTTAAGGATGCTGCTCATGTTTCTTTTTCTAGAGGAGATACTAATGTTTGGCTAGAGAGTGATTCAATTACTGCGGTCAATTTTGTTAAGAAGGGTGTTCCTCATAGTCATCCTTGCTTTGCTCTGGTTTCTGCTATTCGTAGAGACTTGGCGATGATTCAACATTTTTATGTTTCTCATGTTTATCGTGAGCGGAACTCGGTAGCTGATGGTCTTGCTGATTTGAGTCACTCTTATCCTTTACGACTGCATGTTCTTATTGTTCCCCCTGTGTCTGTCTCTCATTTTCCTTTTTCAGATATTTTTGGTGTTTGATTTCCTAGACTTTGTTTAGTCTAGTGGGGCTTTGTCCCCTCCCTTTTATCAAAAAAATAAAATAAAAGTATGTTGTTTGAAAAATAAAGGAGTAAAATAAGAAAAACAAAAGAGGAATTCAAGCCAAAAATTACTATATTTTTATGAAATAAAAATATATTTAACCATAAAATAACATAAAAGGAACTATTAGGAATCACCTTTAATTAAGGCACTGTGAGGGAAGCTGCTTGTTTCTTTGCTCTCTGATAGCTTTAGGACTAAAGTTAAGAAAAAAAATAACTCATACAAAATTTGGAATTTAAGAATATCACTGGTATTATAAAGTAAACAATTTCTAATAAATATAGAAATATATATATATATATGTATAAAAAATGTTTTAAAAATCTCTGGGGGGGAGCTTGTCATGCAGCAGTATCGCCCCTGGGATGATCATATATTTTATTCTACATTTTCTTATAACCATGGACAAATAATATAGACATTAGCCATCAAATTTAAGAAATGATTATATAATTGGTACCAATACATTTTAAGTAATGATTTTTTAAGTTGTAGTCGTTAATTTAATGTTTATTTAACTATGACCACACAATATATACAATAATTTTGCTTGTTGAGTTTAGGTAATGATTTTATAGGTTGATTTATTTAATCCACTATTATAAATATACCATTCATTAGTTACACTGTTTTGTTATTTAATTACATATAATTGGTTGTTACAGACAATGTTTTGATGATATTGAATTTTAAAAATAATAATTGAACTTGTAAATTATAATAATTATAATAAATATTTGATTTAAATAATCTAAACACACATTGCATAATTCTTGTCAATTCTATAAACTCAAAAAGTATAGAAAATTGACCTAAGAGATAAAAATAGTTTTATCTCTCTCAATTTTAACAAATTAATATTACAAACTTCTAAGACATCTCATGATCATCATTCTTCTTCAACATGAGATGATCTTCATCCTCTACAACCTATTAATATGAAAGCATAGAATATAATTTTATAAATAGTAATAATTATAAGTTAGTATTTAATACTACGTAAAAAAAAGTTAGTATTTAATACATTAGTCATATTTAAAAGAGGTGCAATCATTATATTAATGTTTTAAAAATTAGACCAGTTATTGAACAGGTGAAGACACTAATTCATAGTTCATTGGTTCAAATGTGGTTGAATCTTGGTCGAATTGGTATTAATTAAATATATATTTTTAACATTATATAAAATTTTAATTAATAAAATAACATAAACTTATAAGAAATTAAAATATATAAATTTTTAATTTAATACAAAGAATCTTATTATATATGCTTTATAAGATAAAAAATTAATAATTGGTAATATTATATATGTGTATAATTCTTAAATATATGTCTTTATTTATCTTAGAAATATATAAAATTAAATAAAAAATTGAAAAAATAAAAAAATAAAATTTTTGAAACTTTTTAAAAAAGCTAATTCAACCCGTTTTGGACCGGTTCTCCATCGGTTCTAAGAGCTACCAATTTTTTCAGTTGAGTGCACTAGTCACCGAACCAATTCCCCCTCAGTCCGATTTGATTATGAAAATCACACATTATACCTTTAGTAAGGGCCATGAAATACACATGGATTCTCAATCATCTCAAGAATAATTAATATAATCAAGGAATTTTATATCTTCCTTCCTTATTAGTATTTAGCAAAGCAATCACATTACAAATATGTTCAAGCAGGATATGGAAGTGCATAAACTTGAATTTTTTTTTTTATAATTTTTGATGAATTTCACGTTACAAAATATTTGAACGATGGTAAATATTTTTACACATTAATCATCCCTCAAATTTAACCTTTTAATACTTTTTTAATGCTTAATTAATAAGTCATAAGCATATTTTGTCAATTCAGATTCACATTGGGCATAGTTGCATTTTTTAGCATAATTTGAAATTTACAATATTTTAGAATTTTAAGCATAACTCGAGTTCTAGACATGTAAAATTATGAAATTTATATTGTAGAAAAGGTAAAAGAAAGCCCTACAACTTTTCTGTTAAACCCAAAAGTTGAATCTGATGTCTAGCAGGTCGAAATAGGCTTGGAGTCGGAATAATTATCGTGTCATGAGAACCTGAACAACGCCCAAAGATTGGCAATAACTTGGGTTACAAAACTCCTTTAATTTTGGACTCAAACCATCAACACTTGGAAGTTAACATCTAGGGCTTCATTTCATCTGAAGACAACTTCCTTGGATTCGACCATCTCAATGATATAATTCGGGTTGCAAGTGGGAGACAAGTTGCTGAATGATAGATAGGAAAGGAAATAATGGATGCATAGTTCAAAGTAATGGATAAAAGTGCTAGATAATCGATAAAAAAATTCCATTTTTATGTATTAAACATATTGGGTCATGGCTGAATGATAAACATAAAAATGGTATATTTTCACCTCCTATAAATAGGAGGGTTTGTTAGGTATAAAATCATCCAAGTTGTAGAATCTAATGGGGT
The DNA here is from genome assembly GCA_026901365.1 of Sesbania bispinosa. Taxonomy (NCBI): domain Eukaryota; kingdom Viridiplantae; phylum Streptophyta; class Magnoliopsida; order Fabales; family Fabaceae; genus Sesbania; species Sesbania bispinosa. The sequence continues at coordinate 839,318 of QLOH01000382.1, forward strand.
TGTCCTTGATCGTGGAGCTTGTCTTTGTCTCTTTCCTATCTATCTTTTCTATTTCTTCTTTTTGTTCCTTAATTTGTGCATTATATTTTAGTTTATGTGCTAATTGTGTTATTTTGCTGATTACAATTGTAGATCCTACCATGCATGTTATCATATGCACTCCCAACATTGTTTGCCTTGTCATTACCAACACTAACACTCTTTCTATCGTATAACATCAACCTGATGGGTTGATCATGATACATTACATGGGTCATAACGGTAGCAGAGTGATTCCAAGAGTTGGAATGAGCCCGGTCCCATAAATTGAAAATAGGCTTGAGACTTTTGCACATATTCAAAGGGAAGGAGATGATGACTTGTGATTTAGAGGGAAGAAGAACCTTTATGTGGCTAAGGAAGACGTGGTTTTGGCTTGGAGGTTCGATACACAAGATGAAAGTACTAAACTAGGTCAAAAAAAGGAAGGAAATATGTCGCATTGTGTGGAACATTTGTTGACTCGTTTGGTGGTTGAGCGCAAGAGGCCTGGTAAGGTGATGACAGAGGATATAAGTGTGAATAAATAACGGTATAATTTTTTTAGTAAAAAATGAGCTATCTTTATCTCATATTTTACACTAATATTTGAAGACACCAAAAAATGGTGGCGTATACATTTTCTTTCTATCTTCCCTAATTATTTCTTAAGGAATTTAGAGTCTATCTGTTTACAGTTGTTTCGGTCTAGTATCGAATGACTAATACAAAGATTCTTGAGTTCGTATAATGAGAGGTGTTATTGATAAATTGAAGTAGGTTGGTTCTTCTACCCCGTATATTCATATATATATATATACACACACAACATACATCTCCTTTCCCTAAGATGTCGCCTCGGGAGGCCTCGCCATTCTGCGTAAGCAGCCGGGGTTTCCTTTTTCTTGATTGTTTTGATTGATTATCTTTAAAGCATATCATCCCTTTTTAATCATAATGTCATTTTGTCTAAAAATATCTTTTGGATACATTTCCTCTTTCGTATAACGGCTCCCTGCTTCTTGCATGGCGCGCCGCGTTTCCTTGTTCCTATACCCTTGATACTGGCGTGGCAGCTTTGCTTGTGCCACTTCCTCTGTACCGTGCCTTCTTCAACAAGAAATATAAAGATGCCTGGCTCTGTTCCCTTTGACCCATACATTGTTCTCCTTGGACCGTATCTAGACGTCGACTCCTGGGCCTGACCCATTCCAATATTCATCCAAAACAATTGCCCCCTATGCTTTGCGTAATCTGTTAGATTTCCAAAGCATAATGCAGTTTCATGATGTAGGTGACAGTTGGGGATATTTACTGGGTGAAATGACCCCCATTACTTCCGCACGATTCCTATAGACACAAGCCACTCTTATTCAAAATTTAAACAAAGCTCCCTTTGGGACTAGAAACTTCTCTTCTCCTTTTAACTTCTCTGTGCTTCTTCCCTTAACTGCTTCTCTATAGATTTTTCCTTTCTCTCTTTTCTTTTACAAGCATGGTGAAATCTCGTCCTTCTCGCTCGGAGCAACTTTAGGGAGATTCTTTCTCTTCAGAAATCGGAATGGAGGATTCTTCTTCAGAATTGATTCCTCGTTCTGTTTCCTTTACCACTTGGTCTCGTTTGCCCCCGGCTCGGGTTGTTCCTGTTGATTCGTCGGAAAGGAGATGGGTAACGGATCGTAACCCCCCCCGCTTCGTCCTTTTCGTCTTGCCCTTGTGTCTGGTGATGACTTTTTCAGGGATTCCCTAGTTTCTCAGGTGGTGCGCCGTGAAGAGGCCCTTTTGTTTCATGATGTCCCGAATATGCCTACGCATTTGGTGGGCCCTTCGCTTCTTCGCTCCCATGTTCGGAGGCAAGAATTCCCCTGGTCTCCCATCATTTTTTCAACCAGGTATACTTTTACTGGGTGTTGGGCTGAATGGGTAGATCACATTTTCGCCAATGACACTCCTTTTGTGGATATTTTGAACAAGGTGGGCATTGCGGATGCGATAAAATTGTCTCATAGGTTAGGCGCTTTTAGGAAAGTTGACGACCTAGAGTATCTGGTACAACGTTGGTCCCATATTACTCACACCTTCTATACTGCATGGGGTGAATTCACACCCCCATTGGAAGATGTCTATGTTTTGTTGAAATTGCCTGTGTTTGGGGATTGTGATATTACCAACATTGTTGTGGAGAGTCATCTGATTGATATGGCTAAAGATTTGAAAGCGGCAACTACTGATAGTGCTAGATATAGCCGGGAGTTCCTTGCCAAGCGTTGTATAACTCTTATTCCTCATGTCGATCCCGCGGCCAAGACGCCCCCCAAGAAGGTTCATGGAACCGGGAACGTTTTGCCCCCAGAGCAACGCAAGAGCGCTCGAGAGTCTCTGAAGTATACTTTCGCCACATGGGTACGCTACTTCTTTGGTGATTACGACGCCGGTAAGAACTTTCACACTGGTCCATCAATTTATCAGCCCATGAAGAGAGCAAATTTCATTGCCTTTTGGTTGTCAAAATATATCTTTCTGGGCCCTCCTTGTGACACCCTTCTACCCCAATCTCTTATACATTCAGTAATTTGAAATATTTAGGAAACGTTATGGACCACATCGGGTAAAAAGGTTCACATCTCTTTCTAACAAAACGTCAATTGATTCAAAACCAGCTCAATTAAAATAAAAATTAAAGTCAACGGTTTTTAGAATAATTAAAACCTCAAAATCTCAATGTCAACATCAAAATATCCCTATTGGCCATGTAAGATACTTAAAATAATTTTCATAATCTCCTCTTAATAACATAAAAATAAAACCCCTATTACTAAGCCCTGATGTCACAAGTATCAGAGCGACACCCCTTCAATTCAATACTCCGCACCTGGCATGCCATCTTCACTACATGTAAATCAACCACAGAGAACACGGTGAGGAAAAGAACACCAACTTATACATGCACGCAGAAGGCTACCCTATCCTCACCCACACATAGTTATAATCATCATCAAACCATATCATAATCATATTATCTCACACTCTTATTATCTAATATATTATCTCATCAAAAGTTTATAAGTCACTTCGCAAATCATCAAGAAAACACATTCTCTACACTCGACATATAATGCTCATATCATCATATCACATTTCATTTCCATCATAAAATACAATGTAGGTTCATTCTATGATCATGCACACCAAAACCCATCCCAAGGATCATGACTCGGAACTCCGTACGATGGGCGCACCTCATCAATCTCCCTAGTTGTTACCAATGATGGCCCTACCGTTAACGCCCTTTCTTGGCCGATAAGTTGCACCCCCTCAATGGGCCCGTGCAAAGACATTCGACCCTAGGTTGCACCCCCTCAATGGGCCCATGCATCGAATGTCCCATCATGGTCTCTGAACCCCCTCTATGGGCCCGTGCAGTTCACTTCCTGAGTTGAACACCCTCAATGGGCCCGCGCATCTCAGTTACCACACCTCATATGCTCAATGCATCATCATCGTACATATCACACCTCATATGCTCAATGCATCATCATCATCACACATCTCATACCTCATATACTCAATGCATTATCATCATACATAACACACCTCATATGCTCATTACATCATCATCATACATCAAAATATCATAAACATCTAGCATCACATGGGATATTCATATCATCATATTCATACCACAATCAATGCACTTTAAACATCTAATTAAATCTCTCAATTCCACAAACGATTTGTATAAACAACATCAATAGACAAAAGAGTCATAATCATCACATAAACAACACTCTCATACACAATTGGACCTGGTAATCGATTACCACACAGCTGTAATCGATTATCAGCAACTCTGAGACACAAAATTCACTCTGGTAATCGATTACAAGCCTCCTGTAATCGATTACCAGCCAATCACCTCTCTGGTAATCGATTACCACACAGTTGTAGTCGATTACCAGCATGTTAACTCTCTGGTAATCGATTACCAGCAACCCAAACTCACTCCACGCTGCCCAGAAAACCCTGTAATCGATTACAGACTTCTGTAATCGATTACCCACGACACGAGACGACAGTTCTTGCAATTTTTACCCCTTTTAAACCCTTATCTTTAACCTCTAATCAATTATCATTGTTAATACTCCAATCCTACACGTTTTTACTGAACAAACTCAACGAAAACACCAATCTTTACAACAAATTTTCACAGTTATTTCGTTATGATCACCAATCTCTAAACCCTTATTTACCCTTTTTCGCTATTCTCGCTACCCTCCTTCAGTTCAATCAAGACTCATCAGGATTAACACATTTAAGCATCAAGCAACAGATTTTCATCACGCAACACGTAATACACATATCAAATTCGAATTTAAAATCTTAGAGGGTCTTATGGTTGCCCTCACTACCCAAGCACTCCCACATACACATACAAGCAGCACTCTTTCCCCCACCGTACCTTGAAGGTGAAGGTCGAACAACAATGATTGACTCTTTCTTGATGATCACTCTACAGAAACCTCCTCTTGAGATGTCGTTTCTCCCCTCCTTATGGTTTCGCTCTCTGACGATTTGAAAAAATAAGGATTAGGGTGAATTGGTAACTGATAAGTGAAAATTAGTTGATAAATTAGAGCACTTTTTATTTCACTTATCAAGGATAAAATGATAATTTTGCCCCGATTTAATCCCTTTTTATTAAATATTAGATAAATTATATTTATTAATCTAAGATTTGAATTTGATGCTATTTCGATAGAAATATTGTTGATTTTTGCAGGATGTTGCAAAGATTTGATTTGAAGGATAGATAACATTAAATGAGGGAGATATCTGCAAGATTTGAGATTGATTGAAGACATTTAATGAAGATTTGAAGAAGATTTGAGACAATTAATGAGGAGATCATTGTCAATCAATCAAGGATTCTGCAGACAAGCTTCCCAAATAAATCAAAGATTGCTCAATAAATGCAAGGATTTTATCAAGAAAAGGGAAACAAGGTGTGACACCCTTCTACCCCATACTCTTAGATGTTTAATAAATTGAAGTTTAGAAAAGGTAATGTCCCACGATGGGTAAAAAGGTTCACAAACGCTCTTATTAAAAACCTCATGAGTTCAAAAACACTTAATTAAATGAAAGTATACTTCAAATATAATCCAAAAATTATGCAGCAGAATCTCTAAAGAAATAAAACAACTAAAATGACCTACTTGCCGAACAAGGTATCCAAAATAGTTCATAAAATACTCCTAACTAGAAACATAATAAAGTCTCCCAAGTACACCCTGATGTCACATCTATCAGAGCACATCCCTTAATCATACTCGACACCCATCGTGTCCTCATCAACACCTGTAAAAATATATCCACAGAATACAGTGAGGAAAAAGATACTACTCATACACACACATAGGAAATGCCCTATCCTCACCCACAAATAACAACATCATCATATATCATACTGCCAATACATCAGATAAACCATCATATAACAATTATCCCAAAACTCAGCATATAGCTATTCATCTATATCAACATATATATTTCATACCATCATTCACATTTATACACATAATACATCCATCATGTATTCACCAAACCCATCAACATCATAATATAACTCGAATATCATCATATATATCACTCATCAATACATGCACCAAAATCATTAACATTATCAAATAACTCAATTCCATCGTTGAGTATTCCTATTTTCACATGCACCAGCACTCATCTCATCATCTACCCAAAGCTCATGACTTGGAACTCCGCACAATGGGTGCACCTCGTCAATCACTCTAGTTAGTACCAAGATAGTCTACCGGAGTCACCACACATAATCCGATAGGTTGTACCCCTTCTATGGGCCCGCACAACGACATTCGACCCTAGGTTGCACCCCCTCTATGGGCCAGTACAATCACTCCTAGGTTGCACCCCTTCTATGGGCTCGTGCATCGAACGCCCCATCTTGATCCCCTGAGTTGTACCTCCTCTATGGGCCCGCACCACTCAGTTCACCTCCCGAATTGTACCCCCTCTATGGGCCCGCACAATCCAGGTCTCATCACACATGCTCAAGGCATCTCTCTTAAGTTGTACCCCCTCTATGGGCTCGCACAACTCAAGTAACATCATCATTAATTATATCGCATGTTCACCAACCACATGCAGTCCAAATAACATAGCATATTAACCAATCATATGCATTCCAACATAACATCAATTACATAGCATATTAACCAACCATATGAATTCCAACATAACATCAAATATATAGCATATTCACCAACATATGCATTCCAAATAACATCAAATATATTAAGCATATTCACCAACATATGCATTCCAAATAACATCAAATATATTAAGCATATTCACCAACATATGCATTCCAAATAACATCAAATATATTAAGCATATTCACCCACATATGCATTCCAAATAACATCAAATATATAGCATAATTACCAAACATATGCATTCCAAAACATCAAATATATCGCATAATTACCAAACATATGCATTCCAAATAACATCATGTATATTAAGCATCATTAAGCACTTAGGCTCTCAAAATCCACTCTGGTAATCGATTACCAACCTCTAGTAATCGATTACTTCACAAACAAGTCTCTGGTAATCGATTACAACCACCTTGTAATCGATTACCTGCAACCAAACACTCTAGTAATCGATTATAGCACCCCTGTAATCGATTACCCGCAAACAAACTCTCTGGTAATGGATTACCACCAACCAGTAATCGATTACCAGCAGCAAACAGCACTTCTGAGTTGCCCAAAACACCCTGGTAATCGATTACCACACCTGGTTATCGATTACCCGCGATGCAGATCGCAGATTTCACGATTTCAAACATCTTCAAACCCTTCCAATCAATCTCTAATCGATCCATTTTGATCAAACATCATTCATAATCATAAACATTCATCAAACTCATCAAAATCATCAATCTTTAACAGTTTTACATGGATTTCCCATCAAAACCCCAAATCATCAAAACCCTTATTATCCCCTTTTCGCTATTCTCATTATTATCGTTCAATTCACTCAAGAATCATCAAGAATCATTCAAACAACCATAAATCACAGTTCATATCATCCATTCTCAATTATATCATACATTAATACGAATTTCTAATCTTAAATTACTACCCAAGCACCCCTACATGCATATACAAGCAGCACCCTCTTCCCCACCGTACCTTAGAGTTGACGATCATAAACGAAAAGATAGAACTCCCTTGCTAATCTACTCTGCGGTATCTCCTCCTTGTGGAGTCGTTCCTCCCCTCCTTAAGGTTTCACTCTCTAACGTTTTGAAAAATAAGGATTAGGGAGAATTGGTAACCCTCCCTTACTTAAATACTTAACTGGGTTGGACCCACTCTCAACCCACTCATCCTTATTTTATTAAATAACATTATTCATAAAAATATTAATATTACTAATACTATTATTTATTCCTCTTATTTAATCAATTAATATTATTAAAAATAATAATACTATTATTCCTTCCTTTTCTTTTCTTTTATTTATCCATTTATATTAGGAATTATTAGTATATTACGGAGTCCTTATCTGTCTACATTCAAATTTAAGTTCAAATTATATAATTAAATCTTATCCTAGATTTGTATTGATTCTTACCCTTAATCCTTGTGATCTCATTATCCCTATTTTAAAATCTGATCTTAATTTAAAATACTAAACCATATCTCTCTCCTAAGATTATCCTTATTAATCCTGATATTATTTTATTAATATAACAATTACTATATTTAGAGTAGGAGAGGAGGAGCGCTTCACAAGGATTGAAGATAGTGACAACATCTTCAGTGGTTTGTATGACTACCTTGTGTAGTTAACTCTCCATTAGGATTGGATGTAATTGATTCTATCCCCAAGTGTATGTAAACTCTATATTATTATTTTTGTGCTCTCTGTCTATAATATTGGTAATCTTATTCTGTACTTAATTCCTTATTCACGCGCTTGCGCCTGGAGTTATAGGCTAGTCTAACTAAGTTAATTTTGATTAGGACTGAGAGTGGGGGAGTGGATTCTGAAGAAACTCATTCTCTGATTGAATAAGAATACTCGGTTAACCACTGACTGAACTGGGGTGTTTAGTAATGATTGATGGGTAGTGTGAGTACCATAATGAAGGGCATCCGACCATTAAGTTTGGTATTAATAAACCGATAGCAAGGAGTTAGTTGATTGTAAATCCAGGATTCGAACATAGGCGTATCCTGATGAGTGATGGTAGTGACAGTACTTGAGCGAAGGTGCGTTTACAGCATTAGGCCTCGTTTATCAACTAAGTTCCTTTACAAACTGACTAAAAAAGAGCAAAATAAGCCGAGGGTAAGTCTGTCGCCTGGGAGAGCCCACATGGATTATCTTTGAGTGTGTGAGGCCGCTGGTAACTCGGGGTCTTAGCAATAAAGTTTGTCTAGGATATTATAGAGTAAACCTAAAATAATAGATAGTTTTTACATGCACAAAGGGTGAGATGATATGAAGTCCAATCCTAATCCAAGTAAAGTGTCTTTAACTCTTCATTTCTAATTCTATTGATATTAATCTGTTATTTACAATTTCCGCAACAATAATCTCTAAACTGTTGTTTTCCCTTGATAAATAGATCACAGTCTACATAAATTGACCGTTCCCTATGGATACGATACTCTTCTTACTATTATACTGCTGGATTTGTGGTTCGCTTGCCAGAAACCCATCAAGTATTTTTGGCGCCGTTGTCGGGGAACGGTTTCCAATTTGTGTAGACCTTGGAGGTCTAGTTATCAAATTTTCTTTTACTTATCTTAGGAATTTGTTTTTTCTTTTTTTTAGGATTTCTATTTTTTTTTAGGAATTTTACTGTTTTTCCATATTTAAAAAAAAATAAAAATAAAAATATATCTCTTCAACACTTACCTTTTTCAAGTTTCTTGTTTATGCTTCTGAGAGGTCAGGCGTCCCCCAACCAATTACAGTTCGACCCAGAAATAGAAAGGACGTCTCGAAGGAACAGAGGTAGAAACTCGAGGAGGAGAAGAAGGAGATTATTTGTTGAAGAACCCAAAAACATGGCCGAAGAGGAAGCTCCAAGAAGGAGGACGCTAGGAGATTACATCTCCTATCAAGGACCACGTCACTTCTCCAGCATTGTATTACCACCAAATGCAAGCACTTTGGAGTTGAAGACTGCACATCTTAACTTTATTAGTGCACATCAATTCGCTGGATTGGACCATGAAAATCCAAACACTCATCTTTCTAACTTTTATGAATTGATTGGTATTATGGGTTTCAATGAAGGTAATTTGGAATCTGTCTACTTACACTTGTTTCCTTTCTCTTTGATAGATAAAGCTAAGGAATGGCTACAGTCACACCCAAATCAAAGTCTAACCAATTGGGGTGTGGTTGAAGAAAAATTGTTGACAAGATTCTTCCCACCAGGGAAGCAGATAGAAGCCAAGGCAGATATTTCCACATTCAGACAAGGGATGGATGGGCCACTTTGTGAATCCTGGGAGAGATTCAAGTCTATGTTGTGCAAATGTCCAAACCATGGCTATGAAGATATAGCCCAACTCAATATATTCTGCAAAGGACTGCGTTCAGACTCAAAGTCATTTATAGACGCTACAGCAGGAGGAACAATCTTATCCACAGATGTTGATCAAGCACTTGAGATCATCAAGAATTTTGCTCAGAACGATCAACAAGTTCAAAGTGGAAGGCAGCCTGCACAATTACCAAAGAGAGGGATGCTCGAACTCAATCAAAGTGATGCTCTATTAGCAGAGAACAAGCGCATCAAACGTCAGATAGAAGCACTCACTGAGACATTGAAGGCACTCCCTCAACAACTCAAAGCTGTCTACTCACCACCCGTCCAAGCCCAACCATTGATTTGCGACTTCTGTGGAGGTGACCATCAAAATGGTCGATGTGCTATACAAGAAACACAGCCAGAGCAAGCCAACTACATGGGTAACCAGGGAAGGCAAGGGAATTTCTTTAACAACAACAACAATCATTATTCTCAATGTTCGAGAAATAACCAAACCAACTCTGGTTGGAATCAAAATGGAGGAAGACAACCACCGTACCAACAACAACCTTCAACTTATGATAAGTTGAATTCTTTGGAAGGCAAGATTGATGACTTGGTACAAGGATTTAGTGGATTCAAGAAGACCACTGAGGCTTCAATCAAGACTCTAGAGAATCAAGTGGGTCGTTAGATACTGAGATGGCAGAGCACAGGCAGCAACACTTCTCAGCTGTGACCCAAACTAATCCAAAGGAACAATGCAACTTGGTTGCTACTGATGGCAACAAGTCAGAGGAGGAGGAACCTGATGAGGAAGAAGAAATCATCTTCGAAGAACAATTGCTTCAAGAGCAAGCTTTTCATCAAGATGAAGAAAAAGCAGCCCCACAAAAAGAAGAACATCATGAAGAGAAGGTTTTGGTTACAAGTAAGTCACTTGACCCAGGTAAGTTTACTATACCCATCTCTATTAGTAATCTACCTATTACTCATGCTTTATTAGATCTTGGAGCAAGCATCAATTTGATGCCGCTATCGTATTTTAACAAGTTGAGTAATGTGAAGGTCAAGCCTGCTAACGTGAGATTGCTTCTTGCGAATAAATCTGCTCAAAGCCTACATGGAATAATAGAGGATATTGAAATCAGAGTAGATAAATTTGCATATGTTGTAGATTTCTACATTGAAGAGACAAAGGAGGAGGATACTGAAGTCCCCCTCATTTTAGGAAGACCATTCATGAAGGCTGCTAAAATGATCATTGATGTTGATCAAGGGAAATATGAATTGAGCTCAAAGGATGAAACCATTGTGTTTCATATTGACAGGGGTGTACCAAAGTTACAACAAACTGATGCTATTTCCAAAAACTCTTCAAAGCTTCCAGGCTCCGGATTTCTGAGGAGGCCTAGGATGAGGGTAAAGCATCTAGAGTCAACTTGGGAATTCCACTTTAAAAGAAAAAAGAGATCAACATCTGATACTGAGGAAGATAGTGACAATGAGGGAAGAGTCACAAATTGGCATGGAGGATGGGAACTCAAAGGTAGAACTGGTATGGAGTCAAACATCATCCTCCACTTGAGGCCACCATAAAAAGGTTACATAACCAGGCGTCGAGCTAAAAGAGTTAAACAAGCGCTTCCCGGGAGGCAACCCAGTGTTGTGAGTTTTTTTTCTTTCTTTTTTTCATTTCTAGGAATTACCTGTGTAATTAGGAAATTGTTAAATTGGGGATATAAATTTAAAAGAAATGCATGGAATAAAGTAGGAGTAGCAGAAGCAGAGAGAATACTACACATCTGCGCTTCAGACTGCGCTATAGCGTAGGATGAAGCGCAGAATTTACTAGAAATACAAGATTCTCTGGTTTCTGCGCTTCACCTTGCGCTATAGCGCAGGGTGAAGCGCAACGGCACGCTTCAACTTCTGAAGCAGTGCGCGCTCAACCCTGCGCTATAGCGCAGGGTGAAGCGCAGGGAACGACGGTTTAAATTTAAAAAATGGAACGAGGGAGTTCATTTTGAACGTCCCTCCAATTCCTTCCCTCGCTTTTTCTCTGATATTCTTGACCCTTGCCTTGCCTTTTTCTCACTCATACAACCCCATTTTCAGTTTCCGACTTTATACCAGGTATGTTTTTATGGTTTTCTTTCTTTTTAACCGATTAAAATTTTGAATTTTTTTATTTTATTTGAGCATAGCCTTAGGATAGATAGTTTAGGATTCTAGGACCCTTTAGGAAAGAAATAATTGTTTATAAATGTTCAAAAATAGTTTGCGTGTGGTTAGGATCTTTTGTGAGCTATTCTTGTTTGCTTATGTGGTAGTTTTTAAAGTGCTCAATAATTGCTGCAGATTATTTCTGTTGGTGCATGTGTGCTTGATTAATTGCTCTGATATTTTTGCATGCCCTTACAAAAATAATTATGCCCTACTGCAGATTATTACTGGTTGATTTTTTTGAGCATGAGTTCAATTCTCACTTTTGCCTGATTAGGATTGTTTAGGACTTGCTTTAACTGATCACTTTAGTTTGTCTTAAGTAATTAATTGGCATTTATTGGGTAATGATTAAAATCAAAATTTTTATGCACAATTGTTTGATTAATTGATTGCTCTAATTATTGAAATCAATTGGCCATTTATTTCATAATTATGAGTAATTAAATATTATGATGCATAAATAATTTTGATTTGCTTCTCTTTTGCAGATGGTTCGAACAAAGAATGTCTGTGATCCTAGTTCCTCTAGGAAGGGAAGATGGGGTGCCAAGAGGAAGGCCCCCCAGAGGGCACCTGATTTTGAAGCCTACACTGACATCGCAGACTGCAAATTCATTAAGGAGCGACCAGTCGTCCTTGGGGAGGGCGAGTATGAGGAGTTCTCTACTGAGATTCACAGGAGGCGTTGGGGTCGCCTCAGCCGCCCCGACATGTACTTTGACCCGGATATCGTCAGGGAATTCTATGCTAACGCTATTGTAGACCAAGGCGTTAACATTAGGAAGGAGTCTTATGTGAGGGGACAGGTGATCAGATTTGATTGCAACGCAATAACATACCCCATAGAGGAGGACAGAGACCTGGTGGAGTGCCAATACCAGGAAAGGATGGAGACCGTTGGTGTCAACGGTAATGAGCTCCTCGGTATAGAGACTGCTCAACTGCTTTGTTTACCAGGGCGTTCTTTTGAGAGGAACGCATATCGGCATGCTGCTCGGACTTACAGGAAGGATATGAGGAGCATTTCACAGATGTGGACAGTACTGATACTGGCCAACATTTACCCTACTGGGCATGTTTCAGATGTGGTTATGCCCATGGCCCACCTCATCTACTCCATCCTCACCAACGCTGTTATCGACGTCTCACAGATCATCACTCATAAGATAGCAGACTATGCTACTGCTTTGGAGCGTCGGACACCCAACTCCAAGATCAGACTTGGCTTTCCTTCTCTTATCACTTCACCCTGCAGATCTAGGGGTGTGGAGGTGAACCCCAGGGTTCGCATCTTACCGCCTATGACCAGAACGTATTGTAGGAAACACAGGGAAACACTAGAAGGGGGGTTGAATAGTGTTTCTATGGAAACTTTAATGTTTTAGAAAATAGATGTAAATATTCCTTTGAAAAATCAATAAACAAGTGTTATCGTCTGAGGTTTTCATTCGTCTGAGTATAAAAGAGATACAGCGGAAGTTTAAGAAATATATCTTTCACAAAAGATTAATGTTCAGAAATACTTTTCAATCCCTTCGAAGTAGTTAGTTAAAAACTGAGATAACAGAGAGTAAGGGATAGAAGAAACTTAGCCAAGATTTATCCTGGTTCACCCACTACCCGTGAGCTACGTCCAGTCCCAGAGGCAAACCACCACTGGATTTTCCACTAACCAAAACACACACAAGTACAGTCTCTTCAGACAAACACGAGTACAGTCTCTCCAGACAAACACAAGTACAGTCTCTTCAGACAAACACGAGTACAGTCTCTCCAGACACAGGGTCACCCAGACCCAACCAAGTAGTCTTTTCTCTCAAGCCTCTTCAAGCTCTACCCAAGTAGTCTTTTCTATCAAGCTTCTTCAATCTCTACAAACCAAACTGTTTTAAAACTAAAGCAGAAATTGTTCACTCACTTTCACACATGATAGGATGAAAACTCAAATGTACAAGTAACTGAGATAGCACTCAAAATATGAAATGAAATGTGTACAAAGAGTTTAAACAGAATTTCTTAACAGCATTAGAGTTCAGATGATATTGTTGATATTTTTCGTTCTTTTCTGTTCTTCTCTTTTTTTTCTTCGCTCCGCATGGAAGTATTTATAGAGTGAGATGATTTATCCGTTGTCTCACAACATTAAATGCGTCCAGAAGACGTTGTGACTCCTTTATCCTTAAAGAGTATCAAGCGACTTTGCAGCAGTATGCACAGTCAAAGTCAGGTGAGCAGAGCAGCAACATTTCCTTAAATGTGCAAATCATTTGAACGAGGTAGGAAAGCTTTTCTGACGCAGATGCTGAAATTGGTTAGACCAGACAAAGAACGCCCTTTAAACACAGTAACGTCTCTTAGCATGGTCAACTTTGATAGCGATCGGTTCAGCCTCCAATGCAAAGCTTCAGACGATACATAACTCTTCAGCTGCATAAGCAATCTTCAGACGATGCGCAACCTTCAGTCGCGATCATATTCTTCAGACAGTCTGAAATAGAACAGAAGATATATGACAATTTATTTGTTCATTTTGAATGATCTTCTGAACTTTTATATTTGTTATTCATTAAAACAAGTGAGAGTATGAGACTTTGGAAAGTATTCATTCACTGACATACTTTATTTAAGACTCAACAATCTCCCCCTTTTTAATGATGACAAATATAACTATGTGAGAGAATCTGAAAAAGTTTTAGGGTTAGAAGATAACTCCCCCTCAACCAAAGACTCCCCCTGATTTCTGCATCGTATTCTGAAGTATTTATCCTGCATCTCTTTTTCAGAGCATGTTCACCCCCTGCATACTGTGTTAGCTCACATCACAATATACTCCCCCTTTTTGTCATCAATGAAAAAGGGTAGTCACAGATATAATGAAGCAACAATAACAGTCAGATGACAACATATAAACACAAAATTATGCATTCATTCAAAGATATAGCATTCACAGATATAAACATAATATGATGCATTCTGAAGCACGTCAGATGACAGCAGCATCATGAACTGGGTTGAAAACTCTTGACTGCTTGCTCTACTATCTGTGGCAAAGCGAGCTTGATTTCCTCTAATGTCGCAATCATTGCATCCTTGAGTTCAGTCTGATTGTTCCTGATTTGATGTTGGACTTCAAGAATATGTTCTGTCTTTTGGATTAATTCTGCATTTTGAGCCCGTAGAACAAAATTCTCCTCTGTCAGAGCATATAGTTCAGCTTCCAGATTGTCTTCATAGAATACCAGGGTTATTTGCTTGCCATAGTATTTGAAGAAATGAAACCCAGGAGGAAGATTGAAGTTCCTGGCATCTGTCACCTTGACAAACCGTGGTTGATCAGGAATATACTGCATAACTTCCCAGTCATAATGAAAATTATGGTGATCCCAGTTATATGAAGGGAATCTACCTCTGAAGAATGTGGGAGTCTTAAGAGTACTATTCTTTCCAGCTTTGACCATGCAGTCATTGTCATCCCATTTCGTGCCTGAGCAGCTACCTTCTTTCTCTACAATTTTCCAGTGATAGTCCCACATGGCATTGTATAGAGAATGATCCATACCTCCTGCTGCAGCAACTTCTTCAGCTAAGAACTTCCAGTCCTCATCAGATAGGACCCTTGGTCCCTCAATCGAAGTTGATGCTACAATCTTCTGCTTCTTCTTTAGCTTTAATTCATCAGCATAAGGTAGCCTAGGTATAATTCCATCTGGGCATACCTTAATTTCAGTGTATGGCTTGATATGGATCCTGGAAGGTGGGATGAATCCGCTTTGACCAAAGTACGTCTGACATAAACTGTCCACCAGTTCAGATTCTAGACACAATATGTTCACAACGACCCAGTCTTTAAAGCAAACTTTATCATTTGTGAAAGAATCCAGCAGACGCCACTTGTGTTTGGCTGTAACAGCTCCATTTCTAATTTTGTCAAGAGCATCAGTTACACAACCTTTCTGTTCCAGCTGATATTTGGATAGATCATGAAATTTGATAGGTGGATGATCTTTGAAGTAACTGAGTTCCTCAAATATATTTGGAAAACCAGGCACTCTTGGCCTTTCAACTATAGGAACATTATAATATTTGTGAGGCACTTCAGCAACCCACATCATTTGCTGATCAGTTTGAACAGACAATGCAAGATCCTGAGTTTGTTTTCTGCTGTAATCTCTGGTCTTGGCTTTCAACAAAATCGCCTTAGAGAGATTTCCTCAAAACCATATGCATTCAGCATTTTCTTCATCCTCAGCCTGAGAATCCTCTGAAAATTCAGGTACAGGTTCAGGTGATGGTGGGGGAAGAGGTTTAGAAACCTGAATGTCCTGCAGAGATGGTGGAACTGCATCTTCAGTAGTAGCTTTCTTCTTTTGTTGCAATGCCTCCAAAGTCTTCTTCCTTTGTGATTCAACTATCTCCTGGAATTTGATAGCTTCAGACTTTTATACGCTTCCTCTAGTTCTGATTGGTGAAGCCGTACGAATAGGATCAAGCAATCTGATCTTCTTAGCTGCTCTCCTTTTGTGAGCACTTGCTCTTCTTTTCTTGAGCCTTGAAGCTTGCTCAATCCTCTCTTCCTCAAGAATAGCTTGTTGTGTAGCAACAGCAATGGCATAATCTTGTTTTCTTATTCCTCCTTCTGTATTCTTTCTTCTCGTTCAATTTCTTCAGCAATTCTGGTGAGATTAGCTACAGACATACTGACAGCCAAAGGTGTAGCCTGGATCGATTTAATGATCTCAGATGTCAACACATTACTGCCCTTTGCCTGTCCTTCAGATTCAGAAGTAGGATTAGTAGTAATGGTTGTGCCTTCTTCAATCTGACTCACAATCTCTTCAGTTTGTCTGATGATAATTTCTTCAGACTCATGACCCTTCATCTGAGGTCTTGATCTCTTCTTCTTCTGAATCTTCATATGTGTGAGAGATGAGACGGACTCAGAACAATGCTAATCTTCTTGCATTACTTCTTTCAAAATCTCCAATGCTTTTCTACCCGTTCTTTCTGCTTTATCAGACACTGCCTCCTCCAGTATAGTATTTTCTGGTGATGGCTTTGTTACACGAATCCCCATTCTTTTGATGTTGTAGGCAGAGAATAGAGCAGGCCTCTCGTGATCATAGAGCCGCTCAATAGGAACATTTAGCTTCAAAAGAATTTTAGTGATTAGGGTTGTATGAGTATAACTAGTTACAGAATCACTAACCCTTTTCTGCATGTTGTAGAGAATGATTCGAGGCAAGTTCAAAGCTTTCTTGTCAAGCATATGAATTAAACAAAATCTTTCAAGTTCAGAAACATGTTTGCTGCTTCCAGACTTCGGTAGCACATAGCAATGTAGTATAGCATGGAGAATCCTTACTCTAGGGTACATAAGCGAACTTTTTGGGTCATCCAAAAATTTCACACCATAAAGCTTCTTGGTGTACTTGTGAATACCACCAATTCTTCCCAACCAGATGAGAACATCTCCTCTTCATTTGGGACATGAGTTGCATTGGCGATTACATTCGCATCCACCAAAATTTTCTTTCCTAGCACTATGGTTTCTAGGGCTTGAAAGGAACCGTCTTCGGCTGAGATATCCCTAGCATTTCTCCAGAACTCAACAACACTCTGTTCATGCCAAGCACAGTTAATCGCCGTAAAGAAGTTGGTCCATCCAGCTTCTTCAAAGCTATCATGGAGGTTGATACCCCATGCACTGAGTTCATCTAGGTCAATAGTTTTAGATGGAACGATTTTAACTCCCGCAGATTTGGTTGTCTTCTTCGGTGCCATTAAAGAGATGAAGACGATGAAAACATAGAGAGAAAAACTTTGAAACTTAGGGCACAAGGAACACTTGAACAGTTGTAGAGAAGTGTGAGACGAGTTACTTGTGAAATGATTTAGCCTTCTCCTTGAATACCCGTAGAATGCCTTTATAATAGCTTTTGTAGTCTTGAAAGACGTGCAATCGTGCAGAGAGCAGTTTCTCAAAGAGAGAAGAAACCCAAAAGTTTCACCTTGCTACGTCATCAGACTTAGTGCTTCAGACACATATGATACAAATTCATATGCATGTTCAGACGAAGCATATTCAGATGCAGCATATTCTGATGCATGTTCAGATGCATGTTCACACGAAGCATATTCAGAAACATATGTTCTATTCAGATAAAGCTAAGATATTTAGATTATCTCTAATAAACTTAAATCTATCTTCAACTAGAGGCTTTGTGAATATATCAGCCCATTGATGATCAGTGTCAATGAACTGTATATCAAAAACTCCTTTTTGAATGTAGTCTCTAATAAAATGATGCTTGATTTCTATATGCTTTGCCCTAGAATGTTGAATGAGATTCTTAGAGAGGTTAATTGCACTAGTATTATCACACATGACAGGAATGCAAGATACATTAATATTAAAATCTTCTAATTGATACTTCACCCATAGCAATTGTGAATAACAACTGGCTGCAGTGATATATTCAGCTTCTGCTGTAGAGAGTGCTATGGTGCTTTGCCTTTTGCTGGACCAGCTTATCATATTATCACCAATGAAGTGACATCCTCCAGTGGTTGATTTTATTTCAATTCTATCTCCGGCAAAGTCAGCATCACAGAATCCAACTAACCTGCAATCCTTACTCTTCTTATAGCAAAGACCAAGATTAGTAGTACCATTTAAATATCTGAAAATTCTTTTCACAGCTTTGTAGTGAGTAATTCTTGGATCTGATTGAAATCTGGAACAGATACAGACACTGAACATGATATCAGGTCTACTGGCTGTTAGATACAATAATGACCCAATCATTCCTCTGTACAAAGTTTGATTTACTGGTTCTTCCCCTTCATCCTTGTTTAACACAATAGAAGGATGCATAGGAGTTGTCATGGGCTTGCAACCTTGCATGTTGAACTTCTTAAGCATTTCTTTTGTATATTTTTCTTGATGGATCCATATACAATCTGATTGTTGCTTGATCTGAAGTCCAAGAAAGAACTTAAGTTCTCCCATCATGCTCATTTCAAATTCCGATTGCATAAGCTCTGAGAATTCCTTGCATAATGAAGAATCAGTAGAACCAAAAATAATGTCATCCACATATATCTGAACAAGAATGAAATCTTTGTTAGACGTTTTTCTGAAAAGAGTTGTGTCTACTTTTCCTCTTTCAAAATCATTTTTGATCAAGAAATTGCTCAATCTGTCATACCAAGCTCTTGGGGCTTGTTTCAGACCATAGAGAGCCTTTTTCAGTTTGTAAACATGTTCAGGAAAAGTAGTATCTTCAAAACCTGGTGGTTGTCTAACATAGACCTCTTCCTCAATAACACCATTGAGAAAGGCACTCTTGACATCCATCTGATATAGGGTGATGCCATTATTTACTGCATAGGAGAGTAAAATTCTAATTGCTTCTAGTCTAGCTACTAGAGCAAAGCTTTCAGTGAAATCAATACCTTCTTGCTGATTATAACCTTGAGCAACAAGTCTTTCTTTGTTTCTGACAAATTTCCCTTCTTCTGACAACTTGTTTCTGTACACCCATTTGGTTCCAATGATAGTTTTCTCATGGGGCTTAGGAACAAGTGTCCAGACATCACTCCTGGAAAATTGATTGAGTTCTTCTTGCATGGCTAGGATCCATCCTGCATCATGCAGAGCCTCCTCGATATTTTTGGGTTCAATCTCAGAAAGAAAAGCAAGATTATTCAAGCTTCTGAATTTAGATCTTGTCTTCACTCCTTATGAGGTATCTCCAATAATTTGCTCTTTTGGGTGATGAGACTTGTATCTCCAGTCACGGCTGTGGGGAAACACATTCTCAAACTGAGACTCAACAATGTTGGTCTGAGAAGATCCAGGTTCAGACATTGGTGTTGACTTATGCTCAGGTGATCCTTCAGATTTTGCTTCTGAATTTAGCTCCATTCCTGCAAAATCATCTTCCAGATCTGATAGTTCCCTATCAATCTCTTTACAGTCATTGAATTTTACATGGATTGATTCTTCTATTGTTAAGGTTCTGGAGTTATAAACTCTGTATGCCTTAGAGGTTTCAGAATATCCAATGAAGAATCCTTTATCTGACTTAGCATCAAATTTTCCTAAGTCATCTTTAGTATTGAGTATAAAACACTCACATCCAAAGATATGAAAGTAGGAAATACTGGGTTTTCTCCCTTTCCACAATTCATGTGGAGTTCTATTGAGAATTGGTCTTATCAAAATCCTGTTCTGAAGGTAACATGTTGTGTTAACAGCTTCTGCCCAGAAGGATCCTGGTAGATTGCTTGAAATAAGCATGGTTCTGCCCATCTATTGCAAGCTTCTGTTCTTTCTCTCAACTACCCCATTTTGTTGGGGAGTTCTTGTCACTGAGAAATTGTGTGAGATCCCATTCTCATCACAGAACATTTTGAAGCTTGAGTTTTCAAACTCACCACCATGATCACTTCTGATCGCAGATATGCAGATTCCCTTTTCATTCTGCACCTTCTTACAGAATCTTGTGAAATTCTCAAAAGTTTCCTCTTTGCTTCTGAGGAATATAACCCAGGTAAATCTTGTATAATCATCAACAATGACCAAACCATATTTCTTCCTGCTAATACTTTCAGTTCTAGTGGGACCAAATAAGTCCATGTGAAGTAGTTCCAATGGTCTGCTAGTTGAAACAATGTTTTTGCTTTTAAGGGAATTTTTGGTTTGTTTCCCTTTCAGACAATGTTCACATAAAATATCAGATTTGTATGAGATCTTTGGTAATCCTTTAACCAGATTGTGTTTGGTTAGCTTTGAGATTAATCTCAGGCTGGCATGACCAAGTTTCTTATGCCAAATCTGTTTTTCATCTTCCATGGAAATAAAACACTTCACATTTTGACTTGCAAGTTCCTCTAGATTAATCTTATACACATTATTGTGTCTTTTGGCAGAAAAGAGGATTTGATCTGAAGAGTCTTTGACTACACAACCTTCTTTGGTGAAGGACACAACATATCCGCTATCACATAGTTGACTTATACTTAAAAGATTGTGTTGTAACCCTTCAACCAGAAGAACATCTTTAACAAGGGATAGATGAGTCATACCTACTGTCCTTATGCCAGTGATCTTCCCTTGCTGATTTCCACCAAAGGTGACCAGTCCTCCAGCCTTGGGTGTAAGGCTTTGGAACAAACACCTTTCTCCTGTCATATGTTGCGAGCACCCACTGTCCAGGTACCATCTGTGGTGTTTCTTTTGTCCTGTTAAACACATCTGTAACATAAACAATCAAACTTTTAGGTACCCACACCTTCGTGGGTCCTCTTTTGTTAGCATTGGGTTTAGGTTTCCTTCTGTGTCTACATTTGGAGTTGATATGTCCAGGTTTACCACAGTTGAAACACCCATTTCCTTTCTTGAACCTATCATTTGGCACTTTAAATATTAATGGTTCAGAAAAAGATGAGTCTGAATAACCTAAACCACTTTTGTCTAAGACATGCTTCTGAGATCCTAATAATCTGTTTAGATTGTCAGTGCCTTTAACAAATTTGGCTAGATCCAGAGTTAGTTCTTTGATCTTGTTTTGGAGTTTTTTGTTTTCCTTAGCAAGATTTTCAGAACAACTTGGATCTTGTTGAAGTAGTTTTTCTTTCAAAGCAAAATTTTCAATTTGTAATTTTTCATTTTCTGAAGATATTTTAGAAAAAGCTCTTGAAAGTTCATTGAACTCATTGAAGAGTTCTCTACTACTTTCAACAAGGTCATCATACTGGTCTTGCAAGGTTTGTGGAATTACCTCAGAATCTGAGCTATCTGAAGATGGTAAACTTGCCATCAGGCATAAGTTGGCTTCTTCTGAATTGTTCTCTTCTTCCTCTGAAGTGGAGTCATCCAGATCTTCCCATGTAGCCATCAATCCTTTCTTCTACTTAAAAGATTTTTTCTTTTGGAAGGTTGATCTATTCAGCTTTGGGCAATCAGCCTTCACGTGTCCTGGCTGTTTACATTCATAACAAGTAATTTTGTCAGTACTAAACGAGTCTTTACCTGACTTACCTTGCCTAAATATGGAAGGTTGATATTTTCTGAATCTTCCTTTCTTTTGCAACAATTTTTTGATTTTCTTGCTAAGAAGGGCAAGATCATCATCTTCTGAACTATCTTCAGACGCAGTATCACTATCTGAAGTGTCATGTGCTTGCATAGCTTTCATGCTGCCATGCCTAGGCTGTTTGGCTTTTGAGTTTAATGCCAGTGATTTCTTCTTGATGTCATCTTCTCCAAGCTCTAGCTCATGAACTTTGAGAGATCCCAACAGTTCTTCCATTCTAAGAGAGTTTAAGTCTCTGGCTTCTTGAATGGCTGTAACTTTGGGTCTCCAGGACTTTGGCAGACTTCTCAGAATCTTTATATTATTATCTCCAGATTCAAAAGTCCTACCTAAAGACCTGAGTCCATTAGTTTTAGTCTGAAACCTCCCAAACATTTGATCTATGGTTTCAGACTCTTCCATTTTGAACATCTCATATTGATGTACGAGCATGCTGATTTTGGATTGCTTAACAGTCTCAGTACCTTCATGAGCAGCTGCAAGTGTATCCCAAATCTCCTTGACAGGTGAACATCCATGAACTTTCTCATATTCTGATTTATTCAGAGAACATATCAGATAGAGTTTGGCTTTGGCATTTAACTGAACTCTAGCCTTCTGCTCTAAGGTCCATTCACCCTTAGGTATTGGCACTCCGTTATGCATAGGCACATAGTCTCCATCAGTGACCACATCCCAGACATCAATGTTGTTGCTCTCAATAAACAACTTCATACGATCACTCCAATAGTGATAGTCCACTCCATTGAATGTTGGGGGCCTTGTGATAGAGGCTCCTTCAGTGATGTACTGTCTGATGTTGGAAGCTTCCATCAAGATCGTTGTCCTTAACACTGTTTAGGTGTTAACCCCAAGGATAAGCTTTGATACCAACTGTAGGAAACACAGGGAAACACTAGAAGGGGGGTTAAATAGTGTTTCTATGGAAACTTTAATGTTTTAGAAAATAGATGTAAATATTCCTTTGAAAAATCAATAAACAAGTAGTTAGTTAAAAGATTAATGTTCAGAAATACTTTTCAATCCCTTCGAAGTAGTTAGTTAAAAACTGAGATAACAGAGAGTAAGGGATAGAAGAAAATTAGCCAAGATTTATCCTGGTTCACCCACTACCCGTGAGCTACGTCCAGTCCCAGAGGCAAACCATCACCGGATTTTCCACTAACCAAAACACACACAAGTACAGTCTCTTCAGACAAACACGAGTACAGTCTCTCCAGACAAACACAAGTACAGTCTCTTCAGACAAACACGAGTACAGTCTCTCCAGACACAGGGTCACCCAGACCCAACCAAGTAGTCTTTTCTATCAAGCCTCTTCAAGCTCTACCCAAGTAGTCTTTTCTATCAAGCCTCTTCAATCTCTACAAACCAAACTGTTTTAAAACTAAAACAGAAATTGTTCACTCACTATCACACACGATAGGATGAACACTCAAATGTACAAGTAACTGAGATAGCACTCAGAATATGAAATGAAATGTGTACAAAGAGTTTAAACAGAATTTCTTGATAGCGTTAGAGTTCAGATGATATTGTTGATATTTTTCGTTCTATTATGTTCTTCTCTTTTTTTTTCTTCGCTCCGCATGGAAGTATTTATAGACTGAGATGATTTATCCGTTGTCTCACAACATTAAATGCGTCCAGAAGACGTTGTGACTCCTTTATCCTTAAAGAGTATCAAGCGACTTTGCAGCAGCATGCACAGTCAAAGTCAGGTGAGCAGAGCAGCAGCATTTCCTTAAATGTGCAAATCATTTGAACGAGGTAGGAAAGCTTTTCTGACGCAGATGCTGAAATTGGTTAGACCAGACAAAGAACGTCCTTTAAACACAGTAACGTCTCTTAGCATGGTCAACTTTGATAGCGATCGGTTCAGCCTCCAATGCAAAGCTTCAGATGATACATAAATCTACAACTGCATAAGCAATCTTCAGACGATGCGCAACCTTCAGTCGCGATCATATTCTTCAGACAGTCTGAAATAGAACAAAAGATATATGACAGTTTATTTGTTCATTTTGAATGATCTTCTGAACTTTTATATTTGTTATTCATTAAAACAAGTGAGAGTATGAGACTTTGGAAAGTATTCATTCACTGACATACTTTATTTAAAACTCAACACCCATATTGAAGCCAACTGTATCGCAGTTGCGGAGTTACAGGTTGAGGATGAGCAGCAGTAGCAGCCTCCACCACCACCACCACTAGCAGACATGGATGCTCCTGTCTGTGCCCGGCAACTTGAGGCTCAGAACACTCACATGATGGCTCAGATGTCCACTCTCCACCGAGCCGCTGTTCACTTTCAGAGTACTCATTACCAGGCTGGTGTGGACCCCATGCTCCCTACATACTTTCATGACTATTTACAGTGGCCTGGGGACAGGCCTATTTTCCCAGGGGGGAATGGAGCAGCCGGAGCTGAGGATGGAGCAGCTCACATGGATCAGGACCACGAGGACAGATTTTTCTTTCCTATTTGGTGCTTTTCCTTCTTTTTCTTTTTCTTTTCCTTCTTTTTATTTTCTTATTTTTCTTTTTTTATTTTCTTATTTTCTTTTCTTTTTCTTTTGATTTGTACTGTATCTAATTCTCACTGATACTTATATATTATGCAATACTTATTCAGTTATTTTTTGTGTTTTTCTGAAATTTTTAAAATTTTTTAGGATTTTTATCAAATTAGGATCTTAGGAAATTAGGAATCAAGGTAACTTTTTCAAATTCTCTGTAATTAAGTAGTTTAACTAACCAGATTAGGTAAGATGATAGGGTCTTGTGATTAATTCCATAATTAATTTGGATTAGGGTACTTCTCAAGAGAACCTATAAAGATAGTTATTTAAATCCATTATGTGCTTTATCAAGGAATTTTAGCCATAACCGGTGAGCTGAGAGCCCAAACACTGAAATTGAGAGCTTTTCACCGCTGCTTGTCAACTGTTATTGCTTGAGTTTTTAAATTTTTGCTTGCTTGAAGAGATATGGAAGTGACAAAGGCATATCTTGTGATTCTAATATTGTGCACAGTGCCAAATAGCCAACCCTAATTAAATGTTTCCATTTATTGACTGCCCATTTGAGCTTGAATATTTCCTTGATGCACCCTAACCATATTCATTGAATATAACTTGTCCCTTAACACTTGGGATAGAGAGCAAGGTGCACCACAACAACATGGGATAAGAGGTTGGTCACAGAGATTCAAGAGAAGGCACAAGAAAGCACAAAAGAAGGATCCATCCCCACAAATTTTCTATGTTATTCTTTCTGTCAAAAAAAAATTCTACACAAAAGTGTGGAAATTGAATAAGTTGGGGGGGATAATTTCTTCAAACAATGAGGCCAAGCTGAAAATGGGTGGCCATTCAAGAATAACCAGATGAACTGAGAGAAGTCCCAAGCACAATCACAAGATGCTCTCTATTCAAAGTGTTCCTTGAATATCCAGAAAAACCATAATTTCTTGATAGCCCTGCCTCATTACAACCTAATAAAGACCTTTTGATCCATATTAACTGCTTGCAGGTTCAGATCTTGGAAACGACTATCAATTCTAGTTGTTCAACAGTGGTGACAAAGATTGAGGGAAACACTTACCCGTGAGAATGAGAGATTTCCTTGGTTTATCACTTACTGCTGTAATTGCTGTTTTTGAGAAAGTTTAATTGATGTTTGTATTTCTATCCTGATTCATGATTGGTAACATCCCTTGATCCTGAGTTTTTCTTATGTTTGGAAAGTGACTGCTACTTAGGAAATAGTTGAGGGATAGTTCCTTAAAATTTTTTTTTTAATTATTAGGAATACACTGGGAATAGAATTGATTTTTGATTGCAAGGAGGTCTCTTGCTTGAGGACAAGCAAAAAGTTAAGTTGGGGGGATTTTGATAAGTGAAAATTAGTTGATAAATTAGAGCACTTTTATTTCACTTATTAAGGATAAAATGATAATTTTGCCCCAATTTAATCCTTTTTTATTAAATATTAGATAAATTGTATTTATTAATCTAAGATTTGAATTTGATGCTATTTTGATAGAAATATTGCTGATTTTTGCAGGATATTGCAAAGATTTGATTTGAAGGATAGATATCATTAAATGAGGGAGATATCTGCAAGATTTGAGATTGATTGAAGACATTTAATGAAGATTTGAAGAAGATTTGAGACAATTAATGAGGAGATCATTGCCAATTAATCAAGGATTCTGCAGACAAGCTTCCCAAATAAATCAAAGATTGCTCAATAAATTCAAGGATTTTATCAAGAAAAGAGAAACAAGGAAAGACAAATCTGCCAAAACCAGTCTCGGGGAGAGATCAATATTAAAAAGAGAAAGTTGGAGCTACATGACGCTACCTGCGCTTCACCTGCGGTATAACGCAAGGTGAAGCGCAGACCCTCTGGAAGTTGCGCCCCATCCTGCGCTGTAGCGCAGCCTGGAGCGCAGGTCACGCTGATTTGCTCCATGTTGTCTTTCCTTAGTCTATAAATAGGAACCTCTTGCACCAATCCCGGGTGTGCACGATTATTGTAATCAGTCTATATTTCAGTGATGATGCACCAGAGCTAAGTTTAGAGTAGGAGAGGAGGAGCGCTTCACAAGGATTGAAGATGGTGACAGCATCTTCAGTGGTTTGTATGACTACCTTGTGTAGTTAACTCTCCATTAGGATTGGATGTAATTGATTCTATCCCCAAGTGTATGTAAACTCTATATTATTATTTCTGTGCTCTCTGTCTATAATATTGGTAATCTTATTCTGTACTTAATTCCTAATTCCCGCGCTTGCGCCTGGAGTTATAGGCTAGTCTCAACTAAGTTATTTTTTATTAGGACTGAGAGTGGGGGAGCGGATTCTGAAAAAACTCATTCTCTGATTGAATACGAATACTCGGTTAACCACTGACTGAACAGGGGTGTTTACTAATGATTGATGGGTAGTGTGAGTACCATAATGAAGGGCATCCGACCATTAAGCTTGGTATTAATAAACCGATAGCAAGGAGTTAGTTGATTGTCAATCCAAGATTCGAACATAGGCGTATCCTGATGAGCGATGGTAGTGACAGTACTTGAGCGAAGGTGCGTCTACAACATTAGGCCTCGCTTATCAACTAAGTTCCTTTACAAACTGACTAAAAAAGAGCAAAATAAAGTTTGAGTGTGTGAGGCCGCTGGTAACTCGGGGTCTTAGCAATAAAGTTTGTCTAGGATATTATAGAGTAAACCTAAAATAATAGATAGTTTTTACATGCACAAAGGGTGAGATAATATGAAGTCCAATCCTAATCCAAGTAAAGTGTCTCTAACTCTTCCTTTCTAATTCTATTGATATTAATCTGTTATTTACAATTTCCGCAACAATAATCTCTAAACTATTGTTTTCCCTTGATAAATAGATCACAGTCTACATAAATTGACCGTTCCGTGTGGATACGATACTCTTCTTACTATTATGCTGTTGGATTTGTGGTTCGCTTGCCAGAAACCCATCAGTAACCCCTCCTTACTTAAATGCTTAACTGGGCTGGGCCCACCCTCAACCCACTCATCCTCTTTTAATTAGAAATAACATTATTAATAAAATACTAATATTACTAATACTATTATTTATTTATTTCTCTTATTTTATTAATTTTATTTTATTTAATAAAATTTGGGATGTTACAACTCTCCCTTCCTAAAAGAAAATTCGTCCTCGAATTTTACCTGAAGTGAACAACTCTAGATAGTACTCCTTCAGCTTCTCTTCAAGCTCCCAAGTAGCACTCTCAGATGTAGCTTCTCCCCAGATTACCTTAACTAAAGGAATTTCCTTACCTCGAAGTTGTTTCACCCTCCGATCCTCAACTCTCACCGGTATGGTTTCCACCGTCAGGTTTTCCTTAATCTCAAGATGATCCGACTCAATCACATGTGAAGGATCATGAATGTATTTCCGGAGTTGAGAAACATGGAAAACACTATGAAGGTTTGACAAATGTGGAGGTAAAGCAATCTAATAGGCAACATTGCCGACTCTTTTGAGAATTTGGTAGGGACCAATGAAACGAGGTGTAAGCTTTCTAGACTTTAATGCCCTACCAACCCCAGTCCACGGAGTGACTTTCAGGAACACATGGTCTCCTTATTTGAATTCCAATTCCTTCCTCCTCTTATCAGCATAACTCTTTTACCTACTCTGAGTTGTCCTCATCCTCTCCTGAATTATCCTAACCTTATCAGTGGTTTGCTGCACGACCTTCGGTCCTAACACAAGGGTGTTCTACACCTCCTACCATACAATGCCTCATAAGGCACCATATCTATGCTAGAGTGAAAACTATTATTGTAAGTAAACTCTATCAAAGGTAGGAAACTATCCCAACTACCCCATTGGTCTAACACACAAGCCCTAAGCAAATCCTCTAAGGATTGAATGGTTCTCTTGGTCTGACCATCAGTTTGAGGGTGATAAGCTGAACTGAGTCTAAGTTGGGTCCCCAAAGCCTGTTGCAAACTCTCCCAAAATCTAGATGTAAACCTGGGATCTCTATCTGAAACTATGCTAGATGGTATGCCATGCAACCTCACAATCTCACTGATGTAAATCTGAGCTAGTTTCTCTAAGGAGTACTTAATGTTAATAGGAAGAAAATCAGCACTCTTAGTCAACCTATCTACAATAACCCAAATGGAGTCATGCCCCACTTATAGTCTTAGGTAAAGCAACTACAAAGTCCATAGAAATGATATCCCACTTCCACTCAAGTATACTTAAAGGTTGAAGCAACCCTGAAGGTTTTTGATGTTCTACCTTAGACTTTTGGCAAACTAAACAAGCACTCACAAAATCCTCTATATCCCTCTTCATCATAGGCCACCAAAATACCTTTTTCAAATCTTGATACATCTTAGTTGAACCCGGATGGAAATTAAGCTTACTCCTATGCCTCTCTTCAAGTACTAAGCGCTTAATGGTAGGTTCACTAGGTACACACACTCGGTCTCCAAATCTCACTACCCCATCTGCACCTAAAACAAACTCTCCACCACTAACCCCTTCTATAGCCTCACGCCTACTCACCAAAAATGGGTCCTCTAATTGAGCATTTCTAATGTCCCTCAACAAATCATTACTTACTCGAATTATTCCTAGCTTCACTTTATCAGAAGTTACCTCACAAGCTAACTCAAATCCCTAAACTGAGTCAAGAGACCCATTTCCTTAATCATCAAAGAACTAACATGAAGAGAGTTTCTACTTAAAGCATCTGCTACTACATTAGCCTTACCAGGGTGATAACTCAATTCGAAATCATCATTCCTTAGAAATTCCAACCACATCCTTTGCCTCATATTCAACTCTTCCTGATCAAACAAATAACTAAGGCTCTTATGGTCACTAAAAACCTCAAATTTGGAATCATACAGGTAATGCCTCCACATCTTTAACACAAACACCATAACTGCCAACTCAAGATCATGGGTAGGGTATTTTCTCTCATGAATCTTCAATTGCCTAGAATCATAAGCTATTACTTTACCCTCTTGCATCAACACTCCACCTAAACCCATCTTAGAAGCATCACATTACACCACAAAAGGTTTACTAAGATCCGACAAAACTAAAACCGGTGCACTAGTCAACTTTTCCTTAAGGGTTTGGAAACTAACCTCACACTTACTATTCCATACAAAAGCAACCCCCTTCCTAGTCAACTCCGTCAAAGGTAAAGCTATCTTAGAAAATCCTTCTATAAATCTCCTATGATACCCAGCCAACCCAAGAAAACTTCTAATCTCATTCACTAACTTAGGAGTCTCCCACTTAAGCACAACCTCATTCTTAGATATTCAAACAATCATATCATTCTTAGATATTATACAATCATCATTCACATCACATAACATGATAAAAATATCATCACAATCATATCATTCATCCATGTCACACAAGACTTCTAATACACATCTCAGTATGATGCAATGGAGTGTATGCATGTATGCAATCTATATTATACAAAACCCTTTTCAAATCAAGAAATACAATTTAAAATTTTCTTTCTTAAAATATTTTTGCAAAGATTTTCTTCTAGCAATGTTATTGACATAACATTCCCTCTGCAAGTCATCACATCTTCCCTTATCAGGTTCAAATCATTAGGGTGGTCAGTCCCAATCACTTGAAGCAAGATAATCAAAGATATATCAACCTTGCAGGACACTGAAAACTAAACAAAAATCAATAATGCATCTCACTCAATCAACATCACAATTTAGCACCACGGAAGCACAACAAACACATAACTCAAGGCCGATGAACCGACCAATCAAACAAACAACTAAATCAACACAATATATTTCATTCAATCAACATCACAATTAACACCACAAAAGCATAGTAAACACACAACTCACGACCGGTGAACCGACCTGCTTTGATACCACTAAATGTGACACCCTTCTACCCCAATCTCTTATACATTCAGTAATTTGAAATATTTAGGAAAGGTTACGGACCACATCGGGTAAAAAGGTTCACATCTCTTTCTAACAAAACGTCAATTGATTCAAAATCAACTCAATTAAAATAAAAATTAAAGTCAACGGTTTTCAGAATAATTAAAACCTCAAAATCTCAATGTCAACATCAAAATATCCTTATTGGCCATGTAAGACACTTAAAATAATTTTCATAATCTCCTCTTAATAACATAAAAATAAAACCCCTATTACTAAGCCCTGATGTCACAAGTATCAGAGCGACACCCCTTCAACTCAATACTCGGCACCTGATATGCCATCTTCACTACCTGTAAATCAACCACAGAGAACACGGTGAGGAAAAGAACACCAACTTATACATGCACGCAGAAGGCTATCCTATCCTCACCCACACATAGTTATAATCATCATCAAACCATATCATAATCATATTATCTCACACTCTTATTATCAAATTTATTATCTCATCACAAGTTTATAAGTCAAACTTCGCAAATCATCAAGAAAACACATTCTCTACACTCAACATATAATGCTCATATCATCATATCACATTTCATTTCCATCATAAAATACAATGTAGGTTCATTCTATGATCATGCACACCAAAACTCACCCCAAGGATCATGACTCGGAACTCCGCACAATGGGCGCACCTCATCAATCTCCCTAGTTGTTACCAATGATGGCCCTACCGTTAACGCCCTCTCATGGCCGATAGGTTGCACCCCCTCAATGGGCCCGTGCATCGAATGTCCCATCATGGTCTCTGCACCCCCTCTATGGGCCCGTGCAGTTCACTTCCTGAGTTGCACCCCCTCAATGGGCTTGTGCATCTCAGTTACCACACCTTATATGCTCAATGCATCATCATCCTACATATCACACCTCATATGCTCAATGCATCATCATCATCATACATCTCATACCTCATATACTCAATGCATTATCATCATACATAACACACCTCATATGCTTATTACATCATCATTATACATCACAATATCATAAACATCTAGCATCACATGGGATATTCATATCATCATATTCATACCACAATCAATGCACTTTAAACATCTAATTAAATCTCTCAATTCCACAAACGATTTGTATAAACAACATCAACAGACAAAAAAGTCATAATCATCACATAAACAACACTCACAAACAATTGGACCTGGTAATCGATTACCACACAGCTGTAATCGATTATCAGCAACTCTGGGACACAAAATTCACTCTGGTAATCGATTACAAGCCTCCTGTAATCGATTACCAGCCAATCACCTCTCTGGTAATCGATTACCACACAATTGTAGTCGATTACCAGCATGTCAACTCTCTGGTAATCGATTACAACCAACAACCCAAACTCACTCCACGCTGCCCAGAAAACCCTGTAATCGATTACAGACTTCTGTAATCGATTACCCGCGACACGAGACGACAGTTCTTGCGATTTTTACCCCTTTTAAACCCTTATCTTTAACCTCTAATCAATTCTCATTGTTAATACCCCCAATCCTACACGTTTTTACCGAACAAACTCAACGAAAACACCAATCTTTACAACAGATTTTCACAGTTATTTCGTTATGATCACCAATCACTAAACCCTTATTTACCCCTTTTTCGCTATTCTCTACCCTCCTTCATTTCAATCAAGACTCATCAAGATTAACACATTTAAGCATCAAGCAACAGATTTTCATCACACAACACGTAATACACTATCAATCTTTTTCCTAGTGTAGAGCAACTTCATTGCCTTTACCAACACGATGCCTTTTCATCTAGGAACGCGCGTGGTTCGCGTACTGAGGGCGTTTTTGACCTGTGGCAGTTTATATTACACCCTTAGGTGTGGTTTCTATTTTTTATCTTCTTTCATTCTCTTCTTTTCCTTTTTATCAAAGGTAATGCAAACCATTAGATTATGTGTTATATTTACCAGTTACTTCCAGGATTTTTGGTTACTGACAATGTCTCGGCTGCCGGCGGCGCATTTTGGCCCTACGCATATTGCCCAAACCGCGTTTGCCGTCAATTTGGTTTGGATCAAGCTCCTCAAAACATAGATTTGGCGTTTAGTGACGTTATTGAATCAATGAAAGCTGTTCTTTTTAAACATGCTGATGCGCTTCCATAATTTGATTCCTTTAAGTATATTCCTCCTGACAGAGCAGGGCGTGCGTTAGATTTATGGGTTGCTTACTTCGCACACCTCAAAACATCTGTAAAGCATTATGAGGGGCAGAATTCTCTTCAAGTGTTTCCTAATATCCAAATAATGTATAAAGACCCTTATTTTGTGACCACCTCTGCGCGTAGTATTGAAAAATTTGGTACATTGTTTCATGTGACTTCTTTTCCCTTTATTTAGAAAAACTTTTTCTTCTTCTTTTTAATTTTTAACACGCTCACTTTCCTTCTGGCTGCAGCGTTTGAGGGTGCCCAATCGAAGAAGCGGAAATTCGTTCATTCTAAGAGTTCCAAAGGGAGGTCGGTGTCTGGTTCTGTTGTGAAGAAGGCTCGTCACGAACCGGAGTCTACGCCTGCTGATGTTTCCAATACTCGTACACCCCCCAAGAAGGGTACCCAGAATCGTTCTCCCAAAGTAAAGAGGGAACTTGCTATCGGGACGCGAGCTTCTGAGCGCCTAAAAGCCAAGCCTTCAAATAAGGTTTTTCCTTCAAACTCCCCTTCTCATCCTATTGTGATTTCAGATGTTAATTCATCGAAGCGGCTTTCTAACCAGGTTGAAGATAAGTCACCTTCACCTCCCCCAACCACTCATGCAGCTACACAAGGTTCCTCTGTTGAGAAGGAGGTTAATGAAGAGGTAGCTAATTATCCTGGTTAGGATCACGGTTCGACCCCAAGTTGTGATAGTGTTCCGGCTGGTTTGTTCTCTTTTCTTTTTCAGAACATTCAATGTTTCTTTTTCTTTCTTTTTTTTCATTGTTTGAGCGTGATATTTCTCTGTTATTATCAGATACTCAACTTGAGTGATTTGTAGCTGATAGTGCTTCAAAGGAGGTCATGGGCTCCCCTGCTGATACTTCTCCTCATAAAGTTATTGCTCAGTCGAATGCTTTAGCACTTCCTTCTCCGGTTCCTGGTATGCAATGTACTCAAATGCTTTGTCCATTATTTTGCACACTTTTCTCGTTCTTCTTAATTTTCTTACTATTTTCCTTTCTCTTTTTTTAGTACAAGCTTTATCGGTGGAGGTTGTCCCCATTCTTGCTTCTTTACTCCCTGATTATGACGCTCACGTGCTTAGTGAGTTCTCAGCGCATCATGCGGGGTTCCTTTTTCCTGAAAATGCTTTTCCCCAAGCGTTTCTGAAGCCTGCTTACGCTCTTTTTGTTAATTTCCTTCGCTTTGTGTGTTCGCATTCTGCCATGGAGCTTCTTAGTTCTTATAAGAACAAAGTTGTAGAGGACTTGAAGGCCTTATCCGTATTTGGTTTTAAGGGGGATTGGTTCGATGACCTTTCCTGCCGCTTTGATCGTCACATTCCTTCCGCCGCTCTAGAAGACTTGACCAAAATTACTGATACAGCTTTGAGTTTGGAGCTACATAATAATGACTTGAGATCGGAGATCGATCGATTGAAGCTTGAGTTGTCTCAAGGGGAGGCAGAGTTGGAGCAGCTGAATGCCAAGCGTAGAGAGGTCGAGTAGGCCTGTGCTGGTTTAGATATTTCATTTAGTATTTAATTTGTAACGTTTGCTGACTTTAAAAGGACATGAAATGCTTAGAGGTTTTTGTTTTGTTAGTCCTTAAATATTTATGACATTACAGGTGATTTCTCTATTAAGTCTTTTTATGAGCATATTTTTTCCATTTATTTTTCTTTCCTTTTTTTCCCCCTCTCTTCCCCCTCCCCCTTTTTTTTTGAATATCTGAATTATTCTAAGGTTTATATTGGGTAGTTTCTCTAGGCGTCCTCAGGGAATAATTCCTTAAAGGTTTTTTCAGGTTTTACACTTTCATGTTAGTGCATTTGATAGTTCTCATGAGCACTCTCAGAGAAAGTAAAACCTTTCCCAGAATTTTCGCTTTCATGTCTTTACAGAGTACATTTGGTAGTTTTCATGAGCGCTCTCAGGGAAAGTAGTGTCTCAAACTTTTCCTAGGATTTACGCTTTCAAGCTTTCAAAGAGTCATTCTATAATTCTCATGAGTGCTCTCAGGGAAAGTAATGCCTCGAACCTTTCCCGAGATTTACGCTTTCATGCTTTCAAAGAGTGCATTCTATAATTTTCATGAGCGCTCTCAGGGAAAGTAATGCCTCGAACCTTTCCCAGGATTTACGCTTTCATGCTTTTAAAGAGTGCATTCTATAATTTTCATGAGCGCTCTCAGGGAAAGTAATGCCTCGAACCTTTCCCAGGATTTACGCTTTCATGCTTTTAAAGAGTGCATTCTATAATTTTCATGAGCGCTCTCAGGGAAAGTAATGCCTCGAACCTTTCCCAGGATTTATGCTTTCATGCTTTCAAGTTACGTGTTTTACTTTTGTTTTAACATTTTAAATCAGCAAATCAGATTATCAAAAAGAAAGGCCATTCTCCTTCATAAATATTTTGCTTCTACGCATAATACTTCTTTACAAACTTGAAGTTTATGGGCCTTATAACGCGTTGGTCTTGTGGATTATGAGGGTGCAGTAGCCACTACCATGGGCCTTTTGTATAATATAGGGTCCTTCCTAGTTGGGTGCCCATTTTGACACATGTTGCTTTCTCATGACCGCGTCAGTAGCCTTCAGCACTAGTTCTCCTTCACAAAACATCCTAGGTTTTACCATCTTTTCATACACAAGTGTTAACCTTCTATGGTGTCGTACTGCTTCTTCTTCTTCTGCTTTATCTCGCTCTTCATCTATTAACTCTGCAATTTCACTCCTCCCTCCTTCTCTTCCCATGACCATTCTTGCTGATGGTACAAGAATCTCTGTGGGTAATGTTGCTTCATCTCCATATACCAATGAGAATGGAGTAGCCTTTGTACTTCCATATTTGGTGACCCTATATGCCCATAGTGCCAAGTGCAAGTAATCGGCCCATTCCTTAGGCGTGTCCCCCACCATTCTGGCTATGATTATGATGAGATTTTTGTTTGTTGATTCCGCTTGCCCATTTGACTTTGGGTAATATGGAGAGGACCGATCATTCTTGATCCTGTATCTCTCTAGGAATCTTCTGAATTTGCTATTTATGAAGTGTGTTCCATTATCTGATACTATTCTCTTAGGCAGTCCAAAGCGGCAAACAATGTTTTCTTTTATGAAGTTAGCTACGACTTCGGCTTTGGCTTCCTTTGTTGATATTGCTTCTGCCCATTTGGTGTAATGTTCCGTGGAAACCAAGATCCATTTTTTTTCCTTTAGCTGCAGGTGAAATAGGTCCAATGAAGTCCATGACCCAAGTATGGAAAGGGTATGGCGATGTGACACCTCCCATGCTAGCTGCTGGAGCGTGTATTAAATTCCCATGTACCTGGCAATGGTGTCCTCTTTCATTGTGGGCCAGTAGTATCCATTCCTAAAGATCTCTGCCTATAGACTCTTTCCTCCCTGATGCCTTCCACACACGCCTCCGTGCATTTCTCCAATGACCGCTTCTTGTTCTTCTTTTCCTAGGCATCTGAGTACGTTTCCAAAGAATCCTTCTTTGAATAGTTCGCCTTCTTGCATAAAGTATATTTCCGCCTTTCTCTTCAACCTTTCTGACTCTTGTGGTGAACTTGGCATTACACTTGCACTGAGGAAGTCCTTCAGTTCTTTTTCTCTAATCATTTTCCACCGTATTTACCTCCATCGGTTCGCGCCCTTCTCTGCAACTTGGGCAAGCCCTTTCTACCCCTTCACAATGTGTTTTTTTCGAAGGCCAATACATACCCACCCTCTACATTCTTCTGTAAAGGCATGGTCCTTCTTTCCGACACACAGCTTGATGTAAGCATTCTAGTTTCTTTCCGCCTACTGCTTCTGTCACACACTTCATCAACAATCCATCAACGCTCTTCCTATACAGTTCTCCCCTTAGTTCATGATAATCCCGGGTTGCTTTTGAGAACATCTTTTGTTTGAATTGTGACAAAATGGGTTTCCGCCAATCTTGGGATTCATCCTCTCGGGGTACAATGCTTAGACTTGGTCCTGCTATTTTGTTAAAAGTGATGACGCTCCCTGTCGTCCTTCTTACCTCTTTTCTCCCTATGGTTGCTAGAGCATCTGCATGCTTATTCTCAGTTCTTGGTGTATGCGACAAACATACTTCCTTGAATAGGTTTATGAGGTGCAGAGCTTCGTCTCTGTACATGGCTAGAGACCTTTCTTTAACACCGTACTCGCCTTTTAGCTGCTTGATCACCAAGTTAGAAGCTCCTTGTACGTTTTGGTAGTCAACCTTCATCTCCAACGCCATTTTCAATCCTGATTAATGCTTCATATTCAGCCTCATTATTGGTGCAAGGAAAGTTCAACTGGTAGGAGAATGAAAACACATCTCTTTCTCCTCTGGATATGACTACGCCAACTCCACCTATTGGGGATGAAGGCGTCCCATCAAACTTCATGGTCCACCATTTTTCTTCTTCTACGTGGCATTCGTTCACCTCTGGCATGCCTCCTTTCAAATCTTCATTAATTTCTTCTTGGCACTGATTTGAACACAAAGCCATCATATCTGCAACGGCTTGACAACCCAACTTGTGTGGTTGGACTAGTTGGATATCGTATTCACTTATCAAGAGAGCCCACTTACTTAACCGCCCAGTGACAAAGCTGTTATTTATCATGAGTTTTATCCCTTCTGATTTGCTGACTATTTGCACAGTATGTGCCTGGAAGTAGTGTTTGTATTTCTGGGCAGCGTAAACAACTCCCAAGTAGAACTTTTCTTGTGTGGTGTATCTAGCTTCCGTATCTTTCATTATTATACTCAAGTAAGACATTGGGCGTTCTTTTCCTTCTACTTCCTGAGCGATCAAACCATTGATCGCGTGCTGCGACACTGCCAAGTATAGTCTCAAAGGTACGCCTTTCATGGGAGGTGACATGGTAGGCGTAGAAGCGACTGCCCTTTTAATTTTTTCAAAGGACTCTTGGTGTTGTTTTCCTCATGTGTACTTGTTGTTCTCTTTCAGCAGCTCACTCATGGGTCCAGTAAGTTCACTGAGAGCAGGGATGAAGCGTCGGATGTAGCCCAACTTTCCCATGAGTTGTTGCATCTCTTTGACAAACTTTGGTGGTTCCATTCTTAGAATGGCTTCTACCTTTCGATCCTCAGTTGATACCCCACTTTTATGCACTTGAAATACTAGAAACTTCCCTGATGACACAGCGAACGCGCACTTCATGGGATTCATTTTCAACCGGAATTTCCTACACCTTTCAAACACTCTCCTTAAGTGGTCCTCGTGTTCCTCCTTTTTCTTTGATTTAACAACCAAATCGTCCATATAATCTTCTACAATGTTATGCATCATGTCATGAAAGATGGTTGTCATTGCCCTTTGATATGTTGCTCCGGCATTTTTTAACCCGAATGGCATCACTATGTAATAGAAGTTTCCAACAGGTGTTCTGAACGTTGGCTTTTATGCATCTTCCTTAGTCACCTTAATCTGATTGTAACCACTGAAGCCATCCATGAATGAAAAGCGTTTGTGCGCTGCTGTTGCGTCTACCAAACTGTCTATGTGAGGAAGTGGGAAGTCATCCTTGGGGCACGCTTTGTTCAGGTCTCTGAAATCTATGCAACACCTTATCTGTCAATTCTTTTTTCGAACTAGGACAAGATTAGCCAGCCACTGTGGGTGCTGTATTGGTTTAATGAAGCCTGCGTTCAATAATTTTTCTACCTCCTTTTTTATATCTTGTTCAATGGCCCGGGAGAACTTATGAGCTTCTTGCTTCACAGGTTTGGCGTTGGGATATGTGGCCAAGTTGTGAGTTATCAGGTTGGCACTTAACCCTAGCATTTCATCATATTTCCATGCGAGCACATCTTTGAATTCTCGCAACAACTTTATCAGCCTTTTCTTTTCGTGTTTTGATGGGTTTCTGGCAAGCGAACCAAAAATCAGTAGTATAATAGTAAGAAGAGTATCGTATCCACAGGGAACGGTCAATTCGCGTATAGTCGTGATCTATTTATCAAGGAAAAACAACGGATTTGTGAGAGTATTTTGTGAGGAAAATGTAAATTGTAAATTAATAATTAGATGAAATAGAAAGGAAGAGTTGGAGACACTTTACTTGGATTAGAATTGAACTTCGCGTCATCGCACCCTTCGTGTATGTAAAAACTATTTATTATTTATGGCTTTGATCTATAATACTGTAGACAAACTCATTTGCTAAGATCCTGAGTAGGGATGGCAATTGGACCCAGACCCAGTGGGTACCCGCAAAAATTACCCACAATGGGTAGGGTAATTACCCATCAAATGGGTATGGGTGCGGGTATGGGTAATTACCCGCACTTTTTAATAGGTACGGGTGCGGGTACTATGGTACCCTGCCCTACCCATACCCGCACTTATATAGTATATATAATTAATGTAATTTATATACATATAATTAATTTAAAAAATATATATATGTTTATATGAAAAATGCTAGGAACACACTCTTTTGAACACTCTCCCTAACACACTCCATGTGATTAGTTAAAATTCACATGGGTCTCACCACTTGGGAGTGGGACCCACGAATTTGGTGAGACCCATGTGAATTTTAACCAATCACATGGAGTGTGTTTGGGAGAGTGTTCAAAAGAGTGTGTTGCTAGCACTCCTCATGTTTATATTATTAATAAATGTTTTTTTAAAAAAATAATTAATGTTAATCTATATTACAGTCACCAAAAAACATTAATATATATTACTAATTTAATTAATTCAAATGTTATAATTTTGTCCTACACACTAAAAATAGCAAAACA
The DNA here is from genome assembly GCA_026901365.1 of Sesbania bispinosa. Classification (NCBI taxonomy): domain Eukaryota; kingdom Viridiplantae; phylum Streptophyta; class Magnoliopsida; order Fabales; family Fabaceae; genus Sesbania; species Sesbania bispinosa. The sequence continues at coordinate 878,729 of QLOH01000382.1, forward strand.
TGAACTGATTTTAATTTCCCCTCCCAAGTTTTTAATCTCCCATCCACTTCCACATATGATAATTGTTTTATATGTTAAACTTGGATGATCTATGGATAATTTTTCATTTAATTTTTAATTATTTTTTATTTTCTAATCAATTTATTTTCTTATAGTTAGCAAAAGTGCGGGTAATGGGTACAGGTAAGGGTACTTGAGTACCCAGCGGGTAAGGGTACGGGTACTAGAATCATTACCCACGCGGGTATGGATCCGGGTCCGGGTATTTTTTTAAAACGCGGGTATGGGGACGGGTACTGTAGTACCCTACCCAAACCCTACCCATTGCCATCCCTAATCCCGAGTTACCAGCAGCCTTACCACTCAAAGATAATACATGCGGGCTCTCCCAGGCGACAAATTACCCTTGGCTTATTTTACTCTTATTATTCCGTTTGTTAAAGGACTCATTGACAAACCTTGCTTATCCTTTAGACGTCCTTCATTAGAATACTGTTACTACCCATCAATCACTAGCAACGCCCATGTTTCAAGCACTGGGATTACTATCAACTAACCTTTACCATCGATAAACCACGCTTATCCTTTAGACGCCCTTCATTAGGATACTGTCACTACCCATCAATCATTAGCTACGCCCATGTTTCAGGAACTGGTTACCGAGTACTCTTATTCACTCAGAGTTTGAGTTTCTTCACTATCCGCTCCCCCAAACTCAATCCTAGTCGTAACGTTAATCACAAACACTAGCCTATAACTCCGGCGCAAGCGCGAAAGTTAGGAATTAAGCACAGAATAAGATTACCAATATTATAGATAGGGAACTCATAAATAATAAGATAGAATTCACATACACTTGGCGATAGAATCAACTACATTCAATCCTACTGGAGAGTTAGCTACTCATGGTAGCCATACAAACCACTGAAGAATCTGTCACCTTCTTCAATCCTCGTGCAGTGCTCCGCCTCTCCTATTCTAAACTTAAAAGCGGTGCATTATCACTGGAATAGTCTGAATTACAATAATCGTGCACACCTGATCTGGTGCAAAAAGGTCCTATTTATAGGCTAAGGAAAGACAAAGAAAATTGGGGAGAAATCTATCTAAAACCAGCAACAAGGCAAGAATCACGTATCCTGCGCTTCACCCTGCGCTACAGCGCAGCTTGCAGGGCAAAAGTCAGAGAGCTACGCTTCACCCTGCGCTACAGCGCAGGTTGAAGCGCGCAACGCGAACTGCACAGCTTCAATCTTTCTCTTTTTACTTGATTTCTCCCCGAGACTGGTTTTGTTTGATTGTCTTTCCTTGTTTCCCTTTTCTTGATGAAATCTTGCATTTATTGAGCATCTTGGATTTAATTGGGAAGGTTGTCTGCAAAATCCTTGTTTAATTGGCAGCTGATATCTTCATTAATTGCTCTCAAATAATCTTCAAATCTTCATTTATTGTCTTCAATTAAACTTCAAATCTTGCATATATCTCCCTCATTTAATGCTATCTTTCCTTCATATCAAATCTTTGCAATATTCTGCATAAATCAGCACAATTTTTATTAAAATAGCATCAAATTCAAATTCAAGATTAATAAATACAATTTATCTAATATTTAATAAAGAGGGATTACTTTGGGGCAAAAATACCATTTTATCCTTGATAAGTGAACTAAAAAGTACTTTAATTTATTATATAATTTTCACTTATCAAAATACCCCCCAACTTAACTTCTTGGTTGTCCTCAAGCAAGAGACCTCTTTGCAATAAAAAATCAACTCTATCACCTGTATAACTCAAAAAAATCAAAAACAAATTCAAGGAACTTTTCATCATCTCTTTGTTAAGCAGCAGTCACTTTCCAAACATAAGAAAAAAACAGGATTAAGAGATGTTACCAATCCTCAATCAGAATAGAACACAAACATCAGTCAAACTTCTCAAAAATAGAAATTAAAGCAATAAGTGATAAACCAAGGAAATCTCTCATTCTCACGGGTAAGTGTTTCCCTCAATCTTTTTTACCACTGTTGAGCAACTAGAATTGATAGTTGTTTCCAACATCTGAACCTGCAAGTAGTCAATATGGATCAAAAGGTCTTTTCATTGGTTGTAATGAGGTTGGGCTATCAAGAAATCATGGTTTTTCTAGATATGCAAAGAACACTCTGAATAGAGAGCATCTTGTGATTGTGCTTGGGACTTCTCTCCATTCCACCTGGTTATTCTTGAACTGTCACCCTTTTTCAGCTTGGCCTCCTTGTTTGCAGAAGAACTCCCCCCAACTTATTTAATATCCACACTTTTGTGCAGATTTTTTTTTGTAAACAATAACATAGAGAACTTATTTATGGGGGAGTATTCTTCTTTATGATTTCTTGTGCCTGCTCTTTGAATCTTTTTGATCTCTCAATTTACCAACTTCTTGTCCCATTTTGTTGTGGTGCACCTTGCTCTCTATCCCAAGTGTTAAGGGACAGCATATAATCATTGAATATGGCTGGGGTGCATCAAAAGAAATATTAAAGGCTCAAATGGGCAATCAATAATTGGAAACATTTAATCAAGGTTGGCTATTTGGCACTGAGCAAAATATTATAATCACAAATATGCCTTTATCACTTCCATCACTTCCATATCTTCCACTAGCAAGACAAAATTCAGAAACTCAAGCAATAACAGTTGACAAGTAGCGGTGAAAAGCTCTCAATTTTAGTGTTTGGGCTCTCAGCTCACCGGTTATTGGCTAAAATTCCTTGATAAAGCACTCACTGGTTTTAATTAACTATCCTGATATGTTTTCCTGAGAAGTATCCTGGTCCTAACTGATTATGGAATTAATCACAAAACCCTATCATCTTTCCTAATTTGGTTAGTTAAACTACTTAATTACAGAGAATTTTGAAAAAGTTGCCTTAAATCTTAATTTCCTAAGATCCTAAAAATATTTAAAATTTTTAAAATTTAACAGAAAAATAGAAGATAATTGAATATGCAGCGCATAATATAAATGATGTATCAGTGAGCAACAATATACAGTAGATATCGAAAGAAAATAAGAAAAAGAAGAAAATAAGAAGAAAAATAAGAAAATAAAATAAAAAAGAAAAAGAAAAAGAAGGAAAAGCACCAAATAGGAAAAAATCAATCGTCCTGGTCCATGTGAGCGGCTCCATCCTCAGCTCCAGCTCCAGCTGCTCCATCCCCCCTGGGAAAATAGGTCTGTCCACAAGCCACTGTAGGTACGCCTAAAACTGATCAGGGGTCATGTCGAACTGGGGGTCCATACGAGCCTGGTAATGTAGATCCTGAAAATGAATTGTTGCTCGGTGAATGGTGGATAGCTGAGCCATCATGTGAGTGTTCGGGGCCGCAAGATGTTGGGCCCAGACAGAAGCATCCATGTCTGCTGGTGGTGGTGGTGGTGCCTGTTGCTGCTGCTGCTGCTCATCCTCAACCTGCAACTCCTCAGCTGGGATATAGTTGGCTTCTATGTATGCTTTAGTCATAGGGAGTGCAATGCGGACCGTGGGGTTCACATCCACACCCCTAGACCTGCAGAGTGTTGTGATGAGAGAGGAGAAGCCAAACCTGATCCTGGAGTTAGGGCTCCTGCGCCCTACAGCAGATGCTAAGTCTGATATCTTCTGGGTGATGACCCGTGAGACATCGACAACAGCGTCAGTGAGGATGGTGTAGATGAGGTTGGCCATGGGCATAACTACATCAGAAACATGCCTTGTAGGATGAATGTTGGCCAGTATGAGTACTGTCCACTTCTGAGCTATACTCCTCATATCCTTCCTGTAGATCCTAGCAGCCTCCTGATATGCATTCCTCTCAAAGGAACGCCCTGGTAAATACAGCAGCTGGGCAGTCTCTATATCAAGGGGATCATTGCCATGAAGCCCCACATCCTGCATCCTCTTATGGTATTGGCACTCCACAAGGTCATTGTCCTCCTGTATGGGATGTCCTAAGAATGCATTGATTGCGTCGCAATCAAATCTAATCACTTGTCCTCGCACGTAGGACTCCTTCCTGTAGTCAACGCTGTGGTCTCCAATGGCGTTGGCATAGAACTCCCTGACGATGTCTGGATCAAGGTAGTTGTCAGGGCGACTGAGGTGGTCCCATCGCCTCCTATGAATCTCAGCAGAAAATTCCTCATACTCATCCTCCTCAAGTAGGACTGGTCGCTCGAGGATGAAGTTGCACCTCTCTAAGGCAGTGTAGGCTTCAAAGGACTTGAAGTCCTTGAAGCAGTGAGGGTCAAACTCAGGTTCCCTCTGGGGTGCTTTCCTCTTGGCACCCCCTGTGCCTCTCCTAGATGTACTAGGTGCCCTAACATTCTTGGTGCATGCCATTTGTGAAAAACAAATGCAAAATAAAATTATTTATGCAACATAATAATATTTACTTGTTCATAATTAATGGAATAAATTGCCAATTAATTTCAATTAATTAGAACAATCAATTAATCAAACAATTGTACATAAAATTTTTAATTTTAAACATTACCAATAATTGCCAATTAATTAATTAAGAACATGCTAAAGTGATCAATTAAAGCAAGTCCTAAACAATTATAAAATAGGCAAAGTGAGAATAAAACTCATGCTAAAAAATCATGTCATCAGTAACATGCAATAAGGCATAATTATTTATGTATGGGCATGAAAAAATATCATGGCAATTAATTAAGCATACATGCGCCAACAAAACAATTTACAGAAATCACTGAGCACTCAAAAACTACCACCTAAGAAAACAAGGAATACTCATAATCAATCCTAGCAACATGCAATATATTAAAGCATTATGGATAATTATTTCTTTCCTAAAGGTTCTTAGAATCTTAAGTTTCCTATCCTAAGGTTTTTGCTCAAGTAAAATAGAAAATCAAAATTTCAATCGGTTAAAAGTAAAGAAAACTATAAAAACATACCTGGTGTAAGCTCAGAAATGGAAAAATGAAGGCTATAAGAGTGAAAAAGGCAAAACAAAGGGTCGGGGATTCAGAGAAAAAGCAAGAGAAATAACGAGGGGAAGTTCAAATGAACTTCCCTCGTTCAAACGGCTCTATTTATAGAGCCCGCGTTCTGCGCTCCACCCTACACTACAACGCAGGTTGGAGCGCGTGTCCCTGTAAGTTCAAGCGCACCTGATGCGCTTCACCCTGCGCTACAGCGCAGGGTGAAGCGCAGAAGTCAGAAACTCGATTTTGGAATTTTAATTCTGCGCTTTACCTGCGCTACAGCGCAGGTTGAAGCGCAGATCTGCACTGTATTTTTCTGCTTCTGCTACTCCTAACTATTTTCATGCATTCCTTTGAAATTAAATCCTTCACTTAACAATTTCCAAATTAAACAGGTAATATCTAAAACTAAAAAAATTAACAAAATTAAAATTAAATGAAAATTAAAACTTACAATGACTGGGTTGCCTCCCAGGAAGCGCTTGTTTAACGTCTTTTAGCTCGACGCCTGGTTACTCAACCCTTTTATGGTGGCCTCAAGTGGAGGATGATGTTTGGCTCCATTCCAGTTCTTCCTTTAAGCTCCCATCCTCCATGCCAATTCTTGACTCTTCCATCACTGTCACTATCTTCCTCAGTATCAGATGTTGATCCCTTTCTTTTCTTAAATTGGAACTCCCATATTGACTCTGGCTGCTTTACTCTCATTCTAGGCTTCCTCAGAAATTCGGAGCCTGGCAGCTTTGTTTGAGATTTGAAAACAGCATCAGTTTGTTGTAATTTGGGGATACCTCTATCAATATGAAACACAATACTTTCATCTTTTGAGCTCAGTTCATATTTTCCCCGATCAACATCAATAATCATCTTAGCAGCTTTCATGAAGGGTCTTCCTAAAATTAGGGGGACATCAGTATCCTCCTCTTCTGTCTCTGCAATGTAGAAATCTACGACATATGCAAACTTATCCACTTTGATTTGAATATCTTCTATTATCCCATAAGGGCATTGAGCGGATTTATCTGCAAGAAGCAATTTCACCCTTGCAGGCTTGACCTTCACATTACTCAACTTGTTAAAATACGATAGCGGCATCAAATTGATGCTCGCTCCAAGATCTAATAAAGCTTGAGTATATGGTAAATTACTAATAGGGATGGGTATAGTAAACTTACCTGGGTCAAGTGACTTACTTGTGATATAGACCTTTTCTTCATGATGTTCTTCCTCCTCTTGTGCTGTTTTTTCTTCATATTGATGAACAATTTCTTTGGATATTTCCTCTTGTGGCAGTTGTTCTTCGAAGATGATTTCTTCTTCCTCATCGGGTTCTTCCTCCTCTGACTTGTTGCCATCAGTAATAACCAAGTTGCATTGTTCCTTTGGGTTGGTTTGGGTTACAGCTGAGAAGTGATGTTGCCTGTGCTCTGCCATTTCAGTTGCTAGCTGACCCACTTGGTTTTCTAGAGTCTTGATTGACGCCTCAGTATTCTTCTTGAATCCATTGAACCCTTGTACGAGATCATCAATCTTTCCTTCCAGACTATTTAGTTTGTCATAGGTTGACGGTTGCTGCTGATAGGGTGTTTGTCTAGATCCTCCATTCCGACCCCAACCTGAGTTGGTTTGGTTATTTCTCCATCCTTGTGAGTACTGGTTATTGTTATTGGAGAAATTACCTTGCCTCCCCTGGTTTCCCATGAAATTGACTTGCTCTGGTTGCATCCCTTGATTAGCACATTGACCATTTAAATGGTCACCTCCACAAAAATCGCAAATCAATGGTTGGGTTTGGATAGGTTGTGAGTGGACAGCATTAAGTTGTTGAGGGAGTGCCTTTAACGTCTCAGTGAGTGCTTCTATTTGGCGTTTAATGAGATTATTCTCGGCTAACAGAGCATCGCTTTGATTGAGTTCTAGCATCCCTTTCTTTGGTAATTGAGCAAGTTGTCTTCCACTTTGAGCTTGTTGATCGTTTTGTGCAAATTATTAATGATTTCTAGTGCTCGATCAACTTCTGCGGATAAGATAGTTCCTCATGCTGCAGCATCTATGAATGACTTTGAATCTGAATGGAGTCCCTTGCAGAATATGTTGAGTTGGGCTATATCTTCATAGCCATGATTGGGACAGTTGCGCAACAAAGATTTGTATCTTTCCCATGCTTCACACAGTGGCTCGTCAATCCCCTGTCTGAATGTAGAAATATCTGTTTTGGCTTCAATCTGCTTTCCTGGTGGAAAGAATCTTGTCAAAAAAAATTCCTCAACTACAGCCCAATTGGTTAGACTTTGATTTGGGTGTGATTGCAGTCATTCCTTAGCTTTACCTATCAAAGAGAAAGGAAACAAGCGTAAGTAAACAGATTCCAAACTACCTTCCTCGAAACCCATAGTGTCAATTAATTCATAAAAGTTAGAGAGATGAGTGTTTGGATTCTCGTGATCCAATCTAGCGAATTGATATGCACTGATGAGGTTGAGGTGCGCGGTCTTCAACTCCAAAGCTCTGGCATTTGGTGGTAACACAATGCTTGAGAAGTGACGTGGTCCTTGATGAATGATGTAATCCCCTAGCGTCCTTCTTCTAGGTTCTTCTTCAGCCATGTTTTTGGGTTCTTCTACAATTGTCCTTCTTCTCCTTCTCCCATTTCTACCACTGTTCCTCCAAGATTGAGTTTCTTCAGTATCCGCTCCCCCAAACTCAATCCTAGTCGTAACGTTAATCACAAACACTAGCCTATAACTCCGGCGCAAGCGCGAAAGTTAGGAATTAAGCACAGAATAAGATTACCAATATTATAGATAAGGAACTCATAAATAATAAGATAGAATTCACATACACTTGGGGATAGAATCAACTACATTCAATCCTACTGGAGAGTTAGCTACTCATGGTAGCCATACAAACCACTGAAGAATCTGTCACCTTCTTCAATCCTCGTGCAGTGCTCCGCCTCTCCTATTTTAAACTTAAAAGTGGTGCATTATCACTGGAATAGTCTGAATTACAATAATCGTGCACACCTGATCTGGTGCAAGAAGGTCCTATTTATAGGCTAAGGAAAGACAAAGAAAATCGGGGAGAAATCTATCTAAAACCGGAAACAAGGCAAGAATCACGTATCTTGCGCTACAGCGCAGCTTGGAGCGCAGAAGTCAGAGAGTTGCGCTTCATCCTGCGCTACAGCGCAGGTTGAAGCGCGCAACGCGAACTGCACAGCTTCAATCTTTCTATTCTTACTTGATTTCTCCACGAGACTGGTTTTTGTTTTATTGTCTTTCCTTGTTTCCCTTTTCTTGATGAAATCTTGCATTTATTGAGCATCTTGGATTTAATTGGGAAGGTTGTCTGCAGAATCCTTGTTTAATTGGAAGCTGATATCTTCATTAATTGCTCTCAAATAATCTTCAAATCTTCATTTATTGCCTTCAATTAAACTTCAAATCTTGCAGATATCTCCCTCATTTAATGCTATCTTTCCTTCATATCAAATCTTTGCAATATTCTGCATAAATCAGCACAATTTATATTAAAATAGCATCAAATTCAAATTCAAGATTAATAAATACAATTTATCTAATATTTAATAAAAAGGGATTACTTTGGGGCAAAAATACCATTTTATCCTTGATAAGTGAACTAAAAAGTACTCTAATTTATCATATAATTTTCACTTATCATGTTCTTCTGGTGCTGCATTGATAAAGAGCGGCCTCCGTTCTGCGCCTTCATCGACATCTATTTCCTCCATCTTTTCTTCTTGTTCTTTAGGGAGATCTTGGAGTTCTCCTGGCGCTTCTTTGATTTGCTTTTCTTCCTTACTTCGTACAATGGTCATTACTTCGGGGCTGACAGAGTAATCTCACCGTTCTGTCAGCCCCCCGGATCCCTATAAGACACGCCACCTCACCTCTCCATTAGGAAGATATTCATTCTCAATTCTTGTGGGGTTTTTTGCTTTTGGTCTCTTGAACGCTTGTATAGGATGAGGCGTATACCCTGGTTCGCTGTAACTTTTGATATCTTTGAGAAGTATTCCTTGCTCTGTCTTCAACTGGCTACTTCCTTGGGGAGCCACTTCATCAAACAAGGAGGCGTCTATCAGATGCGACTTTGTTGCTTCGAACGACGCATTTACTCCTGGTATTTCTATTTCCTTCTCCCTGAAATTTGACTTTATGCATTGGTGGACTGTGGAGGGTACACATTGATGTAAGTGTATCCAAGGGCGTCCAAGAAGTAGGTGATAACTTGAATCGCCTTCCACAACTTGGAACGTATTTACCATTTTTATGGGGCCTACTTTAAGTACTGCATGTACACGCCCCAAGGATTCGACAGCTTCTCCATGAAAAGTGCTTAGCATAACATCAGATTTGCGAATCCTTCCCCTAGGCATCTTCAACTTGTGGAATATGCTACTGGGCATGAAATTCACTCCTGAATCGTTATCAACCAGCGCCCTCCTTACCTTGATTCCTTCTATGGTCGCTTCCACATACAAGGGGCGGTTATGGCAAAACTGAGGACTTGCATCGGAGGGTTCCCTAAAGATGATAGTCGTTGCATGCGACCTACCCAACCGTGTCAAAGGTGCATTCACTGCCCCCAAGTGTCCTCCCTACTTTCTTGCTATATGGATTATTGCCCCTGCCGCTTCTCGTTGGGCGTCTTCTCCCATTCCTAGCTGCCCAAACAACAAACGGAACCCTCTTGTTTTTTAGAGCCCTACCGACAATGCCTTTTCTTCATCATATGCTTCTTCTACTTCTTCAATCCTCACCTCATTATCATAGGACACGATAGTGTTAATGCTATGATTGGGAAAGGGGCCTTCGGTGTAGCTCTTCCCCTCGTCCTTCCTCGGGGAGCAATACCTTTCCTAGTTTGACTTGCTTGTGGAACGCCCCCCTGACCGTCTAGCAATCCATCGTAGTGTGACTATTCGTCTTATGTAAGACACAGTACTCCGGGTTGTCATACTGCTCTTTAGTCAAAGGTGCCTTTGACACTTTTAGTCTCAGAGTTCCATCTTTAAGCCACTCCTCTATCAGTTGGCAAACTTGAAGGCGTCCCAGATGGATAGGTGGTGCTTTAATGCCGCTGAAAGTTGTTGCTTTCCCAGAGGAACGGTTATTCATGAATGTCTTCTTTCTGTCTCTTTCTTTAGTAGCACACACATCAAATATGTCCTCCAAACCTTTGGTCCTCTTTCCTTGCCTTTTCATAGCATCCGTTACGTCAGTCTCTTTTTTCATAAGTTCCGCGCACGTAGTTATTCCACTAAGGCTTAGGAATATTTGAGATCCGTCTTCTATATTCTTGATGCATCCGTAGACCAAATCAGCCTTGGGTAACGTCTTCTTGCACTGCAACGTGCGGTCTCAGTATCGTTTTATGAAGGCTACAAGGCCTTCTCTTGCCTTTTGCCTTACTCTTCACCCGTCCATTATGTAGAGGGCTCCTTCTTCTTCCAGAAATTTCCCCCATAATTCTGTCACTAAGTCTTCCCAGGTTTCAATAGAGTAAGGCTTCAACTTGGCGTACCAAGTGAACGCCCTTCCTTCCAAGGACTTGGAGAACTCCTTCAACCGCAGATTTTTGTTACCTCTGTGTATCCCCAGATCGTCCAAAAAACTCATGATATGTTCCTTTACACTTCCCATTCCGTCAAATTTTCGGAATGTAGGCGGCTGATATCCCCCATGATATGGGATTGTGGTTACTATGTCAGCCAGAGGGGGTTCTAAGTCAAAAATGGCGCTTGGTGGGTTATGCTTACTCTGCAACAGTTGCCTTAGCTCCTTCTGTGTTACTGGGGCGTCTTCACCACTTCTTTAGCAGCATTTATCTGGTCCTCAGTCCTATCTTTTCTTTGGGAGTGCACTATTGTGCTGAGGTCCGTCACCATGTTAGCCAAGCTTTGTTGCCCAACGAAGATGCTATTAAGGACAGTTGCTGACACAACAAGTGGTGTGTCACCCCTAGCGTTCCCAGTCACACCGACTGGTGTCTCGAGGTTTTTCAAGAGGTCTAGTTCAGGTTGAGAATGCTCATGTTGGTCTATGATGATTCGTGAGCGTTCATTGTTATTTTCAACCATTCTGGTGCCGTTACCCCTGACGCCTTCAGTTTCAACGAAATCGTCCAGGCTGAAAGACAGCCTTCTGGGTGTAACCCGTTGGCTTCATTGATGATCTTCCATGGCAATGGTAACACCTCCCCAGTGGAGTCCCCAAATGTTTCGATCTAGTATCGAATGACTAATTGATGGGATTTAGGCAAGCGTACCAAAATTCCAGCAGTATAATAGTAAGTAAAGAGTATCGTATCCACAAGGAACGGTTCACTTCGTATTTATTAGTGATCGGACTATCAAGTATGAAACGATTTTTTATGATTATTTGCGAAAAGTAAATTGCATAAAATAGATGAGATAATAGAGATAAGGTAAGATAGCGTTATTTGGATCGGGATTGAATTTCGTATCATCGCACCCCTTATGCATGTGAATCCCAATATTATTTATGAATATATTTCTATAATACCCTAGCCAAACTATATTGTTTTACCCCGAGTCACCAGCAGCAAAACACTCGAAGATAATCCATGCGGGTTCTCCCAGGCGACAAATTACCCCGGCTTGATAGCTCTACTTTTCCGTTCGTTAACACTATCAATTCGCCCTATATTCCTATAGCGACTACTATGAGTACTTTTACTAATCAGAATTCAAGTTTCCTATTCCTAGGCTCCCCTAAACTCGTTGTTGAATTCACAAAACCATTTTCCAATGCATTTTACAAAAATAACCTATAACTCCGGCACACAGGCGGAAGCTACGCATTAAGTAAAGTATAAAAGTACTGATATTATAGAATAGGGATTCGTAAGTAATAAAGAGAATTCACATACACTTGGGGATTGAATCAACTACATTCAACCCTATTGGAGAGTTTAGCTACGCATGGTAGCCATACAAACCAATGAAGAAACTGTCATACTTTTCTTCAATCCTAGCTCTGCTCTGCCGTTTCTCCAAAAGCTCCTCTATCCTAGGCTCTCTCTCCAACGCTGCTTTGATCTTTACAAAATGTCCTATTTATAGATGAAGGAAAGCTATCTGAAATCTGGAAGGAAACTGTTTTAAAATCAGATTAGAAAACAAATTTGTGTAGCTGTGCTTCACCTGCGCTAAGCGCAAGTGAAGCGTGACTTTCAGAATGTTGTGCTCCATCCTGCGCTTAGCGCAGGTGGAGCGTGGATCACGTTTTCAGATTTCTCTGTTTCCTCTTTTAACAGTGTGATCTCTTCCTGATCTTATCCTTGTTAGCTTGGCTTTCCTTGATTCCCTCTTTTTGACTTGATTATGTGTTTATCTTGTCTTTGAATTTAAATTGGGGAAGTTATCCGCATAATCCTTGTTTAAATGACTACTGATCTTATCTTTATTTGCTCTCATTTAAACTTTAAATCCGCAGATCCTATCCTCAAATAATGTTATCTTCTCTTCTCATTTAAATCCCTCTCATAAATCTGCAAAATCAATAGATTTTCTATTAAAATAGCATCAAGTTCAAATTCAAATTAAATAAACACAATTATTACAATTATTAATAAAAAGAGATTATTTTGGGGCATAAATTACTATTTACCCTTGATAAGTGCAGTAAAAATACAAGAATAAATCATATAATTGGCACTTATCAAATACCGCCCAACTTAACTTCTTGCTTGTCCTCAAGCAAGAGACCTTTTTGCAATCAAAAGTTTAATTCAATCCCCTGTATAATTCTCAGAAATAAGGACAAATTTTCATCATCTCTTTATTAGGAAGAAGTCATTTTCCAAATATCAGAAAAAATTAGAATTAAGAGACGTTACTCATGCTCAATCAGAATAAGATACAACAATTCAGTCAAACTTTCTCAGAAATAGCAATTAAAGTAATAAATGATAAATCAAGGATTTCTCTCATGCTTACTGGTAAGTGTTTCCCTCAATTTTTCCACCACAGTTGAACAACTAAAATTGATAGTCATTTCTAGTTTCTAAACATGCACATGGTTAATATGGATCAAAAGGTCTTTCCTTTGGTTGTAATGAGGTTGGGTTATCAAGAAATCATGGTTTTTCTGGATAAGCAAGAAACACTTATAATAGAGAGCATCTTTTGATTGTTCTTGGACTTGGAACTTCTCTCTATTCTCCATCTCATTCTTGATTTGTCTTACTTTGGCTGGCCTCTTTCTTTGTTTGAAAATGCACTCCCCCCAACTTATTCAATTGATGCACTTTTTCTTTGTGATTTTTCAGGGGGGTTATCCTCTTTTGCTTTCTTGTGCCTGCTCTTTGTATTTCTTGACTTTCAAATTACCAACCTTTTCTTCCCATTAATTCAAGTTGCACCTTGCTCTCTATCCCAAATGTGTGAGGGACAAAATATAGATATCAATTATGGCTAGGGTGCATAAGAAGAAACATTAAAGCTCAAATGGGTTACCGAAAAATTGGAAAAATTTTATCAAGGGTTGGCTTTTTAGCACTGAGCAAATATTGTAAAAACAAAAATTGCCTTTATCACTTCCATATTTTCCATGAACAGAGTAAAATCTAAAAACTCAATCAATAACAATTGACAAGCAGCGGTGAAAACTCTCAATTTAAGTGTTTGGGCTCACAACTCACCAACTTTTTGGCTAAATTCCTTGATAAAGTACTTACTGGTTTTAATTAACTACCCTGATAGGTTCTCCTGAGAAATATCCTAATCCTAACTGATTATGGAATTAATCACAAAACCCTTTCTTCTTTCCTAATCTAGTTAGTTAAAGTGCCTAATTTCAGAAATTTTTTGAAAAATTTACCCTTAAATCCCTAATTCCTAAAATCCTAAAAATTTTAAAAATAAAGAAAATGCTGAAAATGCACTGCATAGCAATATAATGTATTAGTGAGGTGTATATACAGTACATATCCAGAATAATCAAAATAAAATAAAAAGAAAATAATAAAAGAAAAATGAAAAGAAAAAGAAAAGAAAGAAAAGCACCAAATAAAAAAAATCAGTCTCTATGGTCAGGCTCAGCATCCTCAGCTCCATCTGCAGCTGCTCCACCCTCTCCCGGAGGAATAGGTCTGTCCCCAAGCCACTGTGCATAATCTCTGAACTGGCCCGCTGTCATGCCTGGGTACGGGTCTGGGCGAGTCAAATAATGATACTCCTGAAGATGGAGTGACTTCCTGTGAAGAGAAGACATCTGAGCCATCAAGTGCTGAGCCCAAAAAGGAATAGTATGGTCTGCTGGTGGTGGTGGTGGTGGTTGGGGCTGCTGCTCCTCCTCATCCTCAACCGGGATGTAGTTGGCTGCTATATATCCTCTAGTCATGGGGTTCAAGATGCGTACCGAAGGCAACACCTCAACACCCCTAGAACTGCAGAGGGCTGTGATAAGTGATGGAAAGCCCAAACTGATCCTGGAGTTGGCGCTGCGGCGCCCCACAGAAGATACAAAATCTGCTATCTTCTGCGTGATGACTCTGGCGATATCGATGTCTCCGCCAGTGATGATGCTGTAGAGAAGGTGGGCTACTGGCATGGTGATGTCTGACACATGGTTAGTGGGCTGGATGTTAGCCAACACCAACACTGTCCACATCCGCGCGATGCCCCTCATGTTGCGCCTGTAGATGCGAGCAGCCTGACTATAGACATTCCTCTCAAATGAACATCCCCGCAGGCATAGGCACTCTGCGGTCTGAATATCCAGGGGATCATTGCCATTGATCCCCACTACCCTCATCCTCTCATGGTGCTGGAACACCATGCGTCTTTTGTCCTCAGGCCCTGGAAACTGTAAAAGAGCATTGATCACATTGTGATCATAAGAAATCACTTGCCCTCGGACATAGGACTGCCACCTCACATCAATGCCATACTCTCTGATGGCATTGGCATAGAACTCCCTAACGATGTCGGGGTCAAAGTGTGAGTCTGGGCGGCTGAGGCGGACCCAATTCCTCCTGACTATCTCTCTCCTTAAGTCCTCATACTCGTCAGACTCCAAAGCCATTGGCCTCTCCTTGATGAAATTACAGTTCATCAGTGAACTGTAAGCTTCAAAGGACTTAGCATCCTTGAAGTGGTGAGCATCAAACTCTGGGTCCTCTTGGGGTGCCTCTCTGGATCTCTTTGCACCCCCTTTGCCTCTCCTAGAAGTGCCGGTTGCATTAACAACTTTGGTGCGAGCCATTTGCAAAAATTTTAAACCAAGATTATTTTTATGCAAATAATAATATATTATTCATAATTAATGAAATAAGTGGCCAATTTAAATCAGAAATCAAAGTAGCCATCCAATCAAACACTTGCACAGAAATCTTGATTTTAAAGTTACCCAAGGCCAATTAATTAATTTATTAAGAACATGCTAAAGTGATCAATTAAAGCAAGTCCTAATTAATTTTAAAACAGGGCATGAAAACGATAACAAAATTAAGCTCAAAAATCATGTTATCAGCAACATGCAATAGGGCACAATTATTCAAATATGGTCATGCAAAAATATGGAACAAACTGAGCATACATGCACCAAAAAAGAATAACTTGCAACAAATCATTGAGCACTTCAAAAACTACCACCTAAACATATTAAAACATATCATCATGCATACCATAGTAACAAGCAAACTAAACTAAGACTCTATTGACAAATTTTCCTAATTTAGAAGTTCTAAGAGCCTAAGTTTTCTATCCTAAGGTTTTGCTCAATTAAATGAAAAAATGAAAATTTTAATCGGTGCAAAACAATTAAAACTATAAAAACATACCTGGTGTAGCTTCAAAAATTGAAAGGAAGAAGATTTGGAAGTAAAAAGGTCAAAGGAAAGGATGGATTCTCAGAGAAAATGGAGGTTAGGAGTGGAGGGAAGGTTGAAATGACCTTCCCTCGCTCCAGAATTTTCAATAAATTCTGAAGCGCGCGTTTGCGCTCCAAGTTCGCTCAGCGAAACTGGAGTGCGTGCTTCATTAGAATATGAAGCGATCCGCTTCGCTTCACCTACGCTTAGCGCAGGTGAAGCGCATAAAACAGAGGCAAAATTTGATAATTCTGCGCTTCACTTTCGCTTAGCACAAGTGAAGCGCGGAAAACAGAATTGAAATTCTATTTTCTTTTTTTTGCTACTTCCTAACTTTAACTGTTTCTCATCCTTTTCTTATTAAAATCAATCCAATTCCTAATAATTCCTTATTCTACATAGGCATTGACTCTAACACAAAAATCAAAAATAAAAATCAAATAAAAAATAAAAATTAAAACAAAACAAAAAAAATGCTGGGTTACCTCCCAGGAAGCGCTTGTTTAACGTCTGATAGCTCGACACCTTGTTCAATTATGGTGGCCTCAATTGGAGGATAATGGTTGACTCTGTTCCAGTTCTTCCTCTGTGTCTGATGTTGACCTTTTCCTCTTCTTGAACCTGAACTCCATGATTGACTCTGGCTGCTTAACTCTCATCCTTGGTTTCCTCAAAAATCCAGAAACCTTTTTCTTCTTTTTTTCCACAATATCTGGAGGAGCTTCTTTCTTTCTTACCTTTGGCAGTTGAGATTTAGATTTAAATTTATAGATCCCATCAGTAGGATTCATTTTTAATTTTCTGGAGTTTTCTGCACTTTCGGGATTCCTCTATCAATATGAAACACAATGCTTTCATCTTTACAGCTAAATTGGTATTTTCCCCGATCAACATTCACTATTGCCTTTGCAGCTTTCATGAAGGGTCTTCCCAAAATTAAGGGGACATCAGTATCCTCCTATTCTGTCTCTGCAATGTAAAAGTCAACAGCATATACAAATTTTTCCACTTTAATTGTAAGTCTTCAATCTTTCCATATGGGTTTTGGGTGGACTTATTTGCAAGTTGTAACTTCACGTTGGCAAGCTTGACCTTCAAAGTTCCCATCTTGTTAAAATATGATAGCGGCATCAAATTGATGCTCGCTCCAAGATCCAATAAAGCATGTGTAACTGGTTGATTACCAATAGAAAGTGGTATAGTGAACTTACCTGGGTCAAGTGACTTACCTGTGGTGTAGACCTCTTCTGGTTCTTCTTATTCAACTGCTTATGGCTTTTCCTCTTGTTGAACACTCTTTTGTGCAACCTCTTCAGTGGGCACTTGCTCTTCAAATGTGATGTTTTCTTCTATATCACTTTCCTCTGACTTGTTGCCATAAGTAGCAATCAAGTTGCAGTGCTCCTTTGGATTGGTCTGAGTGTTTGCTGTAAAGTGGTCATTCTTGTGTTCTGCCATCTCTTTTGCTAATTGGCCCACTTGGCTTTCTAATGATTTGATTGATGCTTCTGTGTTCTTCCTGAATCTATCAAATCCTTGTAAGAAGACATCAATCTTCTCTTCCAACCTGTTCAATCTATCATGCATTGATGGTTGTTGCTGCTGGTATGGTGTCTGTCTGCTCCCTCCATTCTTCCCCCATCCAGAGTTGTATTGGTTATTCCTCCATCCTTGTGAGTACTGATTGTTATTGTTGGAGAAATTTCTTGCCTCTCGTGGTTACCCATGAAGTTGACTTGTCCGGCTTGATTTTCTTGGAAAGAGAACTGACCATTGGGATGGTCACCTCCGCAAAAGTCACAGATCAAAGGTTGGGCTTGAATAGGTTGGGACTGAACAACTTTTAACTATTGAGGGAGTGCTTCCAATTGTTTAGTGAATGCTTGTAGTTGTCTTTTGATAAGCTTGTTCTCTGCTAGAATAACATCATTACTGTTGAGTTCCAACACTTCTTTCTTCTGTAATTAGGATGGTTGTCATCCACATTGAGCTTGTTGATCATTCTGAGCAAAATTGTCAATGATTGTGATCGCTCGCTCTGCATCCACTGATAAGATAGTTCCTCCTGCTGCAACATCTATGAAAGATTTGGAATCAGACTTGAGTCCATTGTAGAAAATGTTGAGTTGAGCAATATCATCATAGCCATGATTAGGACATTTGCGCAACAAAGATTTGTATCTCTCCCAGGCTTCACATAATGGTTCATCTATTCCTTGCCTGAATGTGGAGATTTCTGTCTTGGCTTGTATGTGTTTTCCTGGTGGGAAAAATCTTTTCAAGAACGCGACTTCAACCACTCCTCAGCTTTACCTATCAATGAAAAAGGAAATAAGCGTAAGTATACAGACTCTAAATCACCTTCCTCAAAACCCATAGTGCCAATTAATTCATAAAAGTTTGAGAGATGTGTATTTGGATCCTCATGATCCAATCCTGCGAATTGATGGGCATTGATAAGATTGAGGTGAGCAGCCTTCAACTCCAAGGACTTCGCTATTACAGGTAAGACAATGCTCAAATAATGGCGAGGTCCTTGATGCTTGACATATTCTCCCAAGGTTCTTCTTCTTGGTGGTTGTTCTTCTGCCATATTTTTGGGTTCTTCCTCAAGTCTCCTACTTCTCCTTCTCCTGTTTCTACTTCTGTTCTTCTTTGATGTCGTTTCTATTTCTGGATCAAATTGTAACTGATTTGGGGACACCTGGCCTCTCAAAAGCATAAACAAGAAAACTTGAAAAGGTAAGTGTGGAAGAGAATTTTAATAAAAACAAAAAGAAAAATAAATCCTAAAAATTCCTTAAAAAAATAAAAATCTAAATTCCTAAGATAGAGTATATACATCTTGATAGTTAGACCTCCCAATTCTATACGAATTGATACACCGTTCCCCGGCAACGGCGCCAAAAATACTTGATGGGATTTAGGCAAGCGTACCAAAATTCCAGCAGTATAATAGTAAGTAAAGAGTATCGTATCCACAGGGAACAATTCACTTCGTATTTATTAGTGATCAAACTATCAAGTATGAAACGATTTTTTATGATTATTGTGCGAAAAATAAATTGCATAAAATAGATGAGATAATAGAGATAAGGTAAGATAGCATTACTTGGATCGGGATTGAATTTCGTATCATCGCACCCCTTATGCATGTGAATCCCAATATTATTTATGAATATATTTCTATAATACCCTAGCCAAACTATATTGTTTTACCCCGAGTCACCAGCAGCAAAACACTCGAAGATAATCCATGCGGGTTCTCCCAGGCGACAAATTACCCCGGCTTGATAGCTCTACTTTTCCGTTCGTTAACACTATCAATTCGCCCTATATTCCTATAGCGACTACTATGAGTACTTTTACTAATCAGAATTCAAGTTTCCTATTCCTAGGCTCCCCTAAACTCGTTGTTGAATTCACAAAACCATTTTCCAATGCATTTTACAAAAATAACCTATAACTCCGGCACACAGGCGGAAGCTACGCATTAAGTAAAGTATAAAAGTACTGATATTATAGAATAGGGATTCGTAAGTAATAAAGAGAATTCACATACACTTGGGGATTGAATCAACTACATTCAACCCTATTGGAGAGTTTAGCTACGCATGGTAGCCATACAAACCAATGAAGAAACTGTCATACTTTTCTTCAATCCTAGCTCTGCTCTGCCGTTTCTCCAAAAGCTCCTCTATCCTAGGCTCTCTCTCCAACGCTGCTTTGATCTTTACAAAATGTCCTATTTATAGATGAAGGAAAGTTATCTAAAATCTGGAAGGAATCTGTTTTGAAATCAGATTAGAAAACAAATCTGTGTAGCTGCGCTTCACCTGCGCTAAGCGCAAAGCGTGACTTCCAGAATGATCCTACGCTTAGCGCAGATGGAGCGTGGATCACGTTTTCAGCTTTCTCTGTTTCCTCTTTTAAAAGCTTGATCTCTTCCTGATCTTATCCTTGTTTGCTTGGCTTTCCTTAATTCCCTCTTTTTGACTTGATTATGTGTTTATCTTGTCTTTGAATTTAAATTGTGGAAGTTATCCGCAGAATCATTGTTTAAATGGCTACTGATCTTATCTTTATTTGCTCTCATTTAAACTTCAAATCTGCAGATCCTATCCTCAAATAATGTTATCTTCTCTTCTCATTTAAATCTCTCTCATAAATCTACAAAATCAACAGATTTTCTATTAAAATAGCATCTAATTCAAATTCAAATTAAATAAACACAATTATTACAATTATTAATAAAAAGGGATTATTTTGGGGCATAAATTACTATTTTACCCTTGATAAGTGCAGTAAAAATACAAGAATAAATCATATAATTGGCACTTATCACTAATACAAAGATTCTTGAGTTCGTATACTGAGAGGTGTTATTGATAAATTGAAGTAGGTTGGTTCTTCTACC
The DNA here is from genome assembly GCA_026901365.1 of Sesbania bispinosa. Lineage (NCBI taxonomy): Eukaryota > Viridiplantae > Streptophyta > Magnoliopsida > Fabales > Fabaceae > Sesbania > Sesbania bispinosa. The sequence continues at coordinate 898,981 of QLOH01000382.1, forward strand.
TGGGCGTATATTCATATATATATATATATATATATATATATATAACACAACATACATCTCCTTTCCCTAAGATATCGCCTCGATCGAGAGGCCTCGCCATTCTGCGTAAGCAGCCGGGGTTTCCTTTTTCTTGATTGTTTTGATTGATTATCTTTAAAGCATATCATCCCTTTTTAATCATAATGTCATTTTGTCTAAAGATATCTTTTGGATACATTTTCTCTTTCGTATAACGGCTCCCTGCTTCTTGCACGGCGCGTCGCGTTTCCTTGTTCCTGTACCCTTGATACTGGCGTGGCAGCTTTGCTTGTGCCACTTCCTCTGTACCGTGCCTTCTTCAACAAGCAATATAAAGATGCCTGGCTCTGTTCCCTTTGACCCATACATTGTTCTCCTTGGGCCGTATCTAGACGTCGACTCCTGGGCTTGACCCATTCCAATATTCATCCAAAACAACAATTTTTAAAAATTGTTTTTTGTTTTTTAAAATAGAAAACTGAAAAATTTGTTTGACCGACAGTTTTTAAAAACAGTTTTAAAAAGTGTGGTGGTTTTTTAGTTTTTAAAAACTAAAATTCTAAAACTACTTTTAGGTGTTTTGAAAAACTGTTTTTTAGTTTTTCATTTATAGAAAAGTTGATAAAAATAATTTTATAAAACAGTTTTTAAAAATTAAAATAAACAAAAATAATCAAATATACTATTTTTTTTCTCCTATTTCTCTCTTATTTCTTTCTTTCCCCTTTCATCTACAGCAAACACATCATAAAGGATCTTGTTCCCGTTGGATTGGGCTACGTTCCGTTTCATTTGAATTTTTTCTTCACCATTCTTCCGAAGGTGAACGGTAGTCCTCCTCTCCTAGTTGGGTGAGTAAGTTGGGTTGAAAATTAAAAATCTTAGGAGTAAAAAACATCGAAAATAAAACAAGGCAACATGATTGGTGACAAGACGAGAAAAAGAGGTTGAAGTGGGGTATGGGGGGTTGAGTGTCTGAACTTCATTTCCATTTCAAATATGCTTTATGGCAGCCTTTATAGTATGTGTTTCTTCTCTTCTCCAATGTAAGGATTGCATTCCCTATAATTTCCTTCTCAGTAACACTAACAAACACTCATCTTCTTCTGCTGCCGTGGGCCCTCTATCTGTCAGGCCCCATATTCCTATTACCAAAAACTCCTGGCCCACTTAGATTAGGTTCTTATATCTTGTCATAATCAACATTACAATTCATCACCCTCAATATTTCCAAATGCTCCCCATCTCGTACATGCATATGTCCACTCCAACACAAAGTACACACCTTATATACATTTAAAAAAAGAAAAATAACTCCTTCGTTCTTAGGTTGCGGGGTTAATTCTAGTTTCATTATTGTCAATGATGCTAGCTACCATGTTGTCTAGGCCACAAAGTTCAATAGAGTAAGCTTTTCTTATTATAATTCAAATGTTGGATAAATAAAAATTACATGTAAATTTAAATTATCAATAATATAATATATGGTGTAACTTAAACTAGTGTAAGTTGAACTCTCCTCCATATATATAAACTATTGTGCTTTCCTTAGTAAAATGGAAATAAAACTTTCAAATCCCATATTTTTTAGTATGAGAGGTGTGAGAAAAAAATACAAAAAGATAAATTGAGAGGGTAGTAAAAAATGTGATAATAGATAAAATAAGAAATTAAGAGAGATTAAAAAAATAAAATTTTAAAAGAGATACGAAAATAAAATGGGAAAAGGTGTGAAATATGAAAGTGTAAAAAATCACAGTTAACAGAAATGAGGTATTATTTTTTTGTGTAAGACTACATGTATCATGTACAAGAGACAATACTGTTCGAGCTGGTTAAAACCTTTATGGATAACAAAGATCTTCGTTGAGCATTTAAATAGCATTACTAATTCAAAGTACATGGTCGTTTTAAATAGTAATTTGATGAGGGTTGGAGGTACACTGATAGCCAATATTATGAGGTTTGGTCCATAATCAATTTTGTTAACCCAGACTTAAAAGAAAGTCCAAATTATGTTTTATGCTTTTAGATAAAACAAGTATTAATTATTTATACCACCACTTAGTGCCTGGTTAGTGGGGAACATTTAGAATCAATTATATGGAATTGATTTTAAATTACTTCTATTCTACATGCTTCGTAAATTGTGTGTGTGTAGCCATGATTTTTTCTTTGGGGGCCTAGAATAAAATACTCCCTTTAGTTCTTTATACATGATTCTTTTGATAACTTTATTTGGTCTTTTTTCTAAGTCTTTTTATAAAATTTTAGAAACATTTTTTCCATCTTTATTCTTCATAATTATTGAACATTTTCTTAGGTTAGCTAATGTGGGGAATTAAATAGAGTCTAATTTACAATAAAGGTATCGAACAAAAAAAAAACTTACAATAAATAAGAATTATATTATAAAATATTTAGGGGTCCAGATTAATAAATAATAAAATATTTTATGTAAGATATGTATGATTAATAAACAAATTGAAAAATTTTACAAGGCTGTGACCCCTTCCAGCTCTTTTGGCTACGCCCCTGATGCGTGTGTGTTCTATTCGATTGTTTTTTCTTTTCTCTTGCGAAATATTGTGATTGTGAACTTGTAGTTTTGAGTTTTTATTAGCACATATCCTTATAGCATGTTTTATTATGTTCTTCATTGGGTCAGTTAACATCCTTTTGTTCTTTTTTTTTTTGTCAAAACATCTTTTTGTTCTTGAGTCTTGACCTTTAAGAATATCCACTAGAGAACACCATAACCATCATCAATGTTGTGGAAGATGTGAAACCTGAGAATTTCTTTTGGGTGGAGGTGTCTGAAGCATCTCTGTTGAAGCAGATTTTAACTCCGGGCTATGTAGTACTTTGCCCTTGAAGCCCACAACAATGTATAGCCCGAAATGTTGTAGACGCCCATCTTAGCCCAGACTGATGAACCCAAACTACTCCTTTTATCCAGGCCCAGTTCTAAGGGTAACAAAATGAGAAAGGTTTTTTCTTTTATAGTTTTGGTCGAAGAAGAAAGATTATTTTTGTTGACCAAAAACATTTATTTTTTGTATGGGGCGAGCTGTAACCAGATCAAAATGAGAAATGAGAAAAACATTCTTGTATGATCGAACCCATTTTACTCGTTATATCATGAAACTTCAGACTTGAGCTATCGTTTATAGGGATGACAAAAAAACTCGTACCGATAGATATCTGTAATGGGTATCCACATATTTATAAAAGGAATTTTCTGGTACCCGCATAAACTAAAAGGTTTTGCTACCCTCTCACTTTTCGGCCAATAGTTGCATAAGTTTTAACTCTCACAAGTCATTTAACATTTATTACAAAAAGTTTTACGTTTTGCATCTTAGTCTCCAAATAAATATTTTTTATTTTTTTCTTTTAATATATAAAATTTTAAAATATATTTTTTATAAGCTAATTTATATCTTCCCTTCCTTCCTATGTTAAGTCTCATTTTGAAACACCAAGTTTCTATTCATTCAAATACAATATTTGTTACATCGACCAAAGATCAGGACTGTTAAGATTGGGCATCTTTCCTAATGAAGTCATGTTTGGAGCTCGTCCACCGCATATAGTGGCAGAACTTGAACAAAATATTTTGAGGAGTCAAAATAAATTTTAAAGTATAAATAAATATATAATATTATAGACTTAATTTTATTTTTGGTCCCTCTTATTTAGACAATTATAATTTTGGTCCTTCAAATTTTTTTTGAGAAAATTAAGTCCCTCAATTTGTAAAATTAAGAAAATTTGGTCCCCTTATCAATTATCTTTCACAAAAAACTTTCAAAATCTCATTTCAATCTAAATATTTAATAGTTTGTGATACATTTGAGATATGAAATAATTTTAAAGGTTCGTAAGTAAAAATTTAATAGAAATTTAATAAAATTTGAAGGATTTTGTAGGAGGTAAAATTAAGGTTTAAATAAGGCAAAAAAAGGGTTTTTTAATTTTAGGTTAAATTTGATATTTTGATTGGTGAGATTTTGAACCTAATAAGATTTAAAATGACAATCAATTCAATTTGTGGAGATGTTAAGTAGAAAGTGATAATTAGAGGGTTTTATATGGAAAACAATTGGTAGGGGGACTAAATTTGCTTTATTTTGAAAAATTTGTGTGTGGTGGGTATTATACTACCCCCGTGGCCGTGAGTATCAGCATACTCATAAAAATATGTTTTTCTATTAAATATATTTGAATATTATTATTTTTTTTATTATTTTATGATGAGATAATATTTATTTTATAATGTTATTTTTAATATATTAACATGTAATGATATTATATAATGATAATTTACCTATATAATATGATATTATAATATAAAATGTAATGTTTTTTCTCTCTTTTTTTTTATAAAATTTAAATTCTCAACGATTAATGGATACCCGTGGATACCCGCTATCGCATGGGTACCCGTCAATTTTAACGGGTATGGATATTGGTAGTGTACTACCCACCTCCGTCCTTTCCTATTGACATTCCTACTCGTGTATTGTTTTAACATTTTTACACCATTAACAACTTTCAATGGAATGCAATATTTATCCGTGGTTTGCTTCTAGCACCTTTTTTTATTATTCACACCCCTACCCCTTCCGAAATTACCTGCACCCCTACCCAGTGTCCCTCACCATGTACCCCCTTCCCACGTCCCAGCAGCCCGACCCCATTTCCACTCCCCCTTCCCCTCCCCAACACCCCTGCCCCTCCTTCCCACTCCCCTTCCCCAACACCCCCACCTCCTTCCGGTCCCCAACATCCCTCACCCCCTTCCCTTCCCTTCCCTTCCCCACGTCCCAACACCCCACCCCCTTCCCACTCCCCCACTCGTCCATATCCCTCTTCGAATTTTTTTAAGGTTTTGGGTCTAGAGAAGAATTCTTTTTTGTCTCAAAGCAATTATTCTTTATGAAAATTCAAGTTTTAGGAAATAATTTTCCGGAAGCTTCTGGATGTTAAATTTTGGAAGTTTCTGGAGGTTTATTTCCAGAAAATTATACTTTTGAAATTTAATATCTGAAAGTTAAAATTTTTTTTCAAAAATTAATTCCGAAAGTAATTTTTATCATTTATCTCTCGGAAGTTGATTTCCAAAAGTTTCCGGAAATACACTTCTGAAAATATACAAGGGTATTTTAAAAAAAAAGGCTAAAAGAGGGAGGTTAAAAGCAACTACCCTTTTATCAACCATTTATTACTTGAATTATTTGTGTTAAATCTTATAAATTGTATTTGATATTGTTTTCACATATTTATGAAATACATTATACCAATCTTGGCAGTTGGCATACATTAATGTTAAATTATTTTGGATTATGCAAATTTTTACAAATATGATCAATATAATATTAACTTTTAATCCAATTTTAAGGTTTGAAATATAGTTATTCAGTAAAAGGTTACGAAATGATGTAAGAGTACTAACGTGTTACACTAGTGTACTAAAAGGTTTGAAATAATATTAATTTTTATTTATTAAGTTATCATGTTGTCTATACTTACATATTATCCACTCTTATATATTAAATTTGAGTCTTAATTATTAATTCTCACAAAGCATGTTCTCCTTCTCATGAAACCACATATCTTTCTCATGTTGTGGCAGTGTGCAAAAGCTCTCATATTAAATCAAATCAAATTAATTAATATTATGTAATTTTTAATTAATTATTTTATTAAAGGAGATTTTTACTTTCCTTAATTTTTTCAATAAATAACCAAATAGTGATTGATCAATGGAATTGGACTGTGATCATAGATAAAACTTACCTACATTATTAGCTTTTCAAATCCTAAAGTTACAAACAATTTTTGGAAGGAGCTTTATCTAATCAGCACCCTGACTTGAGTGTTAATCTAATGAATATGCCATAGGGATTCTCAATAAAAAATGAAACAGGTTTTTAATAAACATTAAATGTAATAAGATATTTACAAATTATAATTAATTGTTTTTTATTAATTAGACTAATTTTTAATATTTTCAAAAATTAAAAGTTTTTAATGCCAATACTTTCATTTATTTTTATTATGATTAAAATAATTTTTTTATTTAATATTTTACATATTCCTAAAAATACTTATCTAATGTATGAGATACTTGTTAGTCTTTCTATATGATGACATACTGCTAGAAGGGTGCAATACTGCTTGGGGCTGCAAGATCAAAACTTAGGATTATGAACCATCTTCAAGCAAGGAAGAGATAAAGAAATTAGTGTCCTACAAATTTAGCTAAAAGCCTTAGGAGATATGGGTTCAAGTCCCCACTAGGATAGGAGTTTTTAGCTTCTTTTATTTTTCCCTTCACATAGCCACCCCTTTGGCTATATGAGGAGGTCTCCTCCTCTCTTGTAAGCTAATCAACAATTTTAGTAATAGAAGCATTGCTTCATTCTCCCTTGTGAGGTTTAGAGGCTTGATAGTTCTTGCTCAAACCATTGTGATTCTTATCCTGCTCCACGAGCAGGTGGTGAATCAACATTGTTGGCTTATCTGTTGAAGGGCTTGCCTTCATCACTGGTGCCATTCTGATGACATGGCACACCAGCAGCCTCCTACTGAAGCAGTCAAGGACATCACTGGACCAATGACTAGAGGACGTGCTAAGAAGATTAAGGAAGAGATGGGAAAATTAGTGTCCTACATTTTTAGGGATACTACCCTACAGAAGGACACCCTTGCCCTACAGAAGGACACCCTTGACCCAGGAATAGGACACATGGTCCTATGCACCACCCTAGACTAGGACACTTCTATTTGTTGTAATTTTCCTCTACCTTGGGCGCCCATATACTTGGTTTATTGGTTAGTAGGTTGTTTTGCTACAAGGTTTAGGAGGTCATGGGATCTAATCCCACATAGGATAGAAAATTATTTCATCTTTTATTTCCTATGTAACATGGGGCGCATTTTTGGGTTTTATTGGTTAAGGCTTAGCTTGGCCATAAGCCATTAGGGGCATGGGTTCAAATCCCATTTAGGATGGGAATTCACCCATCTTTTATTTTTCTCCCCCTTGTAGAGCCTCACTTGGCCGCTCCCTCTCACCCTCACTCCTATATAAAGGAGCCTCCTCTCTTGTATTTTAACACATCATTTTGAGAGTAAAGGCATTATGCCAAATTTTCTCCTCTCTTGAGAGTTGAGTGAGGCTTGGTGGTTGTTGCTTAAACCATGGTGAGACTTATCTAATTCTCCTGAATTAGTGGCGTCTGACAATTGGACTTATCTGCTGCAGGAGGATTCTTGCTTCAGTGGCGTCCCTCCCTTTCTTTCCTCTCCACTTTTTCTTTCATTTTCCTTCATTTTCTTGCACTTTCTCACGCAAAATTAGCTGCTGTCCAGCACCTAATTTTCGTGAATTTCTTGCTATTTTGTGGTTCTAATTGGTTTGTTTTGCTCAATTCTAGATCATGTGCAATTCCTGTCATCATTTGGTATCGGAGCTTGATGGATTGAGCAATTTGGGGCTGTTTTGTGGCTGTTCTTAGGCGTGTGGCTGCACCTCATATGTGCAGAATTTTGCTTCATTTTAGTGTAATTCAATCCCTCTTTTCATTGTAATTTGGACTTGGACTGTTTCCCGGGCCCGAGGTGCCTTTCTACTACTACTTTGTGCTTGTCTGCTTGATTGAATTGGGTGATTATCTTGCTAGTTGGGGGCTGTTTTGGGCCGCTAATTCCCACCCCCTAGGTGTTTGATAAATTGTCTCTTAATTGCTCATACTTGTTCTTGAGTGATTTCTACATATAATTGCTATAAATTGCTTGTTTGTTGGTGAAGTGTGGTAAGAGGAGGCATTGTTGTCTTCATTTTTCCAAAGATCGTTCACCTACATTTCCTCCCTTCACCATTAATTGTTCATCCCCCATATTCATCTCTTTATTTTCCGCTTTTAATTTCCGCCATTTAATTTCCGCTTCTCCCATCCCATTTAATTTCAGCTTCCCCTTTACTTTCTGCAATTTACTTTTAGTCCTCCCCATCCTTTTAATTTCAGCTTCCCCCTTTACTTTCAGTCATTTATTTTTCAATCCTCCCCATCCTTTTACTTTCTGCCATCCCCTTCTACATTCTGCCATTTACATTTCTGTCCTTCCCATCCTATTAATTTCAGTTTCCCCCTTTACTTTCTTGCAATTTATTTTTGCGCAATTTTCTCCTTCATTTTGCCATTTATGCGCATTTTTTTTGGGCTTATGTTTTGATTCATATTCTACTCTTGTTATGTCTGTTTGATTGGCATTCTGATTGCAAATTTGGATTGACTGCTATCTCTACCTAGAACTTTCCCTGTTTGATTGTGCAAAACGCTCACCTATAGGATCTTTTTTGATTCATAGTATTGGAAGAAGATCAACAAATTCTAATTGTTGATTTTCCTTCAAATTTAATTCCAAACTTAAAATTGAACCAAGCGCGTTTTTGTGACCACACTGGTCTTGTATAATCAACAAGGAAGTGCTAAGCAATTTTTTTGGCCATTTTGAAATCAAGTTGTCATCACGTTTTAACAGTTTTTAGAAATCAGTTTTTTCATTATTTTTGCTTTTCTGGGCCACTTGGACCAGTTTAGTGTCAGAAAATTCCAAAAATATTACAGTAGGTTCAGTATATTTTCTTTTCATTGTGTACAAATTTCTGTAATTTTCTGTTGGGGAAAAAGCCAAAAAAAGAAAGAAAAGGCAAGAAAATTATAAAAAGTACGTACGTGCCAAAAATAGAAAAAGAGGTATAGAAAAAGCCAAAAAGAGTGACATACATGAGTGTTAACATTCCTTGAGTGTAAACACTTAGTTGAGTGGAAAGGTCCTTAAAAGTTTTAACATAAAATCAATTAGGAGAATGGAAGGAAGGAGGCAAGGGGAAAGGGCAACCATGTTGTTTAGGAAAGCCTTAGAAACACCTTTGGGTGAAGAAGGGAGCCAAAGAGAGAATCTATTCCATACTAGGTGCCAAATTGAAGATAAGGTTTGTTTAGTGATCATAGATGGAGGAAGTAGTAGCAACTTAGCTAGCCTTAGGTTAGTTAACAAGCTAAACTTACCTACTACCCCACATCCAGAACCTTATACACTTCAATGGGTGAGTGATGAGGAAGAAATTATGGTGGATAGGCAAGTGAGCTTAAGGTTTAAAATTGGGGATTACCTAGATGAAATGACCTTTGATGTCGTACCCTTAGAAGCCTCACACATCCTTTTAGGAAGACCTTGGCAATTTGAGAGAAGGGTAAAACATGATGGGTACTCCAACACCTATAAGTTCCACCACCAAGGGGTTAAATTCACCTTAATGCCTATGGCCTCTAAAGAGATTAGGGAAGACCAAATCCAACTTAAGGGGTTAATAGACAAGGAAAAAGAAGAAAAGTCTAAAGAGATAGAAAATGAATTAGAAAAGGAAACTAGTAAGGTTTATTTGGTAAAAGAAAGTAAGATAAAAAGAGAAGAAACCTCCAAAGAAGAGCCTTGGTTCCTACTACTTAGTAAGGAAACCAATGAAGAAGAAGAAGAGGATCCCTTGATCACTCTTGATCTTCCTCCAAACATAAAAGAACTCTTGACCGAATTTGGGGACATTTTCCCGAAGGATATCCCAAGTGGATTACCACCTATTAGAGGAATTGAGCACCAAATAGATCTTATACCCGGTGCTGTTCTACCCAATAGGCCAGCTTATAGGACTAACCCAGTTGAAACCCAGGAAATACAAAGACAAGTAGGAGAATTAATTAGTAAAGGTTGGGTTAAGGAATCTCTAAGTCCTTGTGTTGTTCCTGTTATTATTGTACCAAAGAAAGATGGTACATGGAGAATGTGTACTGACTGTCGTGTTGTTAATAACATAACAGTCAAATACCGGCATCCCATTCCAAGATTGGACGATTTACTTGATGAATTACATGGAGCCTGCATCTTTTCAAAAATTGATTTAAAAAGTGGCTACCATCAAATTCGAATCAAGGAAGGGGATGAATGGAAAACGGCATTCAAGACCAAATATGGGCTATATGAATGGCTAGTTATGCCTTTTAGCTTAACTAATGCACCAAGTATATTCATGAGGTTAATGAATCATGTGCTTCGAGCTTTCTTAGGCAAGTTTGTGGTTGTATACTTTGATGATATACTTGTCTATAGCAAAAGCTGTGAAGATCACATCAATCATCTTAGAGAAGTACTTTAGGCACTAAGGAAGGAACACTTATTTGCAAACCTTGGAAAATGTATTTTCTATAAAGAAAGTGTCACCTTCTTAGGCTATGTCATTAGCTCCCAAGGGGTGCAAGTGGATGAAGAGAAAATCAAAGCCATCAAAGAATGGCCCACCCCAAAATCCGTGGGAGATGTGAGGAGTTTTCATGGGTTGGCAAGCTTTTATAGGAGGTTTGTCAAGAACTTTAGCACAATAGCTGCTCCTCTCAATAAAGTGGTTAAGAAAAATGTGGGTTTTAAATGGGAGAAAGCACAAGAGGATGCTTTCAAGGAACTCAAAGAAAGACTTATGCAAGCTCCCATTTTAGGACTTCCAGATTTTTCTAAATCCTTTGAAATCGAATGTGATGCATCTAATGTAGGAATAGGAGCTGTCTTAATGCAAGATGGACATCCTATAGCCTATTTTAGTGAGAAACTCAAGGGTGCAATGTTGAATTACCCCACCTATGACAAAGAATTTTATGCTTTGGTGAGGGCACTTCAAACATGGCAACATTACCTCCTACCTAAAGAATTTGTGATACACACAGATCATGAATCCTTAAGGTACATCAAAGGACAAGGGAAACTTAACAAAAGACATGCAAAATGGGTTGAATTTCTTGAACAATTTCTTGGTTAGTAGGTTGTTTTGCTACAAGGTTTAGGAGGTCATGGGATCTAATCCCACATAGGATAGAAAATTATTTCATCTTTTATTTCCTATGTAACATGGGGCGCATTTTTGGGTTTTATTGGTTAAGGCTTAGCTTGGCCATAAGCCATTAGGGGCATGGGTTCAAATCCCATTTAGGATGGGAATTCACCCATCTTTTATTTTTCTCCCCCTTGTAGAGCCTCACTTGGTCGCCCCCTCTCACCCTCACTCCTATATAAAGGAGCCTCCTCTCTTGTATTTTCACACATCATTTTGAGAGTAAAGGCATTATGCCAAATTTTCTCCTCTCTTGAGAGTTGAGTGAGGCTTGGTGGTTGTTGCTTAAACCATGGTGAGACTTATCTAATTCTCCTGAATTAGTGGCGTCTGGCAATTGGACTTATCTGCTGCAGGAGGATTCTTGCTTCAGTGGCGTCCCTCCCTTTCTTTCCGCTCCACTTTTTCTTTCATTTTTCTTCATTTTCTTGCACTTTCTCACGCAAAATTAGCTGTTGTCCAGCACCTAATTTTCGTGAATTTCTTGCTATTTTGTGGTTCTAATTGGTTTGTTTTGCTCAATTCTAGATCCTGTGCAATTCCTGTCATCACATTCCACCCCTTTTTCTTCATTTTTCATCTTTTATTCTTCATTTTGTTGCACTTAATTCTCTGGTTTTACTGCTGGAAAACCGAGATTGATTTGCTTTCTAACAACTCTCTTTGCTTATTTCTAGATCCCTTATGTGTCTACTATCAATTGGTCATCAGAGCTTGTTGATTTGAGCAATTTTTAGGGGCTGCTACTGCACTTTTTGGGTACTATTTTAGGGCTGGAACAACTGTTGTTCTTCACCTTTTCTTGTGTAATTGTTCATCTATTTCTTTGCAATTTTGGACTTGGACTGTTTCTCGGGCCCGAGGTGCCTTTCCGCTGCCTGCAGCACTTGTTTGTCTTTGACAAAAAAAAAAGCACTTGTTTGTCTTGATTATTTGCGTGAATTTCTTGCTAGATGGGGTTGTTTTGGGACGCTAATCCCACCCCTTAGGTGTTTGATGAAATGCCTGTTCCAACTGCTCATAATTGTTCTTGAGTGAAATTGAATTCTAACTACTTGTTTGTAGTGGATTGTGGTAATTCGGAGCACTGTTGCTTCCACTTTCCAAAGATCGTTCACCTACATTTCCTCCCATCCATTTTCATTCTTGTTCATCTCCCCCATATTAATTGTTCATCCATAACTCATCTCTTTATTATTCCGCTTTTAATTTTCAGTCATTTAATTTTTGTCGTTTAAATTCAGCTCTCCCCCATCCTTTTAATTTCTGCCATCTCCTCTACTTTTCTGCCATTTACTTTTTGTCCTACTCATCCTTTTAATTTTAGTCCTCCCCTTTTAATTCTTTATCCTTAATTTTGCGCAATTTTTATCTCATTTGTAGATCATTTATGCGCATTTCTTTGAGCTTGTTTTATTCAATTTTCTGATTTTGTTCTGTCTGTTATTCTTGTAATCTAATTGCAAATTTGGATTCACCGCTAGCATAACCTTAGGAAACGCTTGTTTGATTACGCAAAATGCATAACCGTATGCTGGGTTTGTAGCTTAGAAAAGAGGTGAAATTCACCAAAATTAATTGTTGAATTTTGACTGTTTTCTCAGTTTTGAACCATAAAATCAATCTAGCTCACTTGAATTTTTGTATGCAAATTTTTATGTAATCGAAGGGAAATGCTAAGCAGCTTTTGGTGCAAATTTTGATTCAAGTTGCCATTTCATTTTGTAAAACAAGTTTTAGAAACACAAACAATTTTTTTTTTCAGTTTTTGGTACCGTTTTGGTCCTATTTTAGGACGGATTCTTGCAGTTTTTTCTTTTAGAATAGGAATTAATTACTTGTAATTTTGGTACATTTTTGTGTAATTTTTTGTTGGGGCAAAAGACAAAGAAAAAGAAAAGAAGAGAAAATAGTAAAAAATAATTTATAAAAAATACAAAAAGAGGTGCAAAAAAAAAGTACAAAAGTCAAATAGAGGAAAAGTTGAATCCTCCAATTTTTTAAAAAATAATTAATTAAGAAAAAGCCCAACAATACAGTTTTCAAGTTTACTGTAATTTTTCAATTTCCTTGTATCAGTTCAATTTTGAGTTAATCTGTTGCTTTCAAAAACATCTATTTGGCAACTCTTTCCTTTGAATCAAAACTTAAATAAAAAACAATTCTCTTTGCAATTTTTTGTGTGTTTGTTTGTCTTGTTTGAACCTCTATTTTTGTGTATAAGCTTTCTTCTAACTAGCTTTTCTTGTTTGTCAAATTATGTTCTAAGTTTTGTCTTTTGAGTTTTCATTTTAGGCAATCCTAGATAAACCATAGTGTTGTTTGTTCCAACTCGTCAAGCTTGGGTAGGGAAATAACTTTGGTCTTTGTAAGAACTAAAATCAATCCTACTCGAGTAGAAGAAGCAAGAGTGAACACATTATAGAAAAAACCTTAAAAAGAGTGACAAACACGAGTGAATACATTTTTTTGAGTGTAAACACTTAGCTTGAGTGGAAAGGTCTTAAAAGCTTTTTGAACTTAAAATTCACTTAGGCATAATGGAAGGAAGAAGGATAGGGGTAAGGGAAAACTTGATGATGAGGAAAGACATAAAAATCCCCTTAGAAGAGGAAGATACACAAAGAGAGAACCATTTTCACACTTGATGCCTAGTTGAGGGTAAGATTTGTGTCATAATTGTAGGTGGAGGGAGTAGTTGAAATCTAGCTAGCTAGCCAAGGGTTAGTAGATAAATTCAACCTACCCACCACCAAACACCCACAACCCTACACACTTCAATGGGTGAGTGAAGATGATGAAATAATAGTGGTTGATAGGCAAGTAAGCATTAAGTTTGCCATATGGAAGTATAAAGATGAGGTAACTCTTGATGTAGCATCTTTAGATCATACCCATATTATTTTAGGAAGACCTTGGCAATATGATAAAAGGGCTAAACATAATGGGTTTACTAACATCATCAAATTCCTTCATAATGATAAGAAATTCATCCTTGAGCCTATGACCCTTAGAGGCTAGAGAAGACCAAGAATCTCTTAGGGAATCCATCAAACAAGAAAGGTTAGAAAAAGCCAAATTAGAGGAAGAAGCCTTAAAAGAAATCAAGTTAGAAAAAGAAAAACAAATAAAGGAAAGGGAAAAAGAAATCCCAAGAGAAGAAAAGGAAATAGTAGAAGTTGAAACCAATTTTTTTTTAAAGAAAACAAAATAAAAAGAGAAAGAGTGTATTTGGTAAGGCAACCTACCTTATCTTGTAAACATTTGGATGCTAACCCTTTTAGTGAAAACTTGAATAGATTGATGGCAAATAAGTTAAATAGTGCAGTAAGGACAACTCAAGCTACTAAAAGGGAATTTCCTAAATTGACTTTCTTTATGCATGAAATGCCATTTTCTATGCACAATTATATGCCACAAAGCATTACATGTTCAAGAGAACTTAACAAATTTGATGGTGCTTTGAAACCTATTGCATGTTTTAGAAAATCAACTGAGTTTAAGAGTGACCTAGAGCTTACTAGAGATACATGTTTAGTCAACTCCTTTGGTCAATTGAGATTGCATGATAAGAGTGGTAAAGTTGGATTGAATATGCATGTACCTTTGGTTTGTATATATAATATGCATACACATTTTGGACCTAAAATGATTGTTTCATATAAAGATATGTATTAAACTCTTGAACTAGTAAAAGAAAAGAATAAAATTTTGGATGAAGCTACCACATATGCATGTTCAAAGTGATTTTTTAAGTGTATCACCTTACATGCCCACTTATGATAATTTTGATATGCGTAAGGTCCTATCAACTCTATACTTGAGTAAATGCATTTATCTAGACATGCCTCTTAATACAAATTATAACAATGCTTGTAATACTTTTTATAGGCATGTCAAGGTTTTGTTGAGAAAGAATAAATCATATATGCCACATAGTTTTAATTTTGCATTCATCTGGAAGCATATTGTAGCATATTATCGTAAAATCTTCCCACCACCTGTCCTTTACATCCTTCAGGTTGACCTCCCACAGGTAGTGAGGACCTCGGAATTGAGAACGTATCGCATGACCAGTGATTGAGATAGGTGGGTTGTTAGGCACCCAACTGCAAAATAAAATATTCAATATTAATAATTAAAACAATTAAAGATTCAATATTAATATCAATTCTAAAGAAGAAAAAAACATAAACAAACTCACCCCCTTGCCAAATGGTCGGATAATAACCCGACCTTGAGAGTCTAGCTCATGAGATCGGCTTGAGCTGGCACCCTGGAACCGAACTGGCTCCGCATCAGACTCATGAGATCTTGGCAAGCGTACCAATATCGCAGCAGTATAATAGTTTAAGAGTAAGGGTTGTCGTACCCACGAGGAACAATACAACTCAAATTCTTAGTGCTCACACTTATTGAGTAAGAAAGATTATGGTGAATGATTTGTTTGTGAAGATTATAATAGTAAAATAAAATAAAATAAAATATGAGACAAAGAGAAACAAGGATGAAATTGAGCAAATAAAGAGAAACTAGGATTGAACTTCGTCTATCGTACCCCTCTTGTATTTTGGAAATTAATGATATCTAGGAATTTATAATTATAAATATTGAAGCCCAAATAAAATTCATTCATAAAGATCCCTCAAATATGAAATTCTTAGAACAATTCCCTAAACACCAATCCCTCGGTTGTTTAACAAATTGCCTAGCTTTAAGATCAGTTGTTAATAGCTATCAATAAATTGAACCATATCCCTAGGTATTCAACCTATCGAGTGTTTTTAGCCAAATCAGATTTAGAAAACCGCTTCCCAACGTATCTAAGAAATCACATCATAACTCCGGTACAGAGACGAAAGCTAAGCATTAAGAACAAAATAACAACACCAACATTATAAAAATAGAGATTCCTAAATGTTAGAACCACAGGAAACACTAGAAGGAGGGTTGAATAGTGTTTTATAATTCTTTACAGATTTCATGAAAACCTTTTAAACAAGCAAAGTGTTTATCAAATGTTTTAAGCAACTTGCTGAAAAATGAATTTTTCAGAGACTTGCTGAAGTACATCAGCAGGTCCAATAAAATAACTCTTGAAATTGTTTTACGGGAAAAACAAAGTTATTTGACTTTGCAGATTTATAATGTCACTTTTCAGAACCCTCCTTTGTTAGTTGAAAACTGAAAGTAAAGAGATAAGGGTTGAGAAAACTTAGCCAAGTAATTTATCCCGGTTCACCTGCTAACACAATGAGCTACGTCCAGTCCCAGGGGAAACACACCACTGGATTTTCACTATCTGAACAGATACAAGTATTATTTGCACACCTAGCCTCTTCAGGCTCTAAACACCCAAGTATTATTTGAACACAGACTCTCTAGGCTAAAAACCCAAGTATTGTTTGGAAACAGCCTCTTCAGGCTAAAACATAATACTGTTTGAAGGATGAAGCTTAAACTCTCAAACTACACAAGTTTGGAGCTTAAACAGGGTAAGATGTACAAATAATTGAGTAGAACTCAGGTTATGAAGTTGTTGTACAAATAGAATCAATGAAACAGATGAATATAGATTTTAGCAGCGTTTCGACAAGTTCATTTTCTCTCTTTGTACTTCTCTTTGTTTCTGCATGGAGACTTGTATTTATAGAGTGGGAAGTCTGTTGTGCTCCATTGAATTTCCGTTGTGAGATAGCATTTAATGCAAATGCTCCCGTTGAGACACATAGCCTAAAACCCTTGCAGTAGAAGGTAGCAGAGTCAGCAACACAGGCTTCACTTTTTCTAAGTAAAATGTACTTCACAGTAGACATTGCCTTTTTGGTGAGAGAAATTTGAAATATGCCAAAAGTAAGTGTTCTGACTTTCCAGAAGAATGAGAAGCACAAGCAACTGAGACAACTATGGTTGACTTGAGTCTTCAAGGAGAATAAGCAGAGAAGTTCTTTTTCAAAAAGTACAGGCTCAGTACGATGTCTCACAACTTCAAGAGGTTCTCTGACTTTAGTAAGTCTTGATATCTCAGCAAGTTCCTCTATTTCAGTAGGTTTCACCACTTCAGAGGGTTTTACCACACTAGAGGATTGCTTCATCAGATACCTTCTGAAACACGGAAAACTACCTTCAACAGAAACTGTTCTTTCTCATAATGATGTTAACCAAATTTGTTATTCATTAAAACTTAGGGTTATGAGACTTAAAATATTATTAACCTTTTAATAATATTTTGAGACTCAACATTCTCCCCCTTTTTAATGATAACAAATTTGTTTAAGAACTTTATCAAATATCTGAAAGGAAATAAAAGAAAATTTTAGAGTATTTCTCCCCCTATATCAAATACTGAAACAGAGCTTCTTGCTACAACTTGCTTAAGTCTTGCTCCCCCTGAATCAATGAATCCTTCTGAAACACTTAAACATCAGATTTTGTTAGTTTCTTAATACTCCCCCTTTTGTCATCAATCAAAAGGGTAAACGGAGCTTACTGAAGGAGTGAAAATAAGAAAGAAATATATTCAGGATAACACTTGTGCATATCAACACTTTCAGTATAAACAATTCAGTAAAATTAATTTTCAGAAAGTGTGAGAATGTTCAAATTTTTTCTGATAAATTTGAATCTATCTTCAGCAAGTGGTTTAGTGAATATATCAGCCCATTGATGCTCTGTATCAATGAACTGTATATCAATAACTCCTTTTTGAACATAGTCTCTTATGAAATGATGTTTTATTTCAATATGTTTTGCTATAGAATGCTGAATTGGGTTTTTGGAAAGGTTGATTGCACTAGTGTTATCATAGAAGACTGGAATAGATTTAACAAAAACATTAAAGTCTTCTAATTGATATTTTACCCAAAGCAACTGTGAACAACAACATGCAACAACAATATATTCAGCTTCAACAGTTGAAAGAGCTATTGTGTTTTGTCTTTTGCTTGACCAACTGATCAAGTTGCTTCCAATGAAGTGACAACCACCACTTGTTGATTTTCTTTCAACTCTATCTCCAGCAAAATCAGCATCACAGAATCCTACTAACCTGCAATCATTGCTCTTCTTATAGCACAAACCAAGATTAGTAGTACCTTTCAAATATCTGAAAATCCTTTTTACAGCCTGGTAATGAGTTACTCTTGGATCAGACTGAAATCTTGCACACAAGAATACACTGAACATAATGTCAGGCCTACTTGTTGTAAGATACAATAAAGATCCAATCATACCTCTATACAAGGTTGGGCCAACGGGTTCTTCTCCTTCATCTTTACTTAATATTGATAAGGGGTGCATAGGAGTTGCCATAGGCTTGCAATCATGCATATTGAATTTTTTAAGCATTTCCTTTGTATACTTCTCTTGATGGATCCATATACAATCAGAATCTTGCTTAATTTGAAGTCCCAAGAAAAATTTTAGTTCACCCATTAAACTCATTTCAAATTCAGATTGCATAAGCCTTGAGAACTTATAGTGCACAGAGAAGAATTTGTTGATCCAAAAATAATGTCATCAACATATATCTGGACTAGAATCAAGTCTTTGTTAGACATTTTTCTGAAAAGGGTTGTATCAACTTTTCCTCTTTCAAAACCATTTTTTAGTAGAAAATTGCTCAATCTTTCATACCAAGCTCTGGGAGCTTGTTTCAGACCATACAAAGCCTTTTTCAGTTTAAAATCATGCTCAGGAAAAGTCAGATTTTCAAAACCAGGGGGTTGTCTAACAAATACCTCTTCCTCAATGAAACCATTTAGGAAGGCACACTTAACATCCATTTGATACAGTTTGATGCCATTATTTGCTGCATAGGAAAGTAAAATCCTAATGGCTTCAAGTCTTGCTACCGGAGCAAAAGTTTCAGTGAAATCAATACCTTCTTGTTGATTGTAGCCTTGTGCAACAAGTCTGGCTTTGTTTCTGACAACTTGACCATATTCAGAAAGTTTGTTTCTAAACACTCATTTGGTTCCTATAATAGTTTTCCCATGGGGTTTAGGAACCAGAGTCCATACATCACTCCTGGCAAATTGATTAAGCTCTTCTTGCATGGCTAGGATCCACCCTTCATCATGCAAAGCTTCCTCAATATTCTTTGGCTAAATTTCAGAGATAAAGGAAAGATTATTGACTTCTCTAAGTCTTGATCTTGTTCTTACTCCTTCTAAAGTGTTGCCAATGATCTGCTCTCGAGGATGATGAGTTCTGTATCTCCACTCACGCCAGCGAGGGAAAACTTGTTCATTCTGAGACTCAATATCAACTCTCTGATGAGGATCAGTTTCAGCAATTTGATTAGGAGACTTTTCAGCAGGAGCTTCAAAGGGTCCTCTTGAGGGTCTTTCAGCAGGTTGTTCAACTTTGACCTTTGTAGTCTCTGAAGTAGGGTTTAGCTCCATACCTGCAAAATCCTCTTCTAGATCTGATAGTTCCCTATCAGTCTCTTTAGCATCATTAAAATCTAACATGAATGGTTTCTTCAACATTTAGGGTTCTAGAGTTGTAAACTCTATATGCCTTAGAGGTTTTTGAATAACCAATGAAGAATCCTTTCTCAGATTTAGAATCAAACTTACCCAGATCATCCTTGGTGTTGAGTATGAAACACTCACAGCTAAAGATGTGAAAGTAGGAAATGTTGGGTTTTCTTCCTCTCCACAATTCATAAGGAGTCTTTTTGAGAATAGGCCTTACCGAAATTCTGTTTTGGATATAGCAAGTTGTGTGAACAGCCTCTGCCCAGAATGACCTTGGAAGATTGCTTGAAATGAGCATGGTTATACCTATCTCCTGCAAGCTTCTGTTCTTTCTCTCAACCACCCCATTTTGTTGAGGTGTTCTAGCCACTGAGAAATTGTGAGAGATCCCATTCTCATCACAGAATATACTGAAGCTCGAGTTTTCAAACTCACCTCCATGATCACTTCTAATGGCAGATATGCAAAATCCTTTCTCATTTTGCACCCTTTTATAGAATTTGGCAAAGTTCTCAAAGGTCTCATCCTTGCTTTTGAGGAATATTACCCATGTGAATCTAGAATAGTCATCAATAATAACTAAACCATACTTTTTACTAGCAAGACTTTCTATTCTTGTAGGACCAAACAAGTCAATGTGAAGAAGTTCTAAAGGTCTTGAGGTGGAAACAACATTTATGTTTTTAAAAGAATTTCTGGTTTGCTTCCCCTTCAGACAGTTTTCACATAAAATTTCATATTTGAAAGAAAGCTTGGGTAAACCTTTTACAGGATTATGTTTTGTAAGCTTTGAGATTAATCTCAAGCTGGCATGCCCAAGTTTCTGATGCCAAATCTGTTTATCATCTTTCATAGTAATGAGACAAGTCACATTTTGATAAGCAAGGTCCTCAAGATCAATCTTATACACATTCCTGTGTCTCTTGGCAGTAAAAATGATTTGATCAAAGGAGTCTCTGACTATACAACCATCCTTTGTGAAGGATACAACAAAACCACTGTCGCATAATTGGCTTATGCTCAGCAGGTTGTGTTGGAGACCTTCAACAAAAAGGACGTTATGAATTACAGATAGAGAAGATATACCTACTAAACCAATACCTGTGATTCTTCCTTTCTGATCTCCTCCAAAGGTGACCACTCCCTCATCCTTTGGCCTAAGGTTTTGGAACAAAGACCTTTCTCCTGTCATGTGTCGCGAGCAGCCATTGTCCAGGTATCATTTGTGGCGTCTCCTTTGTCCTGTTAAACACATCTGCAACAGGAATAATTAAGGATTTAGGTACCCACATCTTTTTGGGTCCTTTCTTGTTAGAAACAAGTTCGTCTTTCCTTTTATGTCTACATTGTGACATGTTGTGTCCAGGCTTACCACAATGAAGGCATCCCTTACCTTTCTTAGCCTTTTCAGCACCTTTAATTTCAACTTCAGGCAAGGAGGAAGTTTCTGAGTAACCAAGACCACTTTTGTCTTTGGAATTTATTTGAGCTCCCAAAAGCCTATTTAGGTTCTTAGTTCCATTGACAAAAGCTGCAAGGTCTTTTTTTTGAGTTCAACAACTTGTTTCTTAAGAATCTCATTTTCAGTTTTTAAACTTGTTGAATCACAAAACTCAGAACTAAGGAGTTTTTCCTTGAGTAATAGATTCTCAATTTCAAGAGCTTCATTTTTGTTAGCAACTTCAGTGTAAGCTCTTGATAAATCTTTATACTCATGGAAAAGTTCCTTAGAACTTTCCATCAGATCATCATACATTTCTTGGAGGGTTTGAGGTATTACCTCTGATTCTGAGCTATTTGATGAAGGAAGGCTAGCCATCAAACAGAGGTTAGCTTCTTCAACGGCTTCATCATCCTCTTCAGAAGTTGAGTCATCTAGATCCTCCCATGTGGCCATAAAGCTTTTCTTCTTCCTTGAAAATTTCTTCTTCTTGGAAGATAACTTCTTCAACTTTGGGCAGTCAACTTTCATGTGGCCAGGTTGTCTGCACTCATAGCAGATTATTTCAGAAGGAAATGTTTCTTTACCTGACTTACCTATCTTGCTGTCAGATGAAGATTGCCTTATGAAATTAGCTTTCTTTTGAAGCATCCTCTTTATCTTCCTGCTTAGAAGAGCAAGGTCATCTTCATCATCAGAGCAACTTTCTAAGTCTTCAGAACCTTCTGAGGACTCCTCAACTTTCAAAGCCTTCTGTGCACCAGAACTAGGCAGTTTGGACTTAGCATTCAGGGCAAGTGACTTCTTTTTGGGGGCATCTTCTCCAAGATCCAACTCATGGACTTTGAGGGATCCCAAAAGTTCCTCCATTCTTAGGGTGTCGAGGTCTTTTGCCTCTTGAATGGCAGTCACTTTGGGCCTCCAAATCTTTGGTAGACTTCTAAGGATTTTTCGATTGTTATCACCTGAATCATAGGTCTTTCCCAAAGATTTGAGTCTATTGGTGATGGTTTGAAATCTTCCAAACATCTGATCAATGGATTCAGATTCATGCATTTTGAACATCTCATGCTAATGTACCAACATGCTGATTTTGGATTGCTTTGCATTGTCAGTACCCTCATGAGCTGCAGCTAGTGTATCCCAGATTTCTTTGGCAGATAAGCAGCCATGCACCTTCTCATATTCTGATTTGCTCAAAGAGCACACCAAATAGAGTTTTGCCTTGGCATTAAGTTGCACACGAGCCTTCTGATCACCAGTCCATTCAGTCTTGGGAATGGGCACACCATTGTTGGTAGGAACATAATCACCATCACTGACTACATCCCATATATCTATGTTGTTGCTTTCTATAAAGAGCTCCATACGATCTCTTTAGTAATGGTAGTTAGAGCCATTGAAAGCAGGGGGCCTGGAGACTGAGGTACCTTCAGCAATGTAGTGAGAGTTGCTTGTAGAGGTTTCCATCTGGATCTTCTTCCCTCAACACTTGTTAGATGCTCAACCTGAGGTTGAGCTCTAATACCAATTGTTAGAACCACACAAACACTAGAAGGGGGGGTTGAATAGTGTTTTATAATTCTTTACAGATTTCATGAAAACCTTTTAAACAAGCAAAGTGTTTATCAAACGTTTTAAGTAACTTGCTGAAAAAATGAATTTTTCATAAACTTGCTGAAGTACTTCAACAGGTCCAATAAAATAACTCTTGAAATTGTTTTACGTTAAAAATAAAGTTATTTGACTGTGCAGATTTATAATGTCACTTTTCAGAACCCTCCTCTGTTAGTTGAAAACTGAAAGTAAAGAGATAAGGGTTGAAAAAACTTAGCCAAGTAATTTATCCTGGTTCACCCACTAACACAGTGAGCTACGTCCAGTCCCAGGGCAAACACACCACTGGATTTTCACTATCTGAACAGATACAAGTTTATTTGCACACCTAGCCTCTTTAGGCTCTAAACACCCCAAGTATTATTTGAACACACAGCCTCTCCAGGCTAAAAATCCAAGTAATGTTTGGAAACAGCCTTTTCAGGCTAAAACAGAATACTGTTTGAAGGATGAAGCTTAAACTCTCAAACTACACAAGTTTGGAGCTTAAACAGGGTAAAATGTACAAATAACTGAGTAGAACTCAGGATATGAAGTTTTTGTACAAATAGAATCAATGAAACAGATGGATATAGATTTTAGCAGCGTTTCAGCAAGTTCATTTTCTCTCTTTCTACTTCTCTTTGTTTCTGCATGGAGACTTGTATTTATAGAGTGGAAAACTTCAGTCTGTTGTGCTCCATTGAGTTTATGTTGTGAGATAGCATTTAAATGCAAATGCTCCCGTTGAGACACATAGCCTAGAACCCTTACAGTAGCAGGTAGTAAAGTCAGCAGCACAAGCTTCACTTTTTCTGAGCAAAATGTACTTCACAACAGACATTGCCTTTTTGGTGAGAGAAATTTGAAATATGCCAAAAAACAATTGTTCTGACTTTCCAGAAGAATGAGAAGCACAAGCAACTGAGACAGCTATGGTTGACTTGAGTCTTCAAGGAGAATAAGCAGAGAAGTTCTTTTTCAAAAAGTATAGGCTCAGTACGACGTCTCACAACTTCAGGAGGTTCTCTGGCTTCAGTAAGTCTTGATCTCTCAGCAAGTTCCTCTACTTCAATAGGTTTCACTACTTCAGAGGATTGTACCACGCCAGAGGATTGCTTTATCAGATACCTTCTGAAACACGGAAAACTACCTTCAACAGAAACTGTTCTTTCTCATAATGATGTTAACCAAATTTGTTATTCATTAAAACTTAGGGTTATGAGACTTAAAACATTATTAACCTTTTAATAATATTTTGAGACTCAACACTAAATAACAAAGAAAATCCAAAATACAATTGGGGATTGAATCGATTACATTCAATCCTAAAGAGAGGTTTAACTACTCATCGTAGCCATTACACTCCAAAGATTGTCACACTTTTCTCCTAACTCCGTAGCTGCTCAACGACTCCGTACTCTCTGAATGTCGTCTTCATCCCTAAAAGTCCCTATATAAACTGTTCTGACGGGCTTTTTAGACCCTGCTTGTGGCCCATTAAAAATTAAGTTACATTTCCTGCGCTCTGCCTGCGCTCAGCGCAGGTGAAGCGCAGGAAACAGTAATTGAGCAGGCATTCCTGCGCTCAACGCAGGTGGAGCGCAGAAAACAACTGGTTCCTCTGAATTGTCCTCTTTTGAAGCTTGTTCTATGTTGTTCCTGTCCTTGTTCACTGTTCTCTTGATGCTTCATTTGTACCTTAACTTTTTATCTGTAAAAATCAACAGATTCTACATCAAAATAGCATCAAGTTCAGATTTAATTCCATTAAATACAAGAACCACAATTTAAGCTAAGAATGGAGAAATTGGGGTATAAATTCAACAATTCATCATCAATAAGTGTTGTAATTTATCTGGAAATTTACGTAATTTTAACACTTATCATTGATCCATCTGATCCTGAGCGTACTCAGCGTCTAACTCGGGCACAACGTCCTCAACCACTGTAGACATCTGACCTAATCCCGATGTTGGGACAAACCTCATTCCATCGAATTCTGAAGCAGAAGGTGGAGGAGAGGAAGAAGAAAAAGAAGAAGAAGACTGGATGGCTTCCGCCGGAGTTGCTGAAGTAGATGGATGCTCCAGCAGCTGATCAAAGTGAGAGAGGTTGGCCCTCTCCCTCATCGCGTGAGCTGCCTGTGCATGTAGCTCGCCCGGAGGGATGGACCTCCATCTACTCGGTTGGATCTTCTCTCCACCTCTACCATGCATCCTAGACATTAATTTTTCCCTATAAAATATAGACATTATATAAATTACATAATTATATAAATTAAAATTACTAATTACTAATTACTAATTATATAAATACTATTTACAAATTACTAAATTAAATTAATTAATTACTCTTTATAAATACTATTTTATTTACTAATTACTTCTAATTACTATTTACTATTTACTAATTACTTATTACTATTTACTAATTACTAATTACTAATTACTATAAAAATAATAAACTAATAAAATAATAATTACTAATAAACTAATAAAAAACATACCTACTAAAGCAATGTTTAAAACTAATAACCAAATACCCATATCACATTAATAAACTAATAAAACAAATAAACTATTAATTACAAATAAATTAATTAAACCTATAAAACTTACTAGCTGCGACGCCAGAGAAGGAATGGAGAGAGAAGGAGTTGTAAAGTCACCTACAGGCAACTATTTTGAATTCTGATCGGTTCAAAACGAACCTATGAAGGAGGGGAAGTTTTTAACCGGTAAGATTTTGAGAATGAAAAAGAGAGAGGGACAGAAACAAAGGGGTGGCCTGAGGGGAGGAAAAACAGAGGAAGGAAGAGGAGGAGGATGAAAATGGAGGAAGAGGGGTCGTCGCTACGCTTAAAATTCCTCAGCGCACGCCAAATTTAAATTTTATTTTTAATGTAGCGACGACTATACCATCGCTAAGCTTAATTTTAATATTTTCAGAAAAAAAATAATTTTTTAAGTAGTGACAGCTAGGTCGTCACTAAGTATTAATTGCGCTAAACAATGCATTTAATGATCCACTGTTCTTGGATGGATCAAATAGTTTGTAGTCCTCCCTTTTATTGGATGACCATGCTTCCTCTTCAAAACAGCGTCATCGATGATAGTGAACTCCAAATTGGGCGCGCAACAACCATCTTCTCTCTTTGCCATGTCAACATCGCAAGCGAGCGCTATTGATGAGCACATTTTTATTCACACTTTGCATATTTAATCTTAGCATTCTTGGACTCTAATTGTGATTAAATCCACTGTTCTAATTGGAATTTACCAAAATGGGCTTAATTGGGCTTTAACTAGAAATGTTGTTTAAATTCGGATTTCTAAGCCTACTGACCTACCTGTCTTGTTTTGATGATATCTGGAGCTATAAGTGTCCGATTTGAGTGATTCCAGTGGCATTGGAAAGCTAACTTCCAGGGCTTTAATTTGATATTCTATATGGCTATATTCCACTGAGAGACGAGGTGCAATTTTCAATTTGAAGTTGACGTTCAGAAGTTGTTTGAAGCTGAGCGAGAACAACAAGTTTCTTAAGTAGTTGCTGAAGTAGTTTTAGTATTTTGGGCCTGAAACATGTTAGTCTGGGCCCATTTACCTCTGCCATTAGGTTAATCTTGTGGTTTAGGAGAATTGTATAAATAAATGCAGTTACAATTCTGTTAGAACAGATTGAAGTTTTAGAGACGCTTACTCTCTCTTCTCTCCGTTTTTCTAGGTTTTTCTGCATTTTCATTTTCTTCTTCTTTCTACAATTTTCGTTTTCTGTTCTTCCTCTTATGAAAGACTAAACTCTTGAGGATTGATTCTTGAGTGATTTCCAATCGGATTCTAAGGTTTATTTCAATTCTAATTCGTATTTCAATTTCTGCAACCGATTCAATTTCATCTTCTCCTTTAGAATTCTGGTTTGAATCTTGAATTGTATTTGAACGCTTGTTGATGATTCAATTCTATTCTTCACTAAGAATTCTGGTTTAGTTTGCTTAATTCTGAACAACCTACTGTTTGCTTAATTCAGGAGGTAAAGGATTAGAAATCTCATAACAGTACGCTTAGTCTGGTCTTGCAAGTTCGCTTAGTTCTTGAGTGAGATTATTGTTGAATTGATTGACGCTTATTCGGTTAATTCGAATCTGTTCTGGAAATTGAGATCAATGTATTTTTAACTGATGAAGGATCCAATTGTGAATTAACAAGAGAATCAATCTGTTTTCTTACATCATTTTATTTCTTCTTCTTTAATTGCGAAATTATGTTCTTGAACAACAACCAAAAACCCCTTGTTTCTGTTACGTTTCTGCACTTTTAAGAGAGTTTCTGCATTTTTGCATTTTGAGAACCTGCTGAAATGTACCTTCTGAAGTGTAAACTTGCTGAAGTTCTTTTTGAAATCTGTAATCTGAAATTGCTTTTCAATTCCTTGAGAGACGACTTTGGGTTATCTAACCCTTACTATACTTTAATTCATATTATTTGATTGGGTACGACCTCGATCAGCTATATATAGAGACTCCGACGAGGTGTGACTCCTCCACATCCCTAACAGCGTCGCTCAAAAGCTCCACCGCGACGATCCATTGTTTATGGGTTTGGTTCCTATGATTTTGCTTTTGGATTTGGTGTTAGTATATGCACTAGAGACTTATATGTTTTATTTTGAACAATCACGTGTATCATATTATTTTATAAAGGCAATTCATTCTTTTAAGAATACAATTAATGTCCTTAGAATAGTAAGCTCAAACTTCATAAGAAATCAAGTAGATGACTTGATCATGAGATCTTATGAAGAACTATTCTTAAAATAGTCTCTAGTCAAGTATCACCTTAGGACAAAGATGCATTTAGACTAGTATGTGAGTTCGTTGATGATCACATCTCACGGATCGTGGATATGAGATATCACGTGCTCACATAAGTACATATTAAGAGTAAAATTGTACTGGACAGACCCACCTTAAGAATGTTACATGGATTGTTACATAAGTGTCACGGACGTTTCTTAAATTGATAAAAGTTATATGAAATCCTTTGACCTGAAATCACTACGATTCCTACATAAGGAATTATGTGTTTTAAATATCATCAAACGTTGTCTGTAACAAGGTGATCATAAAGTTGGTATTTGGACATATAATAAATTATGTGGTGGAATGTGAGTGCCCTAGATGAGATTTGTCCCTCCTATGTAACATGAGTTATATCTGTAGGCCTCTTGACAGAGTTAGACTACAAAATCCATGGCCATGCTCAGGAGGATAAACATGAGATGTTTATTTTCTGTATAGTCTACTTGGGAATCAAGAAAACATAAATTGAACTATACAAGGTTGACACATTCCATGCCCTTGTGTTCAATTAGATATTTGGACAAAGAGACAGATCATATAAATTATCATAAAATAGGATTCGTCAAAGTTGTTGATAATTTCAATATTTGGATAGCAGTGATGCATTGCTAGATGCCGCTCACTATTTATGATATTAAATATAAAAAGGTTTTATTTTAATATCATAACTAAATATTAAAAGCCTCACTATGCCAAAAAAGGCTTTTTATCGCGGTTAAAAAGGCCTTTTTAACGCGGTTATAACCGCGTTAAAGTGCAGGGTGATAAAAAGAGATTATCGCGGTTGTTTATCGGAACCGCGATAATTGGTCAGTTTTTTTATCGCGGTTCCAAAAAACCGTGACAAAAAGGCCACAGAATATCCTAGCTATTCTGTAGCTAATGCCTGGTTTTATTAAAAATCCCAAGAGAAAACAATTTCAGGTTCATAGTCTTTAACAAAAATAAACAAAAGATTTAGTAAATCTGAACATCTCTACTATATCTATATAGAAACTCTGCCAGATAAGAATTATAAATCAGAATTCACAGCAGACCCACAAAAGTAAGCAATAATGTAGTAATGGTCAAATTTCTACAAGTTATGGGATACCAAGTGGTGGTATCAAGGTTATGCTCTTAGGATGAATTTTGTCAGTCTAACATACTATAAGACATTGTCAACAATGTTTCAAAACTCTACTCTGAAGCACAAATGCAAGATACTAGTGAGTGAATTAAAATGTAAAACATAGAGAAATAATACATAAATAATTATGCAATTTTTTGGATAAAATGCAAAATGAATAGATAGAATTCCAACATGTCCACATCAAAATTCCAAAGGTGAAAGCAGCAGATTCCAATGATCCAAAATAAAAAAATATCACATTTATAAATTCTAAAATAAACTACTTTTAGAAACACATTAAAAATAAAAAATTAAATTGAACATATCAAACATTATAATGATAAGGTCCCTAATATATCTTTATTCTAGGTTGCGTTAATTTGGTCTAATAGGTGAGAATTAAGAAAAAGCAATATTGAAAAAAAAAACTACAAAGTCTAATATGAGTTTAAAACCATTAAAAGTTAAAGACTTGTTTTTCTTTAAAAAAAGTAATTAAAGAATAAATATAATTCTATGTCTAATATTATTCCCTACATTAAACGTTCCAATTAATTACATGCCGCCATTTTTTAATTCTCTTCCCTATATCTTCTAATTTTTAATGAGCTTCTCTATCTTCCAACTGAGAAACAGTAAGTTATTGGTTATCTTATTAATAAACACAAGCAGCTCACAGGGTAACCATAATGATTTACCTTCTGGTGGAACCAAGAACTTTTCCCACAAAGGACTTAAATTTGTCCCCACAAAAGTCCTGGAAGCAAGTTTGACCAATAACTAATAAATAGAGGTAAAAAAGAATATATAAGCAAAATATAAGCAAAGAATAGAATAAGATTAAACTATGCTTAAAGACAGCATTAGAGAGATCTTCTTTTGGTTTCAAACTAACGCTAAAGATAACTATGCAACATAGATAGGGATGGCAATTGGACCCAGACCCACTGGGTACCCGCAAAAATTACCCATAATGGGCAGGGTAATTACCCACCAAATGGGTATGGGTGCGGGTATGGGTAATTACCCGCACTTTTTAATGGGTACGGGTGCGGGTACGGGTACTATGGTACCCTACCCTACCCATACCCGCACTTATATAATATATATAATTAATGTAATTTATATACATATAATTAATTTAATATATATTTATATATGTTTATATTATTAATTAATATTTTTCCAACAAAATAATTAATGTTAATATATTATAGTCACCAAAAAACATTAATATATATTACTAATTTAATTAACTTAAATGTTATAATTTTGTTCTACACACTAAAAATAGCAAAACATGAACTAATTTCCATTTCCCCTCTCATTGTTTAATCTTTCATCCACTTCCACGTATGATAGTTGTTTTATAGGTTAAACTTGGATGATCTATGGATTATTTTTCATTTACTTTTTAATTAATTTTTATTTTCTAATCAATTTTTTTTTTATAGTTAACAAAAGTGCGGGTAATGGGTACGGGTACTTGAGTACCCAGCGGGTAAGAGTATGGGTACTAGAATCACTACCCACGCAGGTATGGGTCCGGGTACGGGTATTTTTTTAAAACGCGGGTATGGGGACGGGTACTATAGTACCCTACCCAAACCCTACCCATTGCCATCCCTAAACATAGATGACATTTGCTGTAAATAACTTCTAGAATAGGTATGTTAGTTGATCTCACGCACGCACGCACACATATAAATATTGTTTAAATCACATTGTAATATATCATGCACATGTTTTTTAGCCAAAGACCACCATTATGTTCAGATTTAATTTGGAAATACAGAAGTTTTCAGATGATTTACTACATATTAGTTATTAGTTTTTATTTACCTATCAATGATGAGTGCATATTAGAAGTCATGAACATGGACGTTAAAATAGATACAGATTAGGATTACCAAAGTATCCACATGAAAAATGAAATCATAAATATCATTCAAGATTACAAAATTATTATCATCCTATCAATATCACTAACCATGCTAAATAAGAATGTAAATTTACAAGAGGAGCACTGAAAGAGACCTATAATCTGTCAAACCTAGGTGTAGGCATAGATGTGGTTCATGGTCAGATCCATCTCCAGCATGCAAAACATACCCTCCATACTGTGTTATTTGCAACAAAAAAAAAAATAGAGACACACTGTTAGGGATAGTCTTTGGGAAAGTATGTAGACAGGGTCTCAAACTTTAATCATGCTACAATAATACATCACAGATACAAGATATTACAGGGGAAAAGAGAGAGAGACAAAGATTGAATGTCACTGGCATTAGTATTATGGATTAAAAAACATGATATCATCCCAAAGGACATATGCTATGTGATTATAATATTATGGATTAATAATGTTCATCTGATCCATCCAATAAGAGTATTATAGAAACCAAATAATCAAATAGGGGGACATCAATGTACCACACACACATTAATAAGGAAAATTAGTTCTATTTCTGTACTATACCATGACATTAATCGGCTCAGTAGTTTAGCAACCGAATAGATCTAATTTAATATTACTGCATGTATGGTTATGAGTAGCCAAAGTTACGTTCTTATTGTATTCTCAGAGTACCTACAAATATCTCATTGACAAGGCTCACATACCCTGAATTTCTTTCCATTGTATAGAGATTTGTTTTTCAGACTCCTCTGCTCCCATATCTGCACAACGGAAATAAACGATAAACATAAAAGGAAAAGAAAGCATATACGTGATAAAAAAAATCGAAGTACTTAAACGCTCAATGGATCAGTGCAAAACGAATTTTAGTGAATGTGATTGACCTCAGATCTGCATAGAACCTACAAGAACAAACAAACTTAAATACAAGTCATGTGATTCTGAAGACATTCAATTCAATCCCCTAGATACCCTAATTTAAAAAGGTACAACAGAATAGTCCAAGTGATAGATTTTTTCTTGATAATTCTCGCAAACAGAAAAGTATACAAAGAAGTAGATTTTTTTCATCAAAAAGCTGGGGGGCAGGGCACAATTAGGATGATGGATAATACTACATACCGCAGATGAGTCACCAAGATGTGAAATTAGCAAGTTATCATCTCCTATGAACACCTTAGTTGCCGTAGCACCTGATTCATCCTCCTCCTCCTCATTCATTTCAAACCTTTAAAAAAGAAATACTATCTAAACCTTCAATTCAATCATACCAAATCTAGAATCCAATGGAAACTAACACATATAACAATGTATTGGCTTACTTCACTCACCATTTTAACAATCTCGAGTCAGCCTTGAGAAATGCCTCTTGCAATGCTTCTCTAATGACCTTGAAATCATTCCCAACTCAATTAACAACGTATTCAACAACATCATCGCCCAAACCATCAATGTACCCTGAAAAGTAATTCATTGCTGAACTAAGCATATATTCTCATAATCAGATATATATATATATATTATCTATATGATTCCATTAACCATAGTAAATGAATGGTTCAACGAACAAATTTGGTAGAGTTGACAACCTTCATCTCCCCACACTCCAGGCCTGAAAAACAGCAAATCACTTTATCAGCAAGGTATTATTGGATAAAAATAACGTCATTCAATAGGCTCATAAGGTACTAACCAATGAAGCTGATAAAGATCCACTGAAAATGCAGTATAAAAATTGAATACAGGTCATGCTAAATCCATAATATTATGCATAAACCAGAAACAAAGTTGAATACAAGCCTTCGAATGTAAATGTGCAAACTATATATACATATTCAAGAGAAGCATTTCCAATATATCCCTTGAAAAGCTTACGACAAGTGTCCAGCCAATTCCACAAGGTATTTTCAATTTTTATCTTTTTGATCTAATACATCAAAACCTTTATATACTTTACCAAAACCTTACTCTACCAAAGCCTGTGTAGCATCCAAAATCTTCAAAAGAGAAAAACACAAGGGTTAATGCTAACCCCGCCCCTGCTCCAATTGTTTACCTTTCCACATGTTTCTCTGGTAATATTCAGAAGATTACAAACATCAATCATGGAATTGCATTGGGAAAAATCTCAATTAAAGATCAAAACATAACAAAGATTAAAACCCTACCAAATGGGGAAACAAAGAGACTGCCAAATGCTAAATACCAAAACACAGAAAAGGAACTAAAACGCCTAAACTATGTTTCATGGTACACTAAAAGTGCAGGACAAAAGATAAAAACCAGCATCCTCTTGCCTCTTGAAGCGTTTGACATAGAAACAAGAAGTAGAGCAGCAGGGATACATCGAAGGACGCAAATGCGAGCTGTAGAGTGCAGAGCAGCAACGACGCAGATGAACTCGACCGGGAAGCAGAGCAGCGGCGACCGGTGTGAATCGTGGCGGCTGGATAGAGTACTCAGGTAGCTGCAGCCATGGCCGTCGCTCCTCACCTTATTCGCCCCCTTTCTTCCTCTCCCCGTGAACCCTAATCGAGAAGTAAAAGTGGCTACAAAGATCTATTTGCGTGAAATAATCTGAATGCTAAAAAACGCAGTTACGTAAATTAACCGCGTTAAACAGTATATAATGCGGGTTATTTTCGGAACCGCGTTAAACGTGAGTAAATTTTAAAAATATAAATATATAAAAGTAAAAAAATTAAACAAAAAACACGGTTATTTTTCGGAACCACGATAATTGTGTTCTTAACTCCCTTTTATACCGGTTATTATATATAACCGCGATAAATTCACCGTGATAAAATCTTTTTTTTTTTGCATAGTGCCTATTGGGTCACACGCATACAACAAGCCGCTAGGAAAAGATACTAATAATTCTAATTTGATTAGAATTATAACCTAATGGGTCAGGCCCATATGTGTTAGGGATAATTGAGTGATGGTAAAACCCTAGCCACCGCTCTATAATATAGCATGAGATGCATTACTCTATACACACAAGTAGTCGCTCTTACTCTCTAAACACTACTAATAGAGTTGATGAGAGTTTCCTAGTTCAGCTGTTGGCGTGCACACCACCAGAGACGTGGCTGCTATTGCCTCGTTTACAATCCACAAAGGGTATGTCCTTATGTTTATGCCTTTTATGTCTTAATTCATGTTTTTGCATTAACGATCATAATAAGGGAGGAAATCCATGTATTACGCTGCACTTGACCACATGCTTGATTCCCTTCATTTGGTTTAGGGTTTTCTTCTGTAAAATCAATTAAAAGAAAAGCATATCATACAATGTTCACCGTTAATATTTTGTGTCTCTTTCCATCTAGTAAGGAATGAATTACAATTGGAAAGTGTAGAGATTTGGTTCATGAATGATTGGTTTGGTTAATAATAAGGAATATTTCTAAACCAGGAAATTTTGGAAATGCTAAATTGATTTATTGTATATTTTGGAAATGTTAAATTTAAAGAACCGATTTTCTAAACTCCTAAATCGATTTTGAATCACTTGCTAAGAAAAAAAAAAATCGATTGTCATAAAAAAATCAATTAGCATGTTGCTTGTGACAGGAAATATTAACCACATTATACCAATTATTATTTCTTTTCAACCTAATTCAATCAAACAACTCAATTTCACATTTTTCTTCTATTTTTTTCTTCTATCTTTTTTATTCTGTTTCTCTTACATCAAACAACTTATAAATCATCTCTATCTCTCTTTATTTTCCTAATATTACCAAACAAAGCATTAATGGTACTTATCATTCAATCAGGAAAGGTTTTTGCTATCAGGAACAGGGACAACCTCTGGTTTCAGTAATTAATACATAAGGATAGTTGGAGAATCTAAAGCAAAATTTTGGCAAATATTCACCAGATAACTTTATCTGCAGTAATAAATAATAACTGAAACTCCATCTGCAGATTACCCCTGCTTCAGAGACACATAAAAATAAAAATGTAAATGTTATTGTTAACTCTTCCCATGATGTCACATCCATTTCCCCTTAGTTCTTGGGGCCGTGCCATAAAGGATCCAAAATGCATTCAATGTATACAGATTCAGCTACCACCACATAACAGTCCCAAGGCAAGAAAACAAGAGACGGCACCCAAAAGCTCACGACTCTGTACAGTTACTGTGTAACAGCCACAAGTTTTTCTTGCCAGAGGAGAGGACAATCAATGTAGTCATAAATGCTTTACACTTGTTGCCAGACATATATATATGTAGACATGTTCTACTTCCTGCATGCATTTTGTGGTCGAAGTCATATTTATGTTACCCCAAATATCTACTAGTTATTGTAGGGTGAAACAATGTGAAGGGATCTCGTTGATTTAGTGAGATGAAAAACTCTAGGGACAGGGTCTTTTGTAATGATGAAATATATCAATAACTTCAATGCTCTTTCTGTGAATATTACTATACGGAAACACGCTCACAATTAAAAGAGTACTTTAAGAGAAATGTTACATTAACACCCAAGTGGGTATAGACACGGAGAGAAAGATTGGAATCCAAGAAAAATAAGTAATAAATGTGAAGGAGAAAGAGATAAAGAAGTTCACACTGTTATATATATATATATATATATATATATATATATAAAAAGGAGGGATCAACTTACACCAAGCTAATAACTCTAGATCGAATGTGATTTTTATTAATCCAACCGTTGTATTATATTTATTCATCATCTTGATTATCTGTGTAAAATTTCATAAAATTTGAACAATAATAAACTGATAATCAAATGGTCCTTTTTTCATATATTTCAAATGTATATATGACATTAATCTTGAGACATCTCAATGACATATCAAATAATTTCGGATTAACGTAAAATTTTATATGTATGATCTATATGATAGTAACTTTTATATATATATATATATATGAGTATGAAATAAATAGATGTCTATATCCATGTTTTAAAAACTAGATCGGTAATTGAACCGGTGGAGACACTGGTTTAACGGTTCAATGGTTCAACCAAACCGATTCGACCAGTTATGAGATCTTTCGATTTTCTGGGTTAAATGGACCTGTTACCAGGCCGGTTCCCGGTCAGACCGGTTAATTTGATCCGATTTTCATATCATTGGTCTATATCATCATTGTTTGTTTAAAAGGTGAAAAATATAAAAAAAAAATGGGTAGGGGAAAAAGCAATATAAAAAATAAATTGTCATAATTTCTATTATTTGTGGATTAAATAATAATAAAAGCAATGAATCATGACTAATTTATCAATTAATTTAAAACTAATATTATATAAGGGTCAATAGTAATAGAGTTTAATATATATACATTGTCAGTGTAAAGAAATTTTACACAGATATCTAATGATATGTTGCTACATTATTTATTGAATTTAATAACACTTAATGTGTCATATTCATTAAATGATGTGACGGCACACCATTTGATATCTGTGTAAAACTTTTTACATTGACAATGTATATCAATTAAATCCTAATAGTAATAAATTTAAAATATGTCAAAAATTGAAAAATAACAAACAAAATTGTATATGCAAGTTTGATTCAATATTAATAAATATTATAATCATTAGAGAATACTCTTTTTAGGAAATGGTTAAAAAATTAATAATAGAATACTTATATATGCACAATTAATAATTGATCATTTCCTTTCCAAGCTCTTGCATCTTGACTCTTCAAATATGAGCAGCAAGCTTGCTCTCTCTTTGTGTTCAAGCCTCCAAAATCAACTTAATAACTTATGAACAAGTTGATATGTTTACAATTAAAATTTACAATTAAAAATACAACTAGATGCTGCTTATTGCTGCGTAACCCACACTTGGAATTGGAATCATACAAAGTTCAAACTTTGCAAAAAAAAAGCAAAGCAATGCGTCCCATCAGTTTGCTGTCTTTTGCAATGTAATGATTCCCATGCGTGTTCAGAGGAATCCAATCAACGAGATTCCAAAAATTAACAAAAGAAAAAACACACTATTCACAATTCTCAATTACTTTGATTCTCCACACGATGTGAATAAATAAACCAATGGTTTTTCCTGTATTTTCTGTTCCAACTTCTTATCCATAATGACCAGCTTGGACAATGCCTTCTCCGTCGAACGAATCGGTCATTATTATCGTTTTGTTTCTGATGACACATATTTGGCTTCACATTCGCAATTACATTCTCATTACCATAATGTAAAAGACGTGCAGTTTGCAAAAACCCCATAGACCTTGATCTGTTGAGCCTCGTTACCACCATTTTCCCTTTCCTACTCCCAACCCGGAACCAGTCGGTTCGGATCCGAACCCGATTTAATGTTTGATCTCTCTAAAAAAACCAGAACCAATGGATCTAGACCTAACCGTTCGATTCGCGGGAAACATTCCCATTCTCTGCACCCGACACACTGGATACTTTCCCGTTCCTCCTGCTCCCACCCTTAACTACCCTCACAAATTCTTCACTCCTGTCACAATCAATAACCAACGGTCTCCCACGCGCGCTTCCACGCGTCTCTTCATTCTGTTCCATATCGCCGGCGCGTGAATTCTCTTCCTCACCGCCTTAACGCACTCCACAACCTCCGCCATCGAAGGCCGCTTCTCCGCCGTCGACCTCACGCACCTCGCCGCAAGCACCGCTAACTTCCGTATCGCTGCCTCATCCAGCGGCGAACCAATCCTCGGGTCACAGATTCCGGCGACCTCGCCTCGCCTTATCAACGGCACCGCCCAGTCCAACACCGACGGCGGACTGTAGCTCACGTCCGATAGCGTTCCGGCCACTGATTATCTCGAGCAGCAAGATCCCAAAGCTGTAAACATCGCTCTTATCGGTGAGGTCTGCCGGCGCAAGATAGCACGGGTCAAGGTAACCTAGCGTTCCAGCCGGTGGAGTACATTTCACGCGAGCGTCCTCCACGTGTCCCCTGAGTGCAAGACCGAAATCGCCAAGCCTCGCGTTCCAGCGATCGTCGATGAGAACGTTGGAGGATTTGATGTCGCGGTGGATCACCGGCGGGTCCAGAGAATGAAGTGCGTGAACCGCCTTCGCGATTTGTAGCGCGAACCGGACGCGTTGAGTCCAACCGGGCGGCCGAAACGGGTTCGAGTGAAGGAGGTCGTAGAGCGAAGCCGTTAGGCATGTATTCAACGACTATTAGCTTGTTGTTGTTGTTGATGGCGTGGTCAGTGGAGAAGCCAATGAGGTTGACGAAGCGGCGAGGGTTTGCGACGCGAGAGAGGATCTCGATCTCGTTGTCTGCGGCGGTGTGGTGGCGTTTTGTACTCTTGACGGCGGCGATGAGGCTGCCGCCGTCGAGGGTGGCTTTGTAGACGCTGCCGTGGCTGCCTTTGCCTAAGAAGGTGTCGGAGGAGAAGCCGTTAGTGGCGGCGAGGAGTTCCGAGTAAGAGAACTCTCTGACTTTGGGTTGGAATAGTATTTGAGAGTTTTGGGGTTGGTGTTTTTTTTCTTGTAGTGGGGATCACACGTGGCATTGCAGACTCGGCGTTGCAGGAGAGATAGCCCATCGATGAAGATTGTTAGTTCAGCTGAGAATGGAAGGAGATAGAAATTGAGAAGAGGGAGTGGTGGTGGGAAAAAAGAGAGCGCCAGTAACCATTACTATGAATTTGTGAAGTGTGGAACAAATAGATATGGGTAATGGGTGTGTTTAATTAATTTAAAGTGTGTGAATGGTTGCAGCATTGGAGGAGGACCATGTGAGGAGGGTGGGATGTGAAAAGCTGGGCAGGCATAAGGGTAAGGCTGCTAAAGCCCTTGCTTTAGGCCCCCAATTGTTAGTAACATCTTTCATACAAAAAATAAAAAAATATTATTATAATTAGGCCTAGTTTATTGGTTTATAAATTGATTTTCCTCCTCAATGGTTGATGGTTCAATCCTTGCTAAATGAATTTTAACTTTTAAAGTCTCTTCATGTATTTAAAAATGCCCCAAAATAAAAGTTTGCTTGAGGCCTCACTATAAATTGAACGATATTGGCCGGCACTCGTGAAAAGTATTGTTTACAATTTTCATTTCTGTCATTGTGAGTTGTGACTTTTTTTTTTTTTGAATAATTCAAATTCAGTTTAATCGGTTCAACAATGTCATCTTATTCAAATAATCAAATGAGTTTAATTGATAACAAAATGTTTGAAAAATCTAAGAAAGAGAAAAAAATATAAAAAAATACAAAATGTTGGAAAAAATTATAGTAACAATAGATTTAGATTTGTGTGTATAAATTATTATAGTGAGAAATGAGAACAATTAATTATACTCGTTAGATTTAATAAAAAGTCCAAACTCACAATGATAACGTTAATCTTGAGACATTTTAATGATATATCAAATAATTTTAGATTAATGTAAAATTTTATATGTATATGATCTATATGATAGTTGTTAGATATTTATCTAATATGTGGGCCTACATATATCATCAATTATGTGTTATGAGTTATCTAAAGAATAATCCCATTTGGAGTGATCTTATAAGGATTAATTTTTAGGATTAATGACATCTTACTAAGTATGGACTTTGTAATGTAGATACCAAAAGTCTTATTTCTATTTTTATGATGGGCCAAAATAGAAATAAGAAAACTACAAAGGGTGCAACTCTTCATGAAAGGGTATGTTCTTATTAGATAAGGTTATGGTCCCCAAGTTATATGTACAGTTTTCTTTTCTGACATCTCATCATTGGAGAAGAGGAACTCTTTATTCTAGAAAGTGATTGTACATATAAGGCTTGGAAGATCAAACCTACAAGTTTATACATCAAGTTTACTAATGGATCCTGGTACGCTTCCGTCATTCATTTATCTTATTTATTCTCTTGGTGATTTGACATAAAAGTTCTCAAATTATGATGGTTATCATCTTAAGTCCCTCCATTAAATTTCTAACAAGTGGTATCAGAGCCACTTTTATGTTAAATCATTGGGAGATGAATTTCCTTGATTCATTATGCTTGTGTTTACAATTATGATAGCTTCATATTGATTCCATTTAGAAGTTATCATGTTGAAATTTGAATCTTCTTCTTCCAAGTATTAAAGATTTAAATATTGTTCATATTTTCTGGAATAATTCAAGTTATGTTTCCTATTTCTAATTAGATGCACATGAATTGTTATTTTTTGCTTGAAATATGAAACATTGTATTGTATGGTTTAAATAGTTTTTTAACGGTCAGTTATGACAAAACTGTGCATCTGGTGTAATGGTTAAGGTGGTTGTTCATTATGTTAATGTGCTGGGTTTGAACCCTGTGGCAGAACGTTTTTTTTTTCGTTTTTGTTCTATTTTAGAATAATAAAGTTGAATTTCAAAATATTCAAAATAATAAAACTGGGTTTGTCCTAATTCAAGATACTTGTTTTTGTTGCATATCACAGTATATGCATTTGAGAGTTTCTTATACTTTCTGAAAAATTCCTAGGAACTATCTATCAAATCATCATATTAA
Organism: Sesbania bispinosa; assembly: GCA_026901365.1. Taxonomy (NCBI): domain Eukaryota; kingdom Viridiplantae; phylum Streptophyta; class Magnoliopsida; order Fabales; family Fabaceae; genus Sesbania; species Sesbania bispinosa. The sequence continues at coordinate 938,851 of QLOH01000382.1, forward strand.
TCTTGAATGGTTAAGGATGTTACCTTAGATTTAGAGTCTTCTGAAGATGTTTGATTGGCCATTAAGCACAGATTTTCTTCATCAGATGAATCTTCTCCTGTTTCTGAAGTAGAATCTTCTGAGATAGATTCATCATCTTCAGTCTCTTTAGAGATTGATTATGCAAGCATGTCCCACATTTCCTTTGCAGAGATGCATCTGTGAACCTTTTCATATTCAGTTTTGTTCAGAGACCATACCAGATAGAGTTTGGCTTGAGCATTTAGTTGAACTTTTAATTTTTGCTCACTTGACCATTCAGCTCTTGGGATGGGCTCTTCTTCTCTTGTAGGAATATAGTCTCCACCAACAATTATATCCCAGAGATCCAGATTGTTGCTTTCTATAAACAACTTCATGTGTTCTCTCCAGAAGGAATATTCATTTCTGTTGAATGCGGGTGGTCTGGTGACAGATACTCCTTCAGAGATATAGAGACCATAGCTTGTTGAGGTTTCCATCAAGGATCTTCTTCCTCAGCACTTGTTAGATGCTTAACCCGAGGTTGAGCTCTGATACCAACTGTAGAAAACACAAGAAACACTACAAGAGGGGTTGAATAGTGTTTTAAATGATCAAACAGATTTTTCAAAAACCTTTTAACAAGCAAAGTATTTCACAATAATTTTTTCAAACTTTCTAAAATCGAAGTTATGTACTTAATGAAATTATTTCAGCAGGTTCAACAAAATTGATTAAAAACCGTTTCTTAAAAGCGTATTTGGTTAAAATAATGTTTCAATAGTATAAATCACTATATTCTGAACCCTTCTTGTTAGTTAAATAACAGATATAGAGAGTTAAGGGTAGAGAAGACTTAGCCAAGAGATCTATCTTGGTTCACTCACATCCACCGTGAGCTACGTCCAGTCCCAATGCCAACAAGCAATGGATTTTCCACTAACTGATCAGTTACAAGTATTCTTTTCAGACAAGCCTCTTCAAGCTCTTTACACCAAGTATTCTTTTACAAACAAGCCTCTCCAGGCTCAACCCAAGTATTATTTTACAAACAAGCCTCTCCAGGCTCAAAACCAAGTATTCTTTATTCCACCAAGCATCTCCAGGCTCTCAGACACTTGAAACTGTTTACAAATGAATTTTGTTTAAGTTGTTGAACTTAGACAAGTTCCAGACTTAAACAAATACAAGATTGTACAAACTAACTGAGTAAGACTCAGGATGTATGAAATTTGAGTACAATAAGCAGAGAGTAAGCAGCACGGAATTTGGCAGCGTTTTGGCTTGATAATAATTCTTCTATCTCTCTCTCTATCACCTCACTTTAGAAGTCCTTCATGAAGCTTTATATAGGGTTCAACTTAAGTCCGTTGAAGATTGCTAAAACCACCGTTTTGAAATGGCATTAAATGATATGGAAACCGTTGTGAGACAATCTTCTGAAGGCTTCTGACTTGAGCAAAGTAGGTGTGCAGGTATGGTTCAGTTCTGACACACAGCAGGTACAACAATTTCCTTTTCTGGTACAAGGATTCAAATAGGCACAGAAAGGACTCTGTAATTCTTTTCTTAATGAGATGTTGCAGAAGACGTTTAGAGAGCCTTATTATTCTGAACAGTTTTCAAGAGAGGATTTCACTCTGTTTGAGCTCGTTGACTTACAAAAGCAATCTTTAGCAAATCTTCATGTTTCAGATAGTACTTCTCTTTAGAGGATTAGTAGACTTCAGCAGGTCCTAACTCTTCAGAGGGTTCCTCTTTTCAGCAGGTAGTACTACATCAGAGGGTTGCTTTGCTTCGGAGGGTTGCTGTTGGGGAGAAATTTACAAATTTACTAAGTTATACAATATTAGTATCTTCGAATTCGAAGTATACACCTGACGATTCGAAAGGTGGATTATGAATTGAAAGATACTATAACTTAGTGAAATTTCGGAGTTTACATTTTGAATTCGAAATAGTAAGGCATTCTGTTATATGTATTTGAAAGGGATACGAGTCTCTGATTAAGTGCCTATTCGAAATCGAAAGTAATCTGAAGAATAAAGAAATGAAAAAGTACAAGTCTTTTATTCATGTATAAACAAGATTTGAATTACATGTTTCGAATGAAAACATAAAGAATACATGAAAATAAAAGCTATTCTAAGTCTTCAGAGAACTTGACTTCCGTCTTCCTGGGTCTTTAGAGAACTTGAGTCATGTCTTCCTGTTCTTCATCTGACCCTCCTCGTTCTTCTTCTTTTCCACAGGCTTCGATTGAGCCAAGGCAAGAGCATTGAGCTTTTCTAGTTGCGCAGCCTCTGATGCATGGGGCGGAAACAAAGAAAGCCTGTGAAAGAAACAAAGAAAATCAATTTAAAAGTGAGAAGGATGTGTAGAAACACAGGGAAACACTAGAAGGGGGTTGAATAGTGTTTCTTAATATTTTTGAAAGCTTTTTCAAAACAACAAGTATAAAACTGTTTCAGACAGGTTTTTGAGGACTGTCTGAAGTTTTTTAAGACAGCTTTTGAAAATATATTTTAAAAAGGTTTCTTAGCTTTTAAAATATTTAGAATTGCTTTTCAACTCCCTTAAATTAGTATAAACGAATTGACAAGAGTTAAGGGATAGAAAATTTAGCAAGGAATTTATCATGGTTCAGTCACTACCACTGTGAGCTACGTCCAGTCCCAATGCCAACTAGCACTTGGATTTTCTCTTAATCTTCACAAAGATTACAAGTATTTTTTTACAGTCAAGCCTCTTCAGGCTCTACAACCAAGTATTCTTTACAGCCAAGCCTCTCCAGGCTCTACAACCAAGTATTCTTTAGACACCAAGCCTCTCCAGGCTCAAGAACGATTTTACAGAGAAAAGATAAGTTTAAGCTTTTAAACTAAACCAGTTATAAGCTCAAACAAATACAATGTACAAAGATAACTGAGGTATTCTCAGGATATACAAATGTGTGTACAAAGAATATTATCAGAGAGTTTTACAGAGTAAAAACTAGCAGCGATTTGTTTCTCTTTGATTTTCTTGAATATCAAAATCTTTCTCTGTTCTTCTCTATATGTATATGCAGAGATGGTCTTCATGAGGGGTATATATACCCAGACTTCAGTCCGTTGAAAAACCACCGTTTAGAGATAGCATTAAATGTTATTTAACCCGTTATGAGACATGCTTCTGAGAGTCCTGACCTTTCTGACACAGAACAAGGTTGCATCTGCCAAAAAGCTGCTTCAAATGCTGTTGCAGAGGCTGCGTTGCAGGAATTTCCTCAGTGGTGTATGAATTTCAAAAACACCAGGAAAGACCTCTGTGTTCCTTGCCATAAATATGCTTGAAAAGGTACGTGCAGCAGAGACTCAGAAAACGTCTTCACAAACTTCAGCAAAGGTGCCACGTCATTAATGAGACTTCAAACAGCTTCAACACTTCAGACGGGTTGGGCACTTCAGACGGCTTCAACACTTCAGACGGGTTGATCCTTCAGAAGGCTTGATACCTCAGACAGTTTGAAACACTTCACAAAGTCTTTTTGTAAGTTCATAGTGTCTTGCTGAAATCATAGATAAATCATTAAAACATATATGTATCTAAGATGAATTATTTTAACCCAAATTTGTTAGTCATTAAAACTTGGGAATTATATTGTCTTGAAACATCATAATTTACTTATGATATTTTGAGACTCAACATTCTCCCCCTTTTTAATGATGACAAATTTGCTTAAAAATATACAAATCTGAAAGGAGTTTTTAATATAAAAAAATGATAACTCCCTCTCAGATGATGAACACTTAAACTGATTTAGTATTTTCAGTTTTATCAGTTTCTTATATGCTCCCCCTGAGTCCTGTAATCACTTCAGATTCAGATTTTGTTAGTTTTTATACTCCCCCTTTTGTCATCAATCAAAAGGGTTTCCAGAGCACAACAACAAACTCAGACAATAAATCACAACAAAAACATGAAGGATAACAACAAACTCAGACAATAAAGCACAGCTTTCATGAGTAAAAACTAATAGATTATAGCAAATAGTTCAGACAAACAGAAATTTAAACACTTGAAAGAAATGAACTAAGAAACATGGCTACACATCACAGACTATCCATCTTTCTTCAGCAAAGCTTCCTTCAAGAAAGAAATCATCTCATCTTTGGCTTTGTCAATCTGAGAAAGAATAGAAGTCTTCATATCCTCTTGGCCATATTTAATCTGTTGTTGCTCTTGAAGGATTTGGTCTTGCTTAGCAACAAGGTCTGCAATCTTCTTCTCCAGCTTCTTTATCTTCATCCTTAGCCTTCTATTTTCTTCCTCAGGATAAGGATCCGATTCATAGAAGATGATTTGAATGTACCTACATACAAATCGCAACACTCCAAAACCTGGAAACAACCCATACTCATGAGGATGATAGACAGGATGAAAGAAGGTGCCAATGGGGTTTAATAACTCCCATTCTTCATGAAATGGTGCAGTCAGAGGGGGAAAGGGTTGTCTGATAAACATATACTGCACATTGAGGTGCTTCCCATGACCAACTAGTGAATCTTCATCAGGTCCAGATGACCTAGAAGAGGATCCAGCATCCTCTCTTATCTTCCAATACGAAGCCCAAACTCTGTCTCTAAGACTGTGATCCATGCCTCCTCCTTGCTTCTTTATATTGGCAGGAAGCTCTCTCCACTCCCTTGGAGTCAAAGGCTTGAAGGGGGCTGAGTAAACTTTAGGTTCTTTAAACTTATCTTCAGAACCCTCCTTCAAAGGATACCTAGGCACAATCCTATCAGGTTGCACCAGAATTTTGGTGGTTGGCCTGATTGAGAAAGTCCTAGGAGGCTTGTAGCCTCTCATACCTATGCCCTTGAGACAGTCTCTTTCAAACAGCTCTCCTTCTGTATACAGCTGCCTAGCAAAGCTCCAGTCTTCATTGGATAATTTCAGACAGTCTTCATTAGAGAAAGGATTGAGTGGAGCCCACTTATGAGAAGGTGGTACCACACCCTTTCTGATCTTCTCTAACTGTCCTAAGTACTGCTGATCAAAGCTTCCCTTGTACTTATCTCTTTCAGCTTCAGCAGTGTGCTTGATCAAACCTTGATGCAGAGAGATGGGAGGTGCATCTCTGAAGTACAACAGCTCTTCATAGAGGTTTGGGAACTTAGGAACCCTTTCCCTTTCAAAGAAAGGTCCCTCATACCTCTTATGGGGCACTTCAGCTTCTTCCTCATACTGATGATCAGTGTAGGGGAATGTATAAGGATCAAAAGTGGGTTCTGTGAAGAAATCCATACTTTTGGGTCCAAGCCTAATGTGTTCAGGCAGCATACTCCCTTTCCATACCTTGGAACTTGATCCTTGCTGAATCTCCACAACAGGTTCTTCAGATTGAGCTGACTCTGAAGATGATGAAGATGATGGTGAGGATGGGGGTGATGGAGGAGATGATGGTGATGGTGGTGTAGGTTCTTCTTCTTCAGTAACCATAGGTTGATCATCAACCTCTATTTCTTTTTCTTGTTCTTCAGCGGGCCTCTTTTCAGGCGAAGAGGGTGGTGAAGGGGTCACATTGTCAAACCTGACTCTAAGCCTCTTTACTGGAGTCTTAGCCTTTTCAGGTTCAGACACCTGCTGGTTTTCTCTTTTAGCTTGCTTGGCTTCTCTACGTTTTTTGAAATAGAGATTGGTTGTGACAAACTTCTGGTACTTGTCAGCCATCTCCACAGCTTCTTGTTGACTAGTCACACTTCTTGTAACCCTAGTAGTAGGTTCAGGAGCCACCTCAAGAAGTCTACTTCTCTTCTTCTCCCTCTGAACAACACTGGATCTTCTTCTTTTCTTAGAACCTTGAGCCAAGGTTTCTTGCCTTTCATCATCAGCTAAGGCAAGTTGTGCAGCTACAACAAGTGCATGATCAGACTTCTCTTGTTCTTCTTTTTGTTCCAGCTCCTCTTGTTCCAAAGCAGTAGCTATGGCAGCCACTTGGATTAGTTCTGGATCAGAGGGGCAAGTAGCCAAAGGTGATGCTGCTATAGCATCAGCAACAACAATCCTATCCTCATGAGCCTTTCCTTCTTTGTCTGAAGTAGGCTTAAGAGGCCTTGCAATTTCAGACCCTTGACCCAAAATTTCAGATGACTTTGGCAAAGCCTTCTGAACAGGTTCAGTTGTCTTAGAGTGCAAGTTAGGATTTGTTGCAGACACTTTTGCTGCATTTCTTACTGGTAACTTCCGCAGCTTTGGTTGAGGGGAGGGCTTAGAGCCTTTGAACTCCTCCTTTCTGATGTCTCCCTGCAGCTCTCTTTCCAGTACCTCAATGGTGCTTTTCCTCCTTGATGCCTTCTCCAGTAACATACTCTCCTTCAGAGTAGGAGATGGAGGGCTTGTTACTAGAGCATTCTTTAGATTCATGCTCTTAAGATTTGCTTCACCAAAGAAATTAGGGCCTTTGTGATCATACAACCTCACAATAGGCACTTTGAAGTGTAAGAGTACCTTGGTTATGAGCAGATTGTGGGGAAGATTTGCACCTAAATCTCTGATCTTCTTCTGCATGTGAAACATAAGGATGCTTGGAAGATTCATCTTCTCCTTCTGCAGCAAATGGATCAAGCAGAATCTTTCTAGTTCAGACACATGATTTCTGCTCCCACTCTTAGGGATTATGGAGCACCTTAAGATGGAGTGGAGTACTCTCACCTTATCTAACATAAATTTGGAATCAGGACTTTCAGGCACTTCAGTTCCATACAGCATCTTGGTAAATTTCTTCTGACCACCATTCTTCTGCTCCCATCCAGGAGAGAAAGATGCTCCCTCTGCCTTTACACCAGTGACAGTAGACAAAATACCTTCATCCATGAACATAGGAACACCCAGAACATCAGCCCTGATGCTTTCATATATCCCTTTGGAGTTAGGGATTCCTCTTGCTGATGCCCAGAAGTCAATCACACTCTGCTCATGCCACGAACAGTAAACCTTGTCAAAGAATGGCGTCCAGCCCACAACATCAAACTCCTCAAACAAGTCCATCCCAAGGTTACGAAGATCCTCAAGGTCCACACCTTTGGATCTAACCACATTTCCACCTGAACTTGAAGACTTCTTTGGTGCCATTGAAGTTGTAGAGAAAGCTTGAGATGAAAACGGTTGCAAGAGAGATGAAGAAGTTTAAACAAAAGCTAAGAGAAAGTGTAAGGCTTCTCCAACACACTAACTCCTGCATTTATAGACCCATGATGTAATGATGGCATGTACTGGCTGCGCAGACGTTGGGTAACGTGCGAAGTGGAAGAGACAAAATAAATGCAATTTAACCGTCTCAGATAGCCACGTCATCAAGTTATTTCAGACAAGTGAGAAATTTCAGATACACATATAAAATTTCAGATACCCTAAAATTTCAGATGCTCTTTTCAGACAACATACAAAATCAATTAGAAAATGCATGTATGTTCAAGTTATTGCATATGAACTTAAATCTATCTTCAGCCAGGGGTTTTGTGAACATATCTGCCCATTGATGCTCTATTTCAATGAACTTTATATCAAAAACACCTTTCTGAACATAGTCTCTAATGAAATGATGCTTGATTTCTATATGTTTAGCCCTAGAATGTTGAATAGGATTCTTAGACAAATTAATGACACTTGTATTATCACACAACACAGGTATAACAGATATAGGAATGTTAAAATCCTCAAGCTGATACTTCACCCATAGCAGTTGTGAACAACAACTGGCTATTGAGATGTATTCTGCTTCTGCTGTTGATAATGCAATGGTGCTTTGCCTTTTGCTTGACCAGTTGATCATGTTGCTTCCAAAGAAGTGACATCCTCCACTGGTACTCTTTCTTTCTATTTTATCTCCAGCAAAGTCAGCATCACAGTATCCTATTAACCTGCAATCTTTGTCTTTCTTATAGCATAGACTAAGATTAGTAGTACCTTTAAGATATCTAAAAATTCTCTTGACAGCTTTGTAATGAGTAGTTCTTGGATCTGATTGAAATCTAGCACAAAGACATACACTGAACATAATGTCAGGTCTGCTTGCTGTTAGATACAATAAAGAGCCAATCATTCCTCTATACAAAGTTTGATTAACTGGTTCTTCATTTTCATCCTTACTTAAAGATGAAGAGGGATGCATAGGAGTTGACATGGGTTTGCAATCACTTAAATTGAACTTCTTAAGCATTTCTTTTGTATATTTCTCTTGATGGATCCATATACAATCAGAATCGTGCTTAATCTGAAGTCCTAAGAAAAATTTTAGTTCACCCATTAAACTCATTTCAAACTCTGATTGCATTAACTCAGAAAACTCTTTGCATAGTGAAGAATCAGTTGAACCAAATATAATGTCATCAACATATATCTGGACAAGCATCAGATTTTTGTTAGACTGTTTTCTAAAAAGGGTTGTATCTACTTTTCCTCTTTCAAAACCATTTTTGATAAGAAAACTGCTCAATCTGTCATACCAAGCTCTTGGGGCTTGTTTCAGACCATAAAGAGCCTTTTTCAGTTTGAAAACATGATCAGGAAAAGCAACATCCTCAAAGCCAGGGGGTTGTCTAACAAAAACTTATTCTTCAATGAATCCATTGAGAAAAGCACTTTTGACATCCATTTGATATAGTTTGATGTCATTATTTATAGCATAAGAAAGAAGAATTCTAATTACTTCTAGCCTGGCAACAGGGGCAAATGTTTCAGTAAAGTCAATGCCTTCTTGTTGATTATACCCTTGAGCCACCAATCTTGCCTTGTTTCTGACCACTTTTCCTTCTTCAGACAACTTGTTTCTGAACACCCATTTGGTTCCAATAATTGTTTTCCCATGGGGTTTAGGAACAAGGGTCCAGACAACACTCCTAGCAAATTGATTTAGCTCCTCTTGCATGGCTAGGATCCACCCTTCATCATGCAGAGCTTCATCAATGTTCTTTGGCTCGATTTCAGACAAGAGAGCAAGAGAATTCAGATTCTTGAATTTTGATCTTGTCTTAACTCCTTCTGAAGTACTGCCAATGATTTGCTCTTTAGGATGATGTGACTTGTATCTCCAGTCAGGTTTGAGAGGTGATACTAAGTCAGTCTGAGACTCAACATTTGTCTGAAGAGGTTCTGATAGATCTTCAGACACCTGTTCATCCTTGGTGTTGTTGTATGTGTTTAGCTCCATTCCTGCAAAATCATCTTCTAGATCTGATAGTTCCCTATAAGTCTCTTTCATGTCATTGAATTTAACATGGATTGATTCTTCTACGATTAAAGTTCTAGAGTTATAAACTCTATAGGCTTTTGATGTTTCAGAATAACCTATGAAAAATCCTTTATCAGACTTTGCATCAAATTTTCCAAGATCATCCTTTGTGTTAAGTATAAAACACTCACAGCCAAAGGGATGGAAATATGATATGTTGGGTTTTCTTCCTTTCCACAACTCATAGGGAGTCCTTTTCAGAATTGGTCTTACCAATATTCTGTTTTGAAGGTAGCAGGCTGTGTTAATAGCCTCTGCCCAGAAGGTCCTTGGTAGACTGCATGAGTTGAGCATGGTTCTTCCCATCTCTTGCAAACTTCTGTTCTTTCTCTCAACAACCCCATTTTGTTGAGGTGTTCTAGCCACATAGAAATTGTGTGAGATCCCATTCTCATCACAGAATAATTGAAAGTTTGCATTCTCAAACTCTCCACCATGATTACTTCTAATGACAGATATACAGAATCCTTTTTCATTCTGTACCTTCTTGCAGAATATTGTGAAATTCTTAAAGGTCTCATCCTTGCTTCTAAGGAATATTACCCATGTATATCTAGAATAGTCATCAACAATGACCAAACCATATTTCTTACCACTAATGCTTTCTGTTCTAATAGGACCAAACAAGTCAATGTGTAAAAGTTCTAATGGTCTGCTAGTAGAAACAACATCCTTACTCTTAAATGAGTGTCTTTTTTGTTTCCCTTTCAGACAGCTTTCACATAAAATATCAGATTTGTATGAAAGCTTGGGCAAACCTTTAACAAGGTTGTGTTTTGCTAACCTTGAGATTAATCTCAAGCTGGCATGCCCTAGTCTTTGATGCCAAATCTGTTTTTCATTTTCAACAGAGATAAAACATTTTACATTTTGACTTGCTAACTCCTCTAGATCAATTTTGTACACATTACTGTGCCTCTTAGCAGTAAAAAGGATTTGATCATGAGAGTCTTTGACTATACATCCTTCCTTAGTGAAGGAAATCACATATCCACTGTCACACAATTGACTTATGCTCAATAGATTGTGTTGAAGTCCTTCTACTAGGAGAACATTCTTAATAAGGGATAGAGGAGTCATACCTACAGTCCCTATACCAGTGATCTTCCCTTGCTGATTTCCACCAAAGGTGACCACTCCTCCTGCTCTGGGTCTAAGGTTTTGGAACAAAGACCTTTCTCCTGTCATGTGTCGCGAGCAGCCACTGTCCAGGTACCATTTGTGGGGTTTCCTTTGTCCTGTTAAACACATCTGCAACAGGAATAATCAAGTTCTTAGGTACCCATATTCTTTTGGGTCCTTTCTTGTTAGACTTGGGTTTAGGTCTCCCTTTGTGTTTGCACTGAGCCACATTGTGTCCAGCTTTGCCACAGTGAGAACACCCAATAACTTTCTTTTTTCCTTTAGCGACATTGAAAATATGAGGTTCAGGTACATCATGATCACAAAAGCCTAAACCACTTTTGTCAATGGAATGCCTTTGATTGCCAAGTAATCTGTTAAGATTATCAGTTCCTTTGACAAATTTAGCCAAGTCTTTTGTCAGTTCCTCAACTTGTGTCTGAATTTTTTTATTTTCTTCAGACACAGATTGTGAACTGCTGACTTCAGACACAAGAATCTTTTCCTTGAGCATAATATTTTCTATCTCAATAGCTTCATATTTACTACACATTTCTGTGTGAGCTTTGGATAGATTCTTATACTCTTGGAAGAGCTCCTTGGAACTTTCCATCAGGTTATCATACATCTCTTGAAGAGTTAAGGGAAATACCTATTCTTTAGAGCTGTCTGATGAGGGCAGGCTGGCCATGAGACATAGGTTGGCCTCTTCTGAAGTGTCCTCCTCTTCTTCTGAAGTGGACTCATCAAGATCCTCCCATGTAGCCATCAGACCTTTCTTTTTAAGAACTTCTTCTTTTTGAAGGTATTCTTCTTCAGCTTTGGGCATTCTGCCTTCATGTGACCTGGTTGTTTACATTCAAAACAAATAACCTGGTCATTTTGAGAGTCTTTACCTGACTTACCTCCTTTAGAGGTTGAAGGTTGGTTCCTTCTGAACTTCCCTCTATTTTGCAGCATTCTCTTGATCTTTCTACTTAACAGAGCAAGATCATCATCTTCTGAGCTATCTCCAGAATCTTCATCTGCTTCTGAAGTTTCTTCAGCTTGCATAGCCTTCATCTTGCCATGCCTAGGCTGACTGGGCTTGTAGTTTAGTGCTAGAGACTTCTTCTTGTTGTCATCTTCACCAAGCTCAAGCTCATGAACCTTAAGAGATCCCAACAGTTCTTCCATTCTAAGAGAGTTCAAATCTCTTGCCTCTTGAATGGCAGTAACTTTGGGTCTCCAGGACTTAGGCAAACTTCTTAGAATCTTTCTGTTATTATCTCCAGATTCATAAGTTCTACCCAAAGACCTGAGTCCATTAGTTATGGTCTGAAACCTTCCAAACATTTGATCAATGGTTTCAGTTTCTTCCATCTTAAACATCTCATATTGATGTATAAGCATACTGATCTTGGATTGCTTGACAGTCTCAGTCCCTTCATGGGCTGCTGCAAGTGTATCCCAGATTTCCTTGGCAGATGTACAACCATGAACCTTCTCATATTCTGATTTATTCAAAGAACATATCAAATAGAGCTTGGCTTTGGCATTCATCTGGACTCTAGCCTTCTGCTCCAGGGTCCATTCAGCCTTAGGTATAGGCAAGCCATTGTGCATAGGCACATAGTCTCCATCAGTGACTACATCCCAAACATCAAAGTTGTTGCTCTCAATGAACAACTTCATATGATCCCTCCAATAGTGGTAATCCACACCATTGAATGCTGGGGGTCTTGTGATAGAGGCACCTTCAGTGATATATTTCCTGTTGTTGTTGGAAGCTTCCATCTGGATCTTTAATCCTCAACACTTGTTAGGTGCTCAACCCTGAGTTGAGCTCTGATACCAACTGTAGAAACACAGGGAAACACTACAAGGGGTGTTGAATAGTGTTTCTTAATATTTTTGAAAGCTTTTTCAAAACAACAAGTATAAAACTATTTCAAACAGGTTTTTGAGGATTGTCTGAAGTTTTTAAGACAGCTTCTGGAAATATATTTTAAAAGGTTTCTTAGCTTTTAAAATATTTAGAATTGCTTTTCAACTCCCTTAAATTAGTATAAACGAATTGACAAGAGTTAAGGGATAGAAAACTTAGCCAAGGAATTTATCATGGTTCACTCACTACCACTGTGAGCTACGTCTAGTCCCAATGCCAACTAGCACTTGGATTTTCTCTTAATCTTTCACAAAGATTACAAGTATTCTTTTACAGTCAAGCCTCTTCAGGCTCTACAACCAAGTATTCTTTACAGCCAAGCCTCTCCAGGCTCTACAACCAAGTATTCTTTAGACACCAAGCCTCTCCAGGCTCAAGAACGATTTTACAGAGAAAAGATAAGTTTAAGCTTTTAAACTAAACCAGTTATAAGCTCAAACAAATACAATGTACAAAGATAACTGAGGTATTCTCAGGATATACAAATGTGTGTACAAAGAATATTATCAGAGAGTTTTTACAGAGTAAAAACTAGAAGCGATTTGTTTCTCTTTGATTTTCTTGAATATCAAAATCTTTCTCTGTTCTTCTCTATATGTATATGCAGAGATGGTCTTCATGAGGGGTATATATACCCAGACTTCAGTCCGTTGAAAAACCACCGTTTAGAGATAGCATTAAATGCTATTTAACCCGTTGTGAGACATGCTTCTGAGAGTCCTGACCTTTCTGACACAGAACAAGGTTGCATCTGCCAAAAAGCTGCTTCAAATGTTGTTGCAGAGGCTGCGTTGCAGGAATTTCCTCAGTGGTGTATGAATTTCAAAAACACCAGGAAAGACCTCTGTGTTCCTTGCCATAAACATGCTTGAAAAGGTACGTGCAACAGAGACTCAGAAAACGTCTTCACAAAACTTCAGCAAAGGTGTCACGTCATTAATGAGACTTCAGACAGCTTCAACACTTCAGACGGGTTGGGCACTTCAGACGGCTTCAACACTTCAGACGGTTTGATCCTTCAGAAGGCTTGATACCTCAGACAGTTTGAAACACTTCACAAAGACTTTTTGTAAGTTCATAGTGGCTTGCTAAAATCATAGATAAATCATTAAAACATATATGTATCTAAGATGAATTATTTTAACCCAAATTTGTTAGTCATTAAAACTTGGGAATTATATTGTCTTGAAACATCATAATTTACTTATGATAAGGATTAAAGAAGCTTATATCTTTGGCTATTCCGACAACCTCATCAAAGATGAAATCAAGAAAAATCAGGTTGATCGTAATAGCCAAAAGAAGAAACTTCTTCATTTTAAACAGAGAAATAGTTGAAGAAGAAGACTGAATGAAGAATAACGTCAAAGCCAATGACTATTTATACTGATAAGATTGGACGGTGCCATTAATGTGCCTACAGGATGATCCAATTAGTTTGGTAGTCAAACCCACGTGCGGTCGGTGGTCAAGATTCAAAGTTGAATTGACCAATCAGGATTTACAGCACGTGAAATTTAAGGAAATATAATCAGTCAAATATTCGGTTAAGTTTCCTGATATAAGTTGATAGTGAATCAAAATCGAAATTTGGTTCGATTTTGAAAGAGTCCAATAACTTAGAAAAATTCATGAAGACAGAAGCGATTACTGAAAGTCACTTCGAAGGAAATTTGAAATTCAAATAAGACGGTTACTGGAAAGTCATTTAGAAGATATTCAAATTTCAAATGGAGCGGTTATTGGAAGATTGTTCAGAAAGTGTTCAAAATTCAAACAAGCAATTAATGAACGTTGCTGTTTGAAGACAGGTGTCAAGATCTCAAGCAGTCAGTTATGGAGAAATAGAAGACCGTTGTTGATTTGAACGCGTGGCATCCTTAGAAATTTGACACGTAATATAGGCTTGTAAACGTGTCAAAATCTGTTTAAGTGTCTGTTAGAATAGAAGTCTATAACTAGGTTAGATTACGATGTAATAAGGGTTGCATTTCATTTTACTGAAACTTCTCTGAAACACCCAACGTCTAATATCGAAAACGACTCAGTGGTTTACTAAGGAAAGTGCCCAGTATGTGTATCCATACCAACTTTCAATTAATGTCATTTACAATTCTGTCATTTTCTTTTCTTTGATTTACATTCTGTTCTTTATATTATTTGCAATTTTTCTTTGATTTGCTTAATTTCTGCATTTACTTTCCAGAAAATTTTTCTTTTCTTTTATTTAAATTTTGCAATTTCAATTCTTGCACTTTGTCCTTTAAAACTTTCATGTCTTTGAAATTCTGTTTATCTTTCAAAACTGATTTTCGAAGTTGAACCTTTTTTCTTGAAGAAATAAGTTATTCAAAATTCTGTAACTCTTTGAATGCGTTTTTCTGAATAAACCTGATTATAAAAAGAACCTTTAGAGGATTCAGATTCTAGTCCCAGATTGTACTTTCAGAATCAAGAAGATTTTCGATTTTAATTGAGAATTTTCACAACAAACAAATTGGCACCCCCGGTGGGACTAAGTGCTAAATCAATTTTAGAAATTGCATGATCTTGAGAAGTGGTAGAACCATTTCTAATTCAATGGCAAATAACAATCGAAACAGAAACACTTCTGAAAATGTCACTGGAAATGCTTCTGCAAATCAAGGAAGTCCTACAAATCAAAGGAATAATAATAAGTCTGTTAACAATAATGAGACTAATGGAGTGGAAAATAATAATAGTGTGAACCGTGATCAACATGATCAAACACTAAACACCACTCAGGCTGAAGATCTTTTAAGAACTCAGGCTATGAGTAGAAATCCACCATCAAGTGGGGGCATTCAGGTTACAACTTCAAGCGTTAGACCTCCCCCATATGGACTTCCCTTCGGTTTTGTTCCTCCTACTCAAGGAACGGCCCCAGTCGTGTACGCAAGTACAGTGACACCTGCATTCAATCAGGCTGGTCCTTCAACCTTAGGTGTTTTTGGAACTATTTTTTCTGGATTGAATTCTGGGCAAATTTCGAATTCATTAACAAATACTGCTTCAAATTCGATTAGGCAACAAGTTGATGAGAGTAACCATGAAATGGTTAATATGTTGTCCACTCAACTAACAACAGTGATAAATCCACTTATTGAAAACACTAATCAAAATTATAATGCATTGGCCAGGCAAATGGCTAGAATTGCTGATGTATTTGGTGCACCCCCAGATCCTGAAAACTAGCAACATGGTGATATTGGCCTTAAACAAAACCAAAACCAAAATCAGAATCTAGGAAATAGTAATGGTCAAAGGGAGAATAATGAACATGTCTTTCGAGAGCCAATTCGAAATATGAATGCCCAACCATTTGTTTTGAATAGGAATCAAAATACTGATGAGGTTTTAGAAAGAATAAGGCAAAACAATATTGGGGGAGAACAGAATATAGCAAATATAGTTGAATTATTGTTGAATAGACATGGATTCGATGTGGGTCAAACCACTAGACCACGTTTCATTTCTCCTTTAACACCTTATGTGTTGCAAACTGAGTTACCAAGGGGTTGGAAAGTCCCAAAATTTACTAAGTTTGCAGGAGAAGCTAATGAATCCACAGTTGAACATATTGCAAGGTATCATGTAGAGTGTGGGGACTTAGCCAATAATGAAGAATTGAAAATGAAGTATTTTCCAAGTTCCCTAACTAAGAATGCTTTTACATGGTTTACAACCTTGGCTCCTGGTTCGATTCATACTTGGAACCTGTTAGAAAGGCAATTTCATGAGCAATTCTTTAGAGCTGAAACGAAAGTTAGTATTATAGATTTGGTTATAGTTACATGAACTTCAGATGAATTTGTTGAGGATTATTTGAACAAATTTAGACAAATGAGATCTAGGTGTCTTGTACCAATTCCTGAAAATGAATTAGTTAAATTGCAGCAGGAGGATTTGACTATTCAATTCGAAAGAAACTTGTAAATTAACAATTGAGAGATATGGCTCAATTGGCTGAAAGAGGCAAATTGAACAGTTAAAACTTGAAAAGGAAAAACATAGGAAACTCGAAAAGATAGGAAGAAGAGATAAAATTGCCTATGTTGATGTTAATGGAAATTTTAGTGATGAAAACTCAGATTTCAAAGAAAATGAAATTGATGTTGCTGAGTTAAAACCAGGACCTCCTTATGCATGTTCATTCCTTAGACCATATAGTAGTTGAGGGAATCAAAATTTACAAAGTAAGTATCCCAAAAAGACATATGGTTTTGATATATCAAAAGCTGAACAAATTTTTGATATATTAGTAAAGGATAAACAAATTGTCCTTAGTGAAGAACATAAGATTCCTTCGTTCGAACAAAGAAAAGGAAAGAAATATTTTAAGTTTCACAATGCATTCGGACATTGGACTAACAGTTGTATTCGTTTCAGGGATCTCATTCAAGAGGCCATTAAAGAAGGCAGATTGAAATTCGAGGAAAAGCAAAAAATGGCAATGAAGGTTGATTCTGACCCTTTGAATGTCAATGCTAGCTATGTTGATACTGTTGAGATCAATATGATAGGAGCTGAACCTGTTATAGATTCGAAGACAACAATTGACATTGCAATCGAGGAATTCGAAAAAGAAGTGAAAGATATCTTTCCAAAGAGTAATGAGACTTTGATTGACTTTTTACTTCGAAAGAAAGAGGAAAATACTGATGTTTCCCTTTGTCCTCGTTGTAATGCAGTCTTTGATCAAACGGTGGCCAAATTTTTTGAGTCATCAGGAATCAAGAAACATTATCAACAAACTTTAAATCAAAGGTTTCAGAGAGTAGCCAAACCCGTTTTGAATGTTGAGGTTTGGAGACCTTCTTTTCAAAAGAAGTATGAAGTGAATAAGGTACCACCTCCCATGTTCCATAAGCCTAAATCATATGTGCCTCCTTCGAACGTTCCTCCTAATAAGTGGATTCGAGTGACAGATAGTCAAAAGTATTGTCAAAATCCACAAGTACTTAGGCAGTACAATAATTCCTTTAATAGAAAACCTTTTATGACTAAGACACAATGGAGAAGAAACCAACGTTATCGAAAGGCAGCAATGGAACTGATAAGTGAAAATTAGTTGATAAATTAGAGTACTTTTTAGTTCACTTATCAAGGATAAAATGGTAATTTTGCCCCAGTTTAATCCCTTTTTATTAAAGATTAGAGAAATTGTATTTATTAATCTAAGATTTGAATTTGATGCTATTTTGATAGAAATATTGCTGATTTTTGCAGGATATTGCAAAGATTTGATTTGAAGAATAAATAACATTAATGGAGGGAGATATCTGCAAGATTTGAGATTGATTGAAGACATTTAATGATGATTTGAATAAGATTTGAAGCCATTAATGAGGAGATCACTGCCAATCAATCAAGGATTCTGCAGACATGTTTCCCAATTAAATCAAAGATTGCTCAATAAATACAAAGATATCATCAAGAAAAGGGAAATAAGGAAAGACAAATCTGCTAAAACCAGTCTCGGGGAGAAATCAAGATTAAAAAGAGAAAGTTGGAGCTGCAGGACGCTACATGCGCTATAGCGCAGGGTGAAGCGCAGACTCTCTGGAAGTTGCGCCTCATCTTGCGCTGTAGCGCAGCCTGGCGCGCAACTCACGCTGATTTATTCCCTGTTGCCATTTTTAGATGGATTTCTCCCCAAATTTGCTTTGTCTTTCCTAATCTATAAATAGGAACATCTTACACTGGGTTCCTGAACAATGCACGATCATTGTAATTCAGTCTTATTTCAGTGATAATGTACCAGAGCTAAGTTTAGAATAGGAGAGGAGGAGCGCTTCAGAAGGATTGGAGATGGTAACAACATCTTCGGTGGTTTGTATGGCTACCTTGTGTAGTTAACTCTCCATTAGGATTGGATGTAATTGATTCTATCCCCAAGTGTATGTAAATTCTATATTATTATTTCTGTGCTCTCTGTCTATAATATTGGTAATCTTATTCTGTACTTAATTTCTAATTCCCACGCTTGCGTCTGGAGTTATAGGCTAGTCTTGACTTAGTTAGTTTTGACTAGGATTGAGAGTGGGGGAGCGGATTCTGAAGAAACTCACTCTCTGATTGGATAAGAGGACTCGGTAGCCAGGGTTCCTTTACGGGGGCGTTGCTTATGATTGATGGGTAGTGTGAGTACTCTAATGAAGGGCGTTCCAATATGTTAGGCATGGTTTTTGAATTACCGATAACAAAGGATTAGTTGATTGTGAATCCCGGAAGCGAGAGGTGGGTATATCTAATGAGCGATGGGTAGTGACAGTACTCTAGCGAAGGTATACTTTATTTGGTAGGCCCCGTATTTCAATTAGTCCTTTACAAACTGAACAAAAGAGAGCAAAATAAGCCGAGGGTAAGTCTGTCGCTTGGGAGAGCCCGCATGGATTATCTTTGAGTGTGTGAGATCGTTGGTAACTCGGGGTCTCAGCAATAAAGTTTGTCTACAGTATTATAGAGTAAACCCAAAATAATAGATAGTTTTTACATGCTCAAAGGGTGCGATGAGATGAAGTCCAATCCTAATCCAAGTAAAGTGTCTCTAACTCTTCCTTTCTAATTCCAATTGATATTTACTTTCTATTTACAATTCCGCAACTATACTCTCTAAATTGTGCTTTCTCTTGATAAATAGATCACAGTCTACATAGATTAACCGTTCCCTGTGGATACGATACTCTTCTTACTATTATACTGTTGGATTTGTGGTTCGCTTGCCAGAAACCCATCAGGAACAAGGGGGCAGTTCTTCGAATTTCTCAAAGAACTTGAATGCCAAGAATGCACAGTTGATTCAAGTGCAAGGGGCCTCCAGTCAACCTACATATTCCCAAATCCTTCAGAAAGACAAGTTGAGTATTGTCCCAAAGAAAAAGGTTTTGGTTGAAGAAGACTTACTTACTGATGACTTCGAAACTGGATTCCCAGATAGGATTGAAGATATCTGTGGTGTAGTTTCGATTTTGCCTGCAGAATTCGAAAATGAGTATGAAGAAGGTTATGAGGATGACTTCATAGAGGATGAATCATCAGAATCACAGACATATTATACTTGTTTGTCAACACAGGCTATCAAACAAGATTCAGCAGTGTTTGATAGGCCTTCTATTGGAATGGTTTCTCACATAAAACCTTTATTCATTCAGGCTCAAATCGAAGGGGTCATTTTAGGTAAGGTATTGGTTGATGGTGGAGCAGCAATCAATTTATTGCCAAGTTCTTTGTTGAAGAAATTCAATAAAAAGAAGTGCGATTTAATGCCACACAATATGATTATTACTGATTTCAGTGGAAAGACGTCAAAGTCAGAAGGATTGTTGTATTTTGACGTGACTGTTGGTTCAGTCAAAAGACCCACTATTTTCGTGGTTGTTCCGTCGAAGGCAAATTATAATGTGCTTCTTGCGAGAGAATGGATACATGGTGTAGGAGCAGTTCCTTCAACTGTTCATAAAAAATTATGTTTATGGAATGATGATGGCATTCCAGAGTATGTTGAAGCTGATCAAACATATTACAAGGTTGAAGCAGAAACAGTCAATGCAAGGAACTGTGAGAAATGGATAATGAATCAAACACCTTGTACAATTGAAAAACGTGGTTTTATGCCTGGTAAGATCCCACACAAGGTGTTTTTCAATGTTGAATATGGTTTGATCATTCAAAGTGCAACTGGTCCTGCAGGGACCACCTATACTTTTGGATGGATTTCAGAAGAAGAGTAATTTCGAGCTTCATAGCTCGAACCTCAGCATATACTGCTGAGAGGAAATTTGAAGCGGCCTTAGAGGCCGCAAATTGTAAAACAGTCTTCAAGACCGAAGTTAATCTTGAACAAGAATTCAAAAAGAATTTTGAAACGGCTTCAGTGGCCGGACAAGATATTGAATGTGAAAATTCAAGCATGAGACTTGAAGAGGAAGAAGTATCTCTTGAAAGACTTGATTGCATATATGATGATACTCCTCTTGGGTTTGAAAGATCTTTATCTCATGGAATTGAAAAGATGGAGGCTCAAGATCCTCTTGAAGAAGTAAATTTGGGAGATGCTAAAGACCCAAGGCCAACTTTTGTAAGTAAATATTTTTCAGAGGATTTGAAGTGTAAGTTGGTCAAATTACTTAGAGAGTATAAAGAATGTTTTGCATGGGATTATCATGAAATGCCTGGTCTAAGTAAAGAGCTTGTGGAACATAAGTTACCCACGTTTCCTGATAAGAAACCTGTGAAGCAAGCGCCTCGAAGATTTGCACCTGAAATTATTTTGAAGACTAAAAGTGAAATCGAGAGGTTATTAAAGGCTAAGTTCATTCGAACTGCCAGGTATGTTGACTGAATTTCTAATATAGTACCAGTTATTAAGAAAAATGGTTCTTTAACAGTTTGCATAGATTTTAGAGATTTAAATAAAGCAACTCCTAAAGACGAATATCCTATGCTAGTAGCTGATATGTTAATAGATTCAGCAGCAGGTAATGAAATACTAAGTATGTTAGATGGTTATTCAGGATACAACCAAATTTTTATTGCTGAAGAGGATATTTCGAAAACTGCTTTTCGATGTCCTGGTGCAATAGGCACTTATGAATGGGTTATGATGCCCTTTGGCCTTAAAAATGCTGGTGCTACTTATCAAAGGGCCATGAATTCAATTTTTCATGACTTAATAGGAAGATTCATGCAAGTTTATATTGATGATGTAGTAGTAAAATCTAAATCAAAAAGTGATCATCTTTCGAATTTGAAAGAAGCATTTGAAAGGATGAGATTACATAAGTTAAAAATGAATCCTATTAAGTGTGCCTTTGGTGTGTCTGCAGGTAATTTTCTGGGTTTCTTGGTTCATCAGAAAAAAGTTGAGATTGATAAAAATAAAGCAAAGGCAATTCTTGAAACTTCTCCTCCTTTGAACAAGAAACAATTACAGTCTTTATTGGGTAAAATCAATTTTCTTCGAAGATTCATTGCAAATCTTTCAGCCAAGACTAAAGTGTTTTCTCCTCTATTGAAACTCAAAAAGGAAGAGAAATTTGAATGGAAAGAGGAACACCAAGTAGCATTCGAAGAAATAAAGAGGATTCTTACAAATCCTCCTATTATGACACCTCCAATTCAAGGGAAGCCTTTGAAATTATATATCTCTGCATCTGAAGAAACTTTGGGAAGTATGCTTGCTCAAGAAGATGAAAGTGGAATTGAAAGAGCAGTATATTATCTTAGTAGAACTCTAAATGATGCTGAAACTCGATATTGTGCTATTGAGAAATTATGTTTATGTCTTTATTTTTCTTGTACTAAGTTAAAGTACTATGTAAAACCTTTTGACGTTTATGTAATTTCTCATTATGATATAATAAAGCACATGTTATGGAAACCTATTCTTCGCAGTAGAGTAGGTAAATGGGCGTTAGCTTTGACTGAATTTTCGCTAACATATCTTCCATTAAAAGCTATGAAAGGCCAAGTTATGGATGATTTCTTAGTTGATCATCCTCCTATTCGAATTAACGAATTGGACTTCATAGGTTTAAAACCATGGAAGTTTTATTTCGATGGATCAAAGCATAAAGATGGTGTTGGGATCAGAATTCTTTTGATTTCACCTGAAGGGTTACCAACAAAAGTAAGGTTTCGAATAGGAATGGATCGTTCAAATAATGAAGCTGAATACGAAGCTTTATTATTAGAATTGGAGATTTTAATATCATTCAAAGCTAAACAAGTTTTAATTCGAGGGGATTCACAATTAGTGATCAAACAAGTCACTAAAGAATATAAATGCTTGAATCCTAGATTGTCAAAATATTTATTCAAAGCTTTTCAGCTATTAAGGTATTTTTATGAAGTGGAATTTGAAAGTTGCTAATGAATTGGCACAAATTGCTTCTGGTTATAAGCTTTGTAACTCTAAATTCGAAGAATTAATTCGATTTGAAAAGAATATGCCAGTTATTGAATTTGAAGTTTTAGACATCGAAACTTTAGATGTAAGCGATTGGAGAAAATTTTTAGTTGAATACTTGCAAAATCCAAGTATGCAAGTGGATCGAAAATTAAAATACAGGGCTTTGCGCTATGTAATTTTAGCTAATCAGTTATATAAGAAAGCACCTGATGGCAATTTGCTTCGATGTTTAGGGAAATCAGAAGCATATCAAACTTTGATTGATACTCATCAAGGGATTTGTGGAGCTCATCAAGTAGGTCGAAAAATGGAATGGGTTTTGAAAAGACAAAATTTATATTGGCCTTCAATGGCCAAGGATTGTAATGATTTTTCAAAAGCTTGTGAAGAATGTCAAAAACATGGTTTCATTCAACAAATCCCTGCAAGTGAGTTACATTCAATAATAAAGCATGGCCTTTTAGAGGATGGGCTATTGATTTGATTGGTCAAATTCATCCTTCATCATCTAGGGGGCATAAATATATTATAGTGGCTATAGATTATTTTACAAAATGGGTAGAAGCAATCCCATTAAAACATGTAACTCAAGATGATGTGATTAAGTTCATTCAAGAAAACATAGTTTTTCGATTTGGACTTCCTGAATCAATTTCAACTGATCAAGGAACTGTATTTACAGGCCAAAGAATTAAGAGGTATGCACAAGAAAATGGAATCAAATTTCTTACTTCAACTCCTTATTATGCACAAGCAAATGGACAAGTTGAAGTTGTAAATAAAACAATTATTTCTTTGATTAAGAAACATCTTGACCAACGACCTCGAAATTGGCATAAGACGTTAAGTCAGATTTTATGGGCATATCGAAATTATCCTCGAGATGCAACAAGATTTACACCTTATAAGTTGGTTTATGGTCATGATTCAGTTCTACCAGTTGAAATTCATTTGCAGTCAATAAGAGTGCAAAGACAATTTGTTTTACCCACTCAAGATTATTATAACTTGATGTTGGATGAATTAAATGAATTGGATGAGTTTAGATTAAGAGCCTTAGAAAATATCATCAGGAAAAAAGAACAAGTGTCTCGAATTTACAATCATAAATTAAAAGTTAAGACTTTCGATGAAGGAGATCTTGTTTGGAAGTTGATATTACCTGTTGATAGGAAATCTAAACGATTTGGGAAATGGTCTCCGAATTGGGAAGGACCATTCGAAGTTGAAAAAGTATTTTCGAATAATGCATATTCAATTCGAGAGTTGTTAGGTGACAATCGAATTCTAAGTATAAATGGAAAATACTTAAAGCAATATAAACCAACTTTGCATGAAGTTAAAATTGTCTAGAAACATTCAGATTAGTTAGTGACTCCAAAGCACCAATCAAAAAGTGTTTTGACAATTTGAAAAATAAAGCAAAGTTAAAAAGGAGGATTCTTTTTCATGGGCTCATAGACTTGATTTAAATCTCCATATTGCTTTGTCAAGACTTTGTCCCTTTGATCAATACTAGTCAAAAGTTCATTCGATTTTACCAGCTCACTTAACACATACTTCACCCCTTCAATGAGCTCGAGCTTTCTTTTTTCGAGTTTGGACATCAAAGTCTTGCAAGTGTTTTCCTCTGAGATCAAAACCTGGTCATCTTATTGAAGTTTCTTAATTTGCTCTTCAATTTTCTTACGTTGTTCTAAAACAGAAGAGATTTGAATATTTAGAGCCTCCATGCTTTCTTGAAGTTTTGACATTTTGGTCTTTGAATCCTTTAATTTCTCCAACATATCTTCATTCTCAACCCGGATTTCAGAAGCTCTTGTAGAATTGGATTGATGCTCTCTCAAAATGTCTGTCACTTTAGTATAAATGTTTTAGAAAGCATCTAGTCCTTTCAATTGAGGGGCAGATAAGTTATTCTGACGAGCATAAATTGCCTCGAGCTTCTTTTGAACTTTGTACTGATATTCAACGTCCTTCTTAAAAAGGTCAAGAAAATCATCAAGGAATAATAAATTCCTTAAACCTTCAATCAAATCTTCAGTAGACTCGGTTGATGGTTGATAAGATCTTGAATCAGATTGAGCAGAGGACATTGAACTTTCGCCTGTTAAAAGATCCAGAACAGCAAAAGGGTTCTCATCCAATACATGCGGGCATTCTTGTAAACTTGAAGGTGTAGGAGACTTATTAGATGAACTAGGCATGTCTTTTGAAGGGTTCAAAGGAACACTTTGAGGAGCAATAGTCTTTTCACTCTGAAGTTCAGAAGGATTTTCAGGAATGGTAGATTCCTTGAGTGAAGTTGAAGGGATGTCAACTTTTGATTGATCTTGAGGGGGATCCTTGATCAAAGGCTTTACCTTAGTCAGATTTTCTGTTTCTCTCTCTTTCGACTGAGAGGACTCAGGAATAGACTATTCTTCAGCTTTATCCTTTGAACTTGGTTCAACCCCTTCCACAGTACCTTGGACATCATCTTCTCCTTCTTTTTCTTCTTTCGATTCTGATTCTTGTTGATGATTTTTAGCTTCTGGTTGAGTTGATGGAGGAGAACTTACGCTTTGTTCTTTTTATGCACTCTCTTCTTTCGAAGATTCCTCCTGTTCATATTCATTAGATGTTTGTGCAGCTGTTGATTTCGAAGATGAATTTATAGTATGAACCTACATGTCGTGAATTTGATAATAAGAATCATATTAAAAGAATCTACGAAACTAAGGAAGGAATTCGAAGATTCCACCTCAATGCCTTCTGGAATTGATTGTTTCTTTGGCCTTGGCCTCTTTGGAGCAAAATGTTTCACTCGAAGTGCATAATATTTTCTAGCCACCTATTTGAAATGAGAGGATGTATGAATGGATGAATGAAAATATTGAATGCTAATAATCAATTTTGAAAGGAAAAATTTACCTGAGAAGCGTCAACTTTCTTTTTCTTAATAACCTTTGAAGATCTTGTTTCAACAGGTTTTGATTGGGAAGGAAGTTCGAGATCTTCTTTATTAGCATCCTCATCTTTCTCACTTGAATCCTCATTAGCTTTAGAGTTCTTCGAATCTGAACAAGCTTTAGATCTTCTTTCAGCTTTTGGGTTGGAAGCAGGAAGAGGAGAATATGAAGAATCAGTCTCTGATTGAGAATTTTTCTTAAGCTTCACAAAAAAACAAAAAAAATTTGATTAGAAGAAAATACAAAAGTTTATTTAGACAATCGATTCAAAACTGATAATACATTTGGATCACTATGGGTGGCAGAATCAGAAGTCTCTTGTACTTGTTTTTTCTTACTTTTTCTAGCAGAGGAATCTGGTTTAACCTTCTTAATTTTTGAAGCTTCAGGGGAAGCAGAAGACTGTGGAAAATTTAAAAGATTAAGATGGTTCATAAAATTTCAAACAATAATTATCGAATGAGAGTTATTCAAAGTTAAAGCTACCTTTGATTTTCTCTTCTTTCTGGATTGTTCCTCATCACCAGATTCACTTTCTTGACTGGTATTTATTTTTTGATCTGAATAAGACAAGAAACAATAAAATTCAATATGTTAAAATCGAAATACCAATTCGACTTGAAAAGAAAATAACAAGACCATTACCTTTATCCTTTTTCTTTGAAGTTTCCTTTTCAGATGGGGTTGACATCCTACTTAAACAAATATCTAAAGGTACTTGAATGGTAGAATAATAGGATGACCACCAATTTTTGAAGGAAACTATACTGAAAAATGATGGCTCAAAGGAACAAGGAGTGAGGGTAGGACTGATTTCAGAAAAATGATTGGCTAGATTATTCATTGTTTCGATCTCAGGAGTTGCTCGTCCTCGAATGATATCTTCGGCATAACGACTCATAGGAGTAGGATGAAATTGAGAGAAACCAAACTGCCTTGCCACTAAGTTTAGTTGATAAGAATATGCTTTCATATCTTTCATTGAAAAGCCAAAGAAAAGGAGACCCCAAGTCAAGAATTCTTCCCACACATCAAGGCTTTCATCTTGATCACCTGGGGATTCACAAGGAAATTTTCTTGTGAACCAAGTAGGTCCATGAGATCGAAAAGCAAAAGGAGCAAGAGAAGGTTTGTGTTTGGTAAGGCCAAGGAAAAGAGAGAAATAATTTTTGAAAGAGGCAAAAGGATCCCTCTTCCATGATGTTGGAGTATAATAGGATAATTGAAATCCTTCAATCGAATCAGGGAGTTTGGAAGTTTTGGGCTCAACACTTGTAAAGTTTTCTTTGAAAATAGCATTAAGCCATAGTTGAAGGAGCCAGAAAGGACCACTCAAAACTCTCAAAGGCTCAGGTTTTCGAAGGGCTAGGACAACTTCATTCAAACAGTCATAGAGACCGCCCAAGAGAAAATGACTGAAATTGATTCGAATTTTACTTTGAGTCAAAGCAACAGCAAGACTCAAAAGAGATTTTGGGATTTGAAGTGAATGGGAACAGAAAACAAATCCAGAGAGCCAAAACATCATAAAAGCTATGTGTTCAGTCCTAGAAACTGAACCAGTCACTTTGTTATTATTTTAAATGAAGTGGGCATGAGTGAACTTTTTCCAATTTGGCTCTAGTTCTTTATCTAATGGAAAGTCAGTTGGAATGAAAACTTCACCTTCAGGCTTAACACCTGTTATGGCAGCTAAGTCAAATAGAGTGGGTGTAATCATACCATAAGGAAGGTGAAAAATGTGAGTGTTTGGATCCCAGAACAAGCAAGAGGTAATCAAGAGTACAAGGTCATATGAAAGCTCATATCTACTTAATTGGATCAAGTCAAAAATTCCTAAATTTTTCCAATGATTTCCTTTACTAGCTTCTGCCCTATTAAACCAACTCAAATAAACATTTTTCTTGACTGGAGGAACAGTTCGAAAAATAGAAACAAGGTTTGGGAGAAAATCTGTTCTGATAGGGTCTTGGAAAGCAAGTAATTTCTCATCAGAAGGACAAGGGAAGAAGTTACTATACTTATTGAGCCCTGGAGGTCGAAAATAAGGACCCAGAAAACAATGGTCTTTGTTCTGAATCGAAAAAGGGATCAAAGACTGGTTTCTCCAGATAGGAAGATGGTCAGAATCTTCTACTGGCTCAGGGACATAGTTAATGTTGTCCAATCCAATTAATTTCTCTTTGCTGAATGCCTTTGGAACTGGTTCAGAACGTTCAGAAGTATCTTGAGAAGTCATTTAGAAAATCCCTGAAATGTCAGAAGAGCAAGAAGTTGAAGAGAAAGACTTAATAAAGAAAAATGTGTCAGAGGAAGATAGAACAACTTTCAAATACAGATTGAAATATTTTGAAAGAATGGTGTTTATTTGTGAAAAAGATTGCTCATTTTAGCAGAATCATAACACTATTTGAAAAAGAAAAGCTTCTTGGGTACAAGATTCAGCATTTAGGGCAAAAGATTGTTGTTTCCCAAAGGGAAATGTTTTTCGTAAAATGTCAGAAAATGTTGCAGTAAAAAGGACGATTAAGACTAGAGAAGAGAAAATAATAGAGATTATGAAGTCTTACTTTGAAGAGATGAAGCTCGAAGTTGCAGAAATCGCAGCAGAAAAACTATATGAAGGAGACGATGAACAGTGTAAAGGTCGCGCGCAAGAAGGAAAGAGAAGAAGTTTTCAGTTTTAATGAAAGAGACAACGTGGAGCTACTGGTAACTGTTCACATTCCCTTTTATAGCTGAAAGTGAGTGGGCTCAGTCAGTTACAAAAAGTGGTAACTGCAATTTTAAAAGTGGCGCGCAGTAATGAGTCAATAATATAAAAAAACTGTTGTTGCCAATATTATACTATTCAAAACGAAAAGAAGTTTTGAATTGAAAGAAACTGTTGTTTCAGTAAATTCCTCATGAATTATTAAAATATTAGTTTCTTCTGAAGCTATGATATTCCTCGAAACTAATATTTTAAGAGGGCATTTGTTGCGGAGAAATTTACAAATTTACTAAGTTATTACAATATTAGTATCTTCGAATTCGAAGTATACACCTGACGATTCGAAAGGTGGATTATGAATTGAAAGATACTATAACTTAATGAAATTTCGGAGTTTACATTTTGAATTTGAAATAGTAAGGCATTATGCTATATGTATTTGAAAGGGATACAAGTCTCTGATTAAGTGCCTATTCGAAATCGAAAGTAATCTGAAGAATAAAGAAATGAAAAAGTACAAGTCTTTTATTCTTGTATAAACAAGAGTTGAATTACATGTTTCGAATGAAAACATAAAGAATACATGAAAATAAAAGCTATTCTAAGTCTTCAGAGAACTTGACTTCCGTCTTCCTGGGTCTTCAGAGAACTTGACTCATGTCTTCCTGTTCTTCATCTGACCCTCCTCGTCCTTCTTCTTCTTCTTCCACAGGATTTGATTGAGCCAAGGCAAGAGCATTGAGCTTTTCTAGTTGCGCAGCCTCTGATGCATGGGGCGGAAACAAAGAAAGCCTGGGAAATAAACAAAGAAAAATCAATTTAAAAGTGAGAAGGATGGGGTGAAGACGAATTGAAATTCTAATTGGCTATTACGTTCAACCCAAGAAAATCCTTAATAAGGATTGAAGAAGCTTATAGCTTTGGCTATTCCAACAACCTCATCAAAGATGAAATCAAGAAAGATCAGGTTGATCGTAATAGCCAAAGGAAGAAACTTCTTCATTTTAAATAGAGAAATAGCTGAAGAAGAAGACTGAATGAAGAAGAACGTCAAAGCCAATGACTATTTATACTGATAAGATTGGATGGTGCCATTAATGTGCCTACAGGATGATCCAATTAGTTTGGAAGTCAAACCCACGTGCGGTCGGTGGTCAATATTCAACATTGAATTGACCAATCAGGATTTACAGCACGTGAAATTTAAGGGAAATTAATCAGTCAAATATTCGGTTAAGTTTCCTGATATAAGTTGATAGTGAATCAAAATTAAAATCTGGTTCGATTTTGAAAGAGTCCAATAACATAGAAAAATTCATGAAGACAGAAGCGGTTACTGAAAGTCACTTCGAAGGAAATTTGAATTTCAAATAAGACGGTTACTGGAAAGTCATTTAGAAGATATTCAAATTTCAAATGGAGCGGTTATTGGAAGATTGTTCAGAAAGTGTTCAAGATTCAAACAAGTAGTTAATGAACATTGTTGTTTGAAGACAGGTGTCAAGATCTCAAGCAGTCAGTTATTGAGAAATAGAAGACCGTTGTTGATGTGAACGCGTGGCATCCTTAGAAATTTGACACGTAATATAGGCTTGTAAACGTGTCAAAATCTGGTTAAGTGTCTGTTAGAATAGAAGTCTATAAATAGGTCAGATTACGATGTAACAAGGGTTGGATTTCATTTTACTGAAACTTCTCTGAAACACCCAACGTCTAATATCGAAAATGACTCAGTGGTTTACTAAGGAGAGTGCCCAGTATGTGTATCCATACCAACTTTCAATTAATGTCATTTACAATTCTGTCATTTTCTTTTCTTTGATTTACATTCTGTTCTTTATATTATTTGCAATTTTTCTTTGATTTGCTTAATTTCTGCATTTACTTTCCAGCAAATTTTTCTTTTCTTTTATTTAAATTTTGCAATTTCAATTCTTGCACTTTGTCCTTTAAAACTTTCATGTCTTTGAAATTTTGTTTATCTTTCAAAACTGATTTTCGAAGTTTAACCTTTTTTCTTGAAGAAATAAGTGATTCAAAATTCTGTAACTCTTTGAATGCGTTTTTCTGAATAAACCCGATTATAAAAAGAACCTTTAGAGGATTCAGATTCTAGTCCCAGATTGTACTTTCAGAATCAAGAAGATTTTCGATTTTAATTGAGAATTTTCACAACAAACAGTTGCTCTTCAGAGAGTTGCTGAAACATAGAAAATACCCTTGAGAGAATATGTACTATTTATCAATCGTCTTTAACCAAATTTGTTATTCATTAAAACTTAGGATTGTGAGACTTAAACATTATTAATCTCTTAATAATATTTTGAGACTCAACATTTGGATGCTATATAAGCTACCCTTGGTGTACAAGCTTTGCTATTGGTTGTTAATTTGCAAAGTAACTACTTAAAGTTAGAAAACAATTATGTAACAACTCTTATTATCTTTTACCGATTCTTCCAAGTCTTTAGGTCATTTTTCATCCCCTCAATGATTACCAAAGGGTAGAATTGAATTCTTCCCATTTAAAGATACCGTCTTGGGATACTAGTTGGGTCTCACATACATAAACTAAATTCTCCCTTAGTAAGCTTCACCTCAGCCAACCTTCGCATCGAGTAACCTTTAATTTTGGCTAATTCTTACTCCGACTATCTAGTAGGCTTGGATAACACCTACTCTGGCCTCTTTGGAAAATTCCCTTTTCAGTTGCTCCAATTTTTGTGCTAACAAGATACTTACTAAGTAATTTTTTTCAAGAGAATTCTGATTTTGACATTAATATCTTTTACACTTCATTTCACATCTCTTTTTTTTCCTGTTTTTAACTTTATTCCTTTTCCATCACATCAATTATCTCAACTTTTACTTTCGGTCTCTTCATTTCTTTTTTTTTCTATCTCTTTCTTCCCTACACTTCCCACACTACAACAATGGGTGTTAAAGTATTGTTTTCTTTTCCCAAATATCACCTCATGATTTCCTTCATTAAATTTGATCAATAAAAATAAAAGAAAAATAAAAAAGTCTATATTAATTACATTATACATGCCATAAACAAAACACTTTAAGATTACATATCTTGTAAAGGTGACAGGCATTACTGATAATCAATTGGAGATACCAAGTGATGCCAATAGTTGTGGTTCACTACAAGAAAGATGGATTTCAGTAGTGGCGAAAAGGTCATGTTAAATGGGGAAAAAACCATGCTAATTAATACCCATTTAGCGTCAGCCAAGCGTCCACCAAATGTCCATGCTAAATGGCTTAAACTTTGAAACAAGATTTGACCAATGCTAATTTTAGTGTGCACTAATGCTAAAATTAGCAAAGGCTATGGTCGATCCTATAATCTAAAATCTTTAAATTGCAAAATAGGCAAATCACAAATGCAATGGACAAGTTTGAATTCCCCCCATCATAATTGTTAACAGAGCTTTTCTTCTTATAAAAATTGGATTTATATGTGAAAGAGCATATATAGGGTTATAGTCTTGACAGATT
This sequence comes from Sesbania bispinosa, assembly GCA_026901365.1. Classification (NCBI taxonomy): domain Eukaryota; kingdom Viridiplantae; phylum Streptophyta; class Magnoliopsida; order Fabales; family Fabaceae; genus Sesbania; species Sesbania bispinosa. The sequence continues at coordinate 970,279 of QLOH01000382.1, forward strand.
GACAAACTAATATATTTATAATAAATATACTCATAAAGTAATCAACTTAAAAAGAATACTTTTATAATAAAAATATGTTGCTACCTTCGTGTACTAATGTATGTGTTCCTAATTTGTTGCATACAAAACTTGATATTTCACCCATTCTTACAGAAGTTATTATAATCCATTAATAGGAAAAAAGAATGACCATATCACTAGTGATAATAACTCATAAACCAACTTATAAATTGGTTCACAAAAACCAAATTGCATAAACTTGTTCTTTTTAATAATATAATTGTGCATATGTTTAAAAAAACAATAATGTTTTACAGACACCAAACAGTGCCACACCATTTTCACCGCAATGTCATTTTACTTTTTGCATCCCATTTTTTCTTTTCGCACCCCCTTTTCTATATTTTTTGAAAAACTGTTATTTACTTTTTTTTATTAACAAAATAATTTTTATATTTTTATTTTGTTATTATATTTATTTTTATTTATTTATCTCATCGAATAAAAATATAGATCAAGAAAATACAATTAAATGATCATATAAAAAATATGTTAATTAACACGAGGTTAATTATGTGTCCCGAAACGGTGAATATGTTAAAAAATGAGGTTAATAGTGTTTCAGTTTGTGGTTAACAGAGTAGGATTTTTGGTTATTTCAACTCATGTTAACACGAGGTTATTTATGTGGCCAGAAACAGTGAATATGTTAAAAAATGAGGTTAATAGTGTATACATTGGTGGTTAATTGAGTGAGATATTTGGTTAATTGAATTGGTGAGGTTAATTGTATGCACAGAAACGGTGAATATATTTGTAAATAAGGTTAATGGTGTATACATTGTGGTTAACAGAGTGGGATATTTGGTTATAAGAGTGAGATATTTGGTTAATTGAATTTGTGAGGTTAATTGTGTGCACAGAAATTGTGAATATTTTGTAAATGAGGTTAATGGTGTATACATTGGTGGTTAATAGAGTGGGATATTTGGTTAACAGAGTGAGATATTTGGTTAATTGAATTTGTGAGGTTAATTGTGTGCACAGAGGTGAATATTTTGTAAATGAGGTTAATGGTGTATACATTGGTGGTTAACAGAATGAGATATTTGGTTAACATAGTGGGATATTTGGTTAATTTAACATAAACGGTGAATATATTTGTAAATGAGGTTAATTAACATAATTTGTATATGATCATTTAATTGTATTTTCTTGGTCTATATTTTTATTTGATGAGATAAATAAATAAAAATAAATATAATAATAAAATAAAAATATAAAAATATAAAAATTATTTTTTTAATGAAAAAAAGTAATAACAGTTTTTCAAAAAAATATAAAAGGGGGTGCGAAAAAAAGGGTGCAAAAAGTAAAATGGGATTGCGGTGATAGTGGTGTGGCACTGTTTGGTGTCTGAAAATCGGGACTGTTAAAAAAAAAGCACACAAATTTTCCAACATTTAGTTTCAAACAACAAATTATCTAACAAAGAAGACAAATAATTTGCATAATTGTCCTTCAAACCCAAATTCTAGACCTTGATTTGAAGGTCAGATTGATAAAAAAAGAAAAAAAATATTTATGATCAAATTTATGATGCTTTTGTAAATCCAACAAAGATACATACCATCTCATTTTATTGTGTAAGTTTATAGGATATTTTCATTGGAACACATTGAATGTAGATACATGCATATGTACAATTGAAAAGATAAACAAAATGTATTATTCCTATTTTGTAGTGAACCATCTTTAATTGAATCACCCATACCTTGACATCATGACTAATGTTGTTCATATGTTCCTGTTATAATATAAACTCAAACAATCTAAACACTTTAATTGGTATGTAGGTCAATTGCACCCTCCATCCGCAATCATTGATCTAATTTTCCCACAATTTACAATAGATTAGTCAACATAAAATAAGATAATTAACTTCAACAAAAGCTTCCTTGGAATTTTAATTCTCATTAGAGAAGTTTATGTGCAATGCTTATAATGGCATGCATACAAGAACACATTAGCAAATGTTTCAAAATATGGATGAAATCCATGAAGTAAAGAATATACAACATTTTAGTAAAACACCAATAATGTTGTGACCATTTTTTTTTCATATTTGATGTTTTACTTTGCTTTGTTATTGACGGGAAAAAGGATGGCCTAAATAAGAGTATCATCTTATTATGTGATCATAAGATAAAAATTACTCCTACTAAACATCCACTAGAGCAACCTTCCTCATAAGGATGAATGCGGGAGAGGATAGATTACCAAACATTAATAAACAACATCTTTATCTACAAGACATTATTTGGTTTTAATTGTGTTATAAATAACACTGAAGATGAGTCGCCATCAATTGATTGGCCTATAACTCATCTTCCTCACTCAAAACATAACTGAATAGCCAATAGAATGATTACAAACTCTCTTTCTCATCCAACCTGCTTGCATAGAATAAATAAACTTTCTCACTTTAAGACTAATTGCAGAAATCATCAAAAATGAAAAAAAAATAGATTTTGAAATAAATTCCCCTTAAATTCACTCTTAATAGGAGACTTTTTTCACCTTTGGAGCTCAAATATGATTATTATTCAAACGTGATGGGAAAATTAACATCAATTTGAACTTTTAAATAGGAACAAAGTGTGGAAAAGAGTGAGAAACCATGAGCAACCAATATGATGGGAAGCATGAATGAAGGGAAAATACGTGAAATCACAAATGCCTAAAAGTCATTTATTGAAACAATTATGAATTGAGCATAATGAAAGAGATGGAGAATGGAAGAGAGGGAAAACAGAAATACTGAATGTACATCAATCTTATTGAAGATAGAAGAATATTGGTAGGTAGGTATATATACAGAAATCTGATAACAGAAAAACTAACCTAATAACTAACTAAACCAACTAATCTAAAACTAACTAACTAATCCAATACCCCCCCTTCAAGATGGGAGGAAGATGTTCTCGATGCCCAGCTTGGACAAGATGTTAAGAAAAGCATTGCGAGGTAATGACTTAGTGAAGACGTCGGCCAGCTAATGGTGTTTTCTGACATGAATTAGCTTCAGTGCTCCTCTTTCCACTTGTTCCCTGACATAGTGAAGATCAATTTCGAGGTGTTTGGTTCGTTCATGATATGTTGGGTTGGTGGCAATGTGTATTGCAGCTTTGTTGTCATAGTATGCAATGGCATAGGGAATTCTGATATTGAAACCAGTCAATAAATTTCTCAACCAAGTCAGCTCAGTGGAGACAAATGCTAAGGATCTGTATTCTGCTTCTGCTGAAGATTTGCTGACTGTCTTTTGTCTCTTGGCCTTCCAGGAAATTAGGGAATTTCCTAATAAGACACAAAAACCTGTTGTTGATCTCCTACTACCAATACAAGAGCCCCAATCAGCATCTACATAGGCATGAAGTTTGGTGTCAGAGTTTGCCTTGAATAAGATACCTTGACCAGCAGTGTGCTTTAGGTATCTTAGAAGGATAAGAGCAGCAGACATGTGTCCAGAGTGAGGATTGGAGACAAAATGACTCAGTTTGTGAACTGTGTAGCAAATATCTGGCCTGGAAATGGTTAGGTACAGCAGTCTGCCTATTAGTCTTCGGTAAGGTCCTGGATCAACAAGTTTATTTCCAGATTCTGCATGCAGGTGTAGATTGGCTTCCATAGGAACAGCAGATGGTTTGCATGCAAGCATACCACAGTCTTCAAGAATAGACATTGTGTAATGTCTTTGGCACATGAAAATTCCAGCTTGAGATTTTGATAGTTCCAAACCTAGAAAGAATTTTAGATCTCCTAGATCCTTCAACTTGAAATGATGAGCAAGCATAGCTTTGACAGAGTTGATTGTTGTATGGTTGGGGCTAGCTATCACAATATCATCAACATAGACCAGGATGACAATGAAAGTGGAGTTTGATCCTTTAGTGAACAGAGTATAATCATACTTAGACTGCTTGAAACCCTGAGATATTAGAGTGGTGCTGAACTTGTGGAACCAGCTCCTAGAAGCTTGTTTGAGGCCATATATGGACCTGTTTAACTTACAAACTAAAGGAGCTGGTGATGTAGGGGGTATGTTATGATTGTAACCCTGAGGAATTTGCATGTAGATTTCTTCTTCTAGGCTGCCATTGAGAAATGCGTTGTTGACATCCAGTTGAGCTAGGTGCCAATGCTGAGATGCTGCCAAGGATAAAAGTAACCTCAGGGTGGTTATTTTAGCTACAGGTGAGAAGGTTTCTTGGAAATCCAGGCCATATTGCTGTGTGAATCCTCTAGCTACTAATCTGGCCTTGTGTTTGGCAACAGTGCCATCTGAATTGAGTTTTAATTTGAAAAGCCATTTGCAGCTGATAGGCTTTTTGTTAGGAGGAAGATGGGTAATGGACCAGGTGTTGTTGACCTCCATAGCTGCAAGTTCATCTTGAATAGCTTGATTCCAGTGAGGGAATTTGACGGCTTGCTTGTAGGTTTGAGGTTCATAATTTTCTGAAATTTGACATATGTAATGGGTGTGTGTTTTGGATAGCCGAGAATAAGTGATGTAGTTTTGAATAGGGTAGAGAGGTGTGGTATCAGTGGTCACGTTGTAACAGTGATAATCAGAAAGGTATCCTGGAGGATTGATGGTTCTGCTGGACCTTCTTAGTTGATCTTGCTCAGGAGGAGTAGGTGGAGGTAAAGGTTGAGTGTTTGTGGTAGGGGTAGGATGAGGGTCATCATAAGGTTCAGGATGGATGAGGTTTGGTATGATGTGATGGCTAAAAACATCATTTGTGGGAGCAGGTGAGTTGCTATTTTTGAATGGGAAAATGTGCTCATAAAACTTCACATCTCTGGAGATGAAGGTTTGAAGGGTGGTCAGATTGAGAAGTTTGTACCCTTTATAACCATGAGGATATCCAATGAAAACAGCTACAGTAGCTCTGGGACTGAATTTATGTCTACTAGAGAGCAATGTAGATGCATAGAACAAAGTGCCAAAGGTCCTGAAACCAGAATAGTTAGGCACCTTATCATATAAGATTTCATATGGGGATTTGTGAGTTAGAATAGGACTTGGAGTTCTATTCATTAGAAAAACGGCAGTTTTAACACAATCTCCCCATATGTTCAGAGGAACATTAGATTGAAACATCAATGCTCGAGCAATATTCAAAATATGTAAATGTTTTCGCTCAACAACACTGTTTTGCTCAGGCCTTTCAACACAAGAAAGTTGGTGTAGGACACCTTTTTGCAAAAAGAAATCTTTGAAACTAAGCTCACGAGCATTATCTGATCTAAAGATTTTAATTTTACCATGAAATTGGTTTTCAACATATGCAAAAAATTGAGGGATAATATTAACACAATCAGATTTGTTTTGAAGCATGTAAACCCATGTGAACCTACTCTTATCATCAACCAAAGTCAAGAAATATCTAAATCCATCATAAGTAGGTTGTCTAAATGGCCCCCATATGTCAGCATGGATTAAATCAAAACAATTAGGACTGAATTTATTAGGATTAGGGAAAGGCAATCTATTTTGTTTAGCAATATGACAAGTACTACAATGATAACCAGAATCAACAGAACTGAGATCAGCTTTATTAGCAATCAATCTGTAAACAGAAACAGGAACATGTCCTAATCTCTTATGCCAAGTCTCATAAGTGACACTGTTACATTTATTAATACAAGCAGAATTAAAAGTGCATTTAGGAAACTCAAAAACCAGTAATCTTTGTCGTTGTTTAGCAGTTCCAATCGTCCTCAATGTCTTGAGGTCCTGAAGAATGAAAGTGTTAGGCTCCATGGTAAATCTAAAGGAATTATCATTTATTAAAGTAAGGAGGGATAAAAGATTAAATCTGAATGTAGGTATGTAAAGCACATTATGAAGAAATATATCATCATTTAGCTTGATACTGCCTATACCTTCTACTTTCACTTTTGTAGAGTTAGGCAATAAAACATGTGAATCATGAATAGCAGTGTAAGAATTATATAAGTGCTTAAAACGGAAAATATGTGAAGTGGCACCTGAGTCTATTATCCATGTATGATAATCATTTTGGAAATTAACATTCATACAGATACCTGTCACATTGGTAGCCACTGCATCACAGGGAGAGTCAGTATTCATTTGATTTGTCAGAAAAGAGATTAATTGTTGACACTGAGCAGGAGATAAAGTTGATGTCTGAGGAGTGTTGGAACTCTCTGAGCTATCATCAACATGATTCACGGTGTTGGTGGGTCGATTTTTGAAGTATTTTGGGGGATACCCAACAAGTTTATAGCACTTATCTTTTGTGTGACCCAACATTGCACAGTGAGAACACTTAGGCCCTTCGTTCTTGAGGAATTTGTTCTTACTGCTATCAGATTGGTATTTTTGTGAAGAATTAACAGAAAAGGCTATGTTTTCTGAATTACCAGTAGAAGAGGAATGAGTAGCAACGATTTCGAGTTGAGCTTCTTCTTGGAGAACAAGAGAGAAAACATTACCAATTGAGGGTAAAGGATCAGAGAGCAGGATTTGACCACGAATTTGGGAGAAAGAATCATTCAAACCCATCAAGAAAGACATCACATATTCAGATTCAGTATGAGATTGAAGGTGCTGAAGACCTCCACAGGTACAGGGAAAGGTTGGTTTGTAACCAGATAACTCTTCCCAAACAGACTTGAGTTTGGTATAATACGTGCTAACATCGTCTGTTCCTTGCTGAAGGGACATCAATTGGCGTCGGAGTTGAAAGATGTGCGGGCCATTCTTTCTTGAAAATCTTGTTTTTAAATCTTCCCAGATTTCTCGAGCAGTGGTGGCGAACAAGATGCTATTAATGATTTCTTTGGAAACTGAGTTGTAAAGCCAGGATATGACGACGTTATTTGCACGAGTCCATGCGGCGGAAGTGGCATCTGTTGCAGCAGGTTTCGGGAGGGTTCCATCGATTATGGGCAATTTGTTCTTCACAGAAAGGGCCACCTGCATTGCTCTGCTCCAGGTGGTATAATTCTTGTGATCAAGGGGCTGAGACGTGAGAACAAGGCCAGGCCCATCCGAATGATGCAGGAAAAGGGGATTTGTAGGGTCTTGACTTGGATCTTTTGCTTGATCTGCCATGAGATGATGACAAAAGCAATCAAAGAAGGAACGATACTGCTGAGGGAAAAGGAGCCAGCAGGAAAGAAATCAGAGGGTGGGGCGTTGAATGCTCGCTCTAGATACCATATTGAAACAATTATGAATTGAGCATAATGAAAGAGATGAAGAATGGAAGAGAGGGAAAACAGAAATACGGAATGTACATCAATCTTATTAAAGATAGAAGAATATTGGAAGGTAGGTATATATACAGAAATCTGATAACAGAAAAACTAACCTAATAACTAACTAAACCAACTAATCTAAAACTAACTAACTAATCCAATATGGCCTGAAGCGCTCCACCTCACCAACTCGTAATCGACACGGGTTCTTACTGGTATTACTACCATCCCTAAACATCCATGCCACTTTGCATGATAAAAATATCAGAATCAAAGGCTTAGAAGCAACTAAAGGAATCTCCAATGAAGCTTAATTGACAAGATATGGACAAGAACTCTAATAATTTCACAACTTCCTTTAATGTGGCTATGGATCGAGGCCTTGGTAAAGAAAGAGTGACTCTAATGCGAGATAGGGATGGTACTTCGATGTGGCTATGACTGTGAGAGATTGAGTGAGGGTTTGTAGAGAGTGAGTTCAATGTACAATGGCTACAACTATGAGATCAAGTGAGGGAGTTTTTGTGCTATGAGAGAACGAGGTAAGAGGGAAGGAAGTGGTTTTGCGCTCCTCAATAAGCTTGGGCCAGCCCAAACAAACCTTACTCTACAACCCAACTTAGTGTCTATCATGCCAAAGCTAATTGAAAATAATATTAAAAAAATAACTCATAGACAAGTTGTAACGGTGTAATGTATGTAGGTGTGATTGATGTTAATTAGCGAGCTAGGACTCTGTGGTGGACACTACATTTTTGTAGTTAAATAACGTATTTTAGGGGTGTCAATTCAATCCAATGCAAACAGTAAAAATTGAACCAAAAATTAAAAATCAAAAATAAAAAAAATGAAATTCTTTAATTCGATTAGTTTTCAGATCTTATGTTGAAAATCAATCCAGACGAAATTTATTTACACATATATTATTTTATTTATAAAATAATCATATATTTATACGTGTGTAAGTATATATTTATAAAATTACTTATTCTAATATGTTTTTTATGATTTATTATCATTTTAATATCTCTACAATTATATTAATTTTAAACAAGTTTTAACTTAGGTTTCATGTCTCATGTTGTTCTTTTTATATAATTTTATATTGATATTAATAAATATAGGTTCTCATATAAATGTATACTATTATTTCATTATTTATCTCTTTTATCTTTGAAAAAAAATCAAAAATTTATCCAATTCAATTCAATTTAAATTGGATTGAATTGGATTGAATTTGAAAAGTTAAAAATTAAAATCAATCGGATGATGAAATGATAAAAACATAATGATTGAATCAGGTGATTTTTTATATCTTAAAATGGATTCAAACCAAACCGCGAACACGTACCCCTAGTTTTTCTTGTAGTGGTTATAAAATGGAAGATTACCTTAAATTCTTTTTATATAGTACAATCCACTCATTATGTGCATTAAGCATGCTTTTTTTTCTTCTCTTTCTATTTTCTAACATTCTCCTTATATAAAAGTCCTCCTTGAGCCGTGCCATAGAATAATGTTGTATCCCTCATTCCAATTAGGACCCCTTAAATTCCATTTCATGTTGTAATTAACAAGTGCTTTTTTAAACCTGCACGCCCATTTTTGTTTTCTTTTTTATTGTTCCAAGTTGCGTGTTAAAGTTATTATAATGACCTGTTTAATGCAAAGATTTATAATAACCAATTGCATCACTATTAAAATTAAAGAAAAGAAAAAGAAAAGAAGTACGCAAAGAAAGGCGTAAACAACACTTAGATCAATAATATCCCTATGAATGGGGATCTTTTTAGCAAAAAGTGATAGGCTTCTATGGTAATGGCATCAAGTTTCCACAATGCACATTACAAGTCAACTTATTCTAATTCATCATTTTTTTTTCTTAATTGGGCATTAATTAAATCAAACCCTCTTTGCAATATTTTCCTAGGAATCTATGGCAGTGTGCAATCTAAATTCAAAAGCAAGAAAAAAATATTCTTTGTGGGGAAAGGAAATTGGTGTCCACTGTCGAGGGATTGTAAGTATATTGCCAATGCCAACTATTGTTGGTGTAAGTAAACCTTGACACAATTTGTAGTTGACCTCTTAGTCTTGTAATAACTGTGTAAATTTGATTCCCTCTCTGAAGGGACCAACCCAAAACAACCCAAATTTGAAAGCGTGTGTTGCCTAGAAACTTCTAGCAAACTTGAGAAACGCTCACTCTAGACTTTTTGGCATGCAACGAACGCGTCCCTATCGTGACTCACTCAAGACTTTGAGAGAATCTTGTGTTTCTTGCTCTGAGCTTCATCTCATTCACATTGCAATGAGAAAAAAAAAATTTAAAAATTCGTTGCTTCTTTAATTTTCCCCTGAAACTCCCAACTCGTTGAATGGAACACGTATTATTAGTGTGTTTGGTTTAATATAAATTCAGATTTTAAACATGGATTCTGAACAACATTACTTTCTATAATGTTGATCAGGTTCACAGATTTGAAACGTAATTTTACATAAATTAAATAAATGAGGGTATAATATTTTTGGTTAATGGAGATCTAAACCTAAAACACATACAAATTATTAAAAGTCCAAAAACTCAACAAACTAACTCCCTTAATGTAAGATGTGTTTGGTTGCACATAAAATCACATTACAAATATAAATTCTTATCAACATTATTTTTAATAGCGTTGCCAAACACACTATTAAAAGATAATATGTGAGATTAGTTATGCTGTTAAAGCATTCTTCCTCAAACTGCATTGAGTATGCAATTGACAAACTAAATCCTAAATTTCCTTGCAAATTATAGTGACATTTGAGGAAGAAAATTAAAAAGGGAATGACAAGTAATTGTGAGTCTAAATATTCTCATCTCATTGATTCATTCACCATGGTTCTGTACATTGTATTGGGACAAAACTTCAAAGATAAAAAAACAAAAAAGATTACAAAAACCAAGACCCTTTTCTCATTTCTTTCTTGTATATCCATTCATCTCTTACAAAACTCTCTTCTCTAGTTAGAATAAACCTTATTTTATTTTCAATTTTAACTAGAAACTTCATCCAAAAGCTTGTACCTTCTCACCTTATTCCTGAAGACCTGTTTGGTGGCACCACCCCCACCACTGCTAGTTCTGTTTGTGATGTCTTCTGACCTGGTCCTCCTCAACCTTTCCTCCAAAGCACCGTTCGTGACAATCCTCTTGCGTGTTGAAACCAAAACCGATGGTGATGTTGATGTTGATGGTGATCTTGACTCTGTTGGTGACTTTGGTTTCTTAATTGATTTCTGCAATTGGAGATTAAGGGTACCACTCCCTCTCAATCCCTTCCTTCCGAAATTACTGTTTTTGATTTTCTTGTTCTTGCTCTCTTCATCGGTGGTGATAATTATACCATTGTTCCTATAAGAAGATGAGGAATTTGAAGAGTTTGGTGACTCTTGTTTCTGACTCAAACACCAATTGCAAGTCCTAAGGGATTCATCTTTGGGGTATAGATTACTACAGTATCTGCAAATTGGAAAATTTTGATTATTTATTATGATTAAAGGGGGAAAAAAGGGAGCTTTTTTATGGTTTTGTGTCAGAACTGAGAAATAAATACCTGTGTTGAGATCTGAATTGACAGATTTTGCATTGAAAAAGCTGATCAGAGAAGCCAAGATCCCCACACATGCAACACTCTGTATTGTTGTTGGGTTGTCCTGCAGTGTCATCACTTCCTTTGCTTGTCATGTTTTGCTGTATTTGTTTTCATTGAGAGAGAGAGAGAAGGTTTGGGTTTGGGAATGGTGGTGGTGATTGTATTGATTTATATATAATTGAATTGAAATTGATGAATTAGTATAACCCAATGGCCACACAAAAAGATGAGAAGAGACCCACAAATGACAAAACCAAGTTTCCTTGATCCATATTTAAATAACCAGATGGACTTGAGTTTTTCCGTGTCACCGTGTTTGTCAAGTTTGTTGTTATATACGTGAGTCATGATCCGTTGACACTCGGTGTCAAACTTTAAGACTTACACCAATTAATAACTTTTTGTAGAATGTGAAATTGATCAATCCAACCGTTAAATAGAAAGTTTTTATAAAGTAGATCAAACTTATAAAATTTCATAAAAATCGAAAACTAATTGATACTTTATCGAATTAAATTATTTTAACGTATAATATATTTTTAAAATATAACGAAAAGCTCACTATTAGATAACATGCCTACGAACGTCCAAATTATCTGAAATTTGATATACATGATCATAAAGGTAATACAATATAATTCAACGGTTAGATTGATCAATTTCACATTCTACAAAAAGTTATTAATTGGTGTAAGTCTTGGAGATTGACACCTGGTGTCAACGGATCCTGACTCATATATATATAAAAAGAAGTTTTTACACAAATATTCAATAATGTGCAGTCACATTATTTAATAAATGCCATACCATACATATATATGTACATACATACATAATTAAGGTATCCCTAGCCGATAGTTAAAGATTGATTTTTTTTAATTAAGGGTATTCTCGGTTGATAGCTAATTTTATTTTTAATTAAGAATATCTCTAGGTGATAGCTAAAAACTAATTCTATTTAAAATGTAGTGATTATTGAAGTGGGTTTTGTAGTAAGTTTTGCATTTTTCAACAAAGTATTTTTCATATACATTACAAAATATTGAATATCTAACAAAATATTTAAGGGACTCAATTATCTGCCAATTGTGCTGGATTTTGCTAGTGTTTTGTTGTTATATATAAATACAGGAATTTGGGGTTGCTGTGGTAAAGGGAAATTAATTTAATAATGGAGGCTGATAGGGTAATGGCAAGGCAGATAGAGACATTCTTTTTAAGCTAGACTAGCCTTTAAAAAAATTAAAAAAAAATAAATAATGTGATTGATTGGTATATATATCTATAGGTCCTATTCAATTCGCACCCATTATATTCCAAAGGAGGGTCATGGTCATGGCCTCTTAGCCTCACCTGGCTTAATCATAGACTTGTAAGAGAATGGTAGACGAGGATTTGTAATATACCAAAATGGGACATATGGTTAGGCAAAAAAAGGCTAAGGTGAGGAATTAAGAGGAACCTTGTTGGAAGCCACCACACGGTTCCATATTGAGAGCTACAATTCCTTTTCCTTTGTCACATTGCACGGTCATTAATTAGATTAAGGGTATCATCTTGCACCCTGATTGTACTACCTCCTTTTATATATACTAATACTAATACCACTCTACAAAAGAGAACATGAGAAAAACAGAGATGGTGAAGAGTGAGAACAAGGTTTTGAAAAAGTATGTGAGCTCACAACATCATTGTTTTTTGAGATCTCTGCAATAACATTTTGATTTATCTACACCTCTTGTTAACACCCACAATCGTAGAACAAAGTATTTTATTATTTGGAGAAAATTATAAACCCTATCGTGTAATGACACACAATGATCGAAGTCCCTAATACTCCTAAAAGACTATAATAGTTGTGGTGAGAATATTGGAACTAAGACTTTATATTTATAGTAATTTTTTACCTTTTTCTTACTCAAACTACTCGATATATTACTTAAATGAATACTCACTTTAAATACAACATGATTGTCATTATAATTTTCTATAATATTAAAAAGCTTAAATATGTTTTTAGTCCCTCTAAAATACACGCATTTTCATTTTCGTTCCCCTAAAATAAATTTTTACCTTTTAGTCCCCCTAAAATTTTTTCTTTTCAAAATAGTCTTTGTCGTTAAAATAGTTAATAGATTGCTGATGTGGCCGTTAGCATCTATGCTAACTTATTTTCAATTTAGTCCCTCTAAAATTCCCTCTATTTCATTTTAGTCCCCCTATTAACTGTCACATCAGCATTTTGTTAACTATATATTTTAACGGCGAGGACTATTTTGAAAAGTAAAAATTTTAAGGGGACTAAAAGATAAAAAAAAATTTAGAGAGATGAAAATAAAAACACGTGTATTTTGGAGGGACCAAAAATATATCTAAGCCTATTAAAAATTGAGTGATCACTATCACAACCACAATTTAAAAACTTTAACGGTAACTATTATAAATCTCACTGATTTTTCTGTGAGTGAAGTTTATAATAACCATCATATTTTTCTTGTTATTGTTTCTTATTATGAGCTTGTGGGTGTGAAGTTATCAAAGGTTGTAATTTAAATCTTACCAAATATATGGCAGTTGGATATATAGATTCTTCTACATGTGACTATGAAGTTCATCTAATTAAGTGATGACGTGGCTTCTATTGATTGATTTGGTCACCACCGGTAGGCAATCTAGTTATTAGTTAAGGCTAATATATGGTTGTGTTGCATTTGGCTTAGTAGTTGGTTCTGCAGGTGAGATCGATCACTACAGCGGATTAGTTATACTCAGAGGGTCCATCCTCACAGTAAGAACTAGTGAAATAGTAACAAAAAAACTGTTCCTCGTACAGAATTTTTCCAAACAGAAACCACAAATAGCATAATATCACCTTTTCATTTTTACTTTTTCTCTCCACCCTTTTGGTCACATGAATGACCGCGCAGTTGCCTTTTATGTTTGGATTGCGTATTCATCACATATAATCATTTTCTGAAATTTTAACTTTCATTTTCTTTATATATAAAATTCACTTACCATTACAATTTTGTAAAATACAATTATTAAACTCACAAGTTAAAAATTGAAACACATAGACGACACGAAACATGATGTCATACAACACGACAAGGACATGGTAAATTTTAAATTGGGTTTACTTCCAGAAATATAATTAAAATTTGATTTTAGTTATTATATTTTAAAGTTGGTGATTTTATTTCTTCAAAATTTGAAAATACTCCAATTTAGTTCTTATTGTACATTCACTACAACAAAAAGAGTTATTAGCGGCAAATAATTTTGGTTTTAGCGGCAATAAAAATGGCCGCTGAAGGTTTTACTGGCAAGTCGGTAAAAGTTTTACCGGCAATTAATACGAGTGTCGGTAAAGGCAGCAATAATTGCCGCAAAATGTATCAGGGTTTTAGCGGCAATTGTGATAGCCACTAAAATTAATTTCTACTTAGCCCAACTCCCTGTATAGCAGCTTTTATCTATTGCCGCTAAAAGTTTTTTAGATTATCCCAGCTTTTACTGTATTGCCGCAAAAAGATCATAAAATTATCCCACTCATTGCTGCGGGTAGGAAAAACGTTTTGTTGCCTACATAATTGGGATGATTTAATTACCAAATTTATTTAAATATCAAAATTTCTTTAAAAAAATATATTTATTTTAATAAATCATCCAAAAAAATTCCAATATATATATGTATATATGCACACACCATAAATCCATGACAAAAAACCAAATAACTATATTAACCATTATAAGTTCAAGAATATCAAAACATGACAATATTAACACCAATGAATCCAATTCCTAATATTAACACCAATGAAATCTAATTCCTAATATTAACACCATTCAGTCCAATACTTGGTCCAGTCACAATCACTACACAAAAAAGTATATAGTCAAGAAACAAATTCTTCTAACTCTTAATAGTTCTAACTTCTTCCTTTCTTCTAACTCTTAAAGTGTATGACCTGAGAAAAAAATAAAAGAAATGTGTCATACAAATATATATATATATATATAATTCATGAAATAAGTTAGAAAAATAACAAATGTTCATGTGTAATTCGAGAGACAATCAGGAAAAAAAATACTTTTGCAATACCATGATGATTTGTGATATTTTTATCAATACTATGCAAGCGGAATGACATATGTGGTGCTTGTGGTGCTTGCTCATGACCACTATCAACATTAGGGACCTAGTAAATATATAGACAAAGATGATAAGATTTTCTTATAACATCAAATTTAGTAAAGAATATTTAAAGGTTTTAAATGGCATACCTATCCAAAATAGCTTGCATTAAAGTTAGGCATAAATGAGTCTGTAGGCATAGATCTACACATAACCCGTCTCATGAATGATAATTCTGACATTAACTTTGCTTGATTATCTTTCATCACATTCAATTCTTCATCCTGTTTTTCCTTCAACTCTTTTATTTGGTTCATTTCTTCATCTTGTTTTTCTTTAAACTCTTTTATTTGCTTCATTTCTTCATTGTGCCTTTCTTTTAACTCCTTAATCTCTTGCTCTAATTTATTGACTATCTCATTAGGCACATTATCCATAGAAATATTTCCTAAGGAAGATTTGTTACCCCACAACAGAGAAGGAGTTGGACCAAGTCCTAAACCACGAATATAGCCACTTCGTTCAGATCCCAATACTTGAGAAAACACATCTCCTTCCCAAGCAACATTACTGGGAGGTTGTTCATCAGATCTCTCTCCATTGCTCAACTTTTCTTGCAAGATGTCCTAAGAGTTCAATTAAGAGTATAATTCATAACATATTCTAACTCATAAGTATTCAAAATAATTTAATGAGAAAAATTGTTAGACAAATCTTACCAATGCTTTTGCAGACTCCTCATCCAATGGTCTACCATCTTTGCGTTTCTTATGAGTTAAGATGAAAACTTCTGCTCGTGTAGGCTCTACCTCATCTTTCGCCTACAATTGAATTGATGTTAGATTATTTTTATGGGATATATATTGATAATTTTAATTTATCCATGAATACCTTTTCATGCATTAAGGTTCCAATACTTTTAGATCCTCCTGTGTGAGGCATCTTTTGCTTTGCTCTATTGCTTCTATTTGTCAGGCTACGCTTCTAATAATGCAATACAAAAGTAACATCATATAGGTTATTTGCAAAAGGTAAACAGAAACAATGTAAGAATTCTACAAACTATACAATAAGACAATTTTGAAGAGTTCATAATTTTTAAAGACTTCCAGGAACAGGGAGGGCAATGGGGGCGACCAAGAAAAGCTAGAGCAGCGGCGCGACCAAGAATGCACACAATGAGAGCAACAGAGCGACCAAGAACAGCGAGATTGCAAGAACGCGTAGCTGGAATAATGGTTTCGCCGATGAAGGCTTTCAAAAGGGAACCGTTTTCTACCAAAGAGTGGTTTCACAGAGAAAAAAAAACGAGGGAGTGTTTCGCGGGATTTTTTTTAGATTAAACACTTAATCGTGGACTCCTTTTTAATTTGGAGGGCAATGAATATAAAATTAACTTAACCGCTATATGGAATGAAATTGATTTTTACTGGCAATTAATAAATATTGCCATTAAAAGCTATTATTTTACTGGCTAATCTTTATTAGCCACTAAAAAGTTGGGCTAAACAGAAAATTAATAGCAATCAATTTATTGCCACTAAAAAATAGTCGCTAAAAGCAAATTTTGGTGTAGTGATTTTACTACAAATTTTTATCGATAAGAACAGAAGAGGGGTATTTTCACTTTTAGAAGGATCAAATCCACTAATTTTAAATTATAAGGACTAAAATCAAACCTCGACTATATTTCAAGGACTAAAAACATATATATGTAACCCTTTTAGATTTATAATATATGATTTAATTATAATATAACATATTAGTATACAATTAATATAAAATATAAATCTTAAATTAAAGTAGATAATTGATATTTTTTCCACTGGAAGAGCTAGCCCTACCATGATGTGGATGTTCCTGATTCAACCAGTATTGCCTCCCGTGGAGGATATCTAGTTAAACCAAAAAAATAAAATTGATATTTTAAAAGTTAAGATAAATCGTTGTAAATATAATAAAATGTTAAGAGTAAACCTTCAAATAAACCCTTAAAAGAGACTTGTGTGTTAGATAAAAATCATTGTCACTAAATAAATCTCAGAAATTAAACTATTAAAATATCACCATAGAAATACTTGTGGTTGGCTACAAAAGAACTAACATCGTAACATTTTAATAGTTTTAAGGACTTATTTGGTAACAATGGTTTTCCAAATACATGAGTATATATATTTCATAAACTTATTTGTGATTTTACTCTAAATTGTTGTTATTCACGGGTCTTGTTAATGAGTGCCTAAAGACAATTAAAAAAATATATATACAAAATTTTGGAAATTTAAATCATGATATTAATTACATTTATAACATTAATTAAATGCTTATCAATTAAAAATGGTTTAATAACCAATGTCTTAATGAAATTTATTAGAATTTTTTTATTTAATCATTACTCCATTTGTTCCTATTTATATGGCACATTTGAGCATATTACACAAACCAATAAAAGTGGTTAAAATTAGTTAATTTTATTGGGGTTTTAAAAAAATTAACTTTCTAGTTTTACTCTTATTTAATATCATTAACTAAACTCTAGTATCATTTGATAGTTGAGAAGATATTAAATTAAAGTTAATAAGGATAAATAATGAAAGTGGTAATAAATGCTTTCTTGAAATTGTAAAGTGACTTATAAAAAGCAATACACGCAAAACTTCTAAAATGTGTCTTATAAATAGGAACGGAGAGAATATAATATTTGGGTTAAATATGTTTTTAGTCAGTGAAGTATGACCCGAATTTGGTTTTAGATCCTAAAATTTAAAATAATTGGTTTGGGTTCCTTATGTTCTGAAATCACATAAGTCTAGTCCCTCTCATTAACACTGTTAATTTTGATACTAACATGACAAATAGATTTATGTGTCATCTGTCCAGTTACCTTTAATGAAAGTGATTTGACAATTGAATAAAACCTCAACTCATTCATTCAGATTTCATTTAGGGTTTTATTAAATGTAATGAAATTAATAAATCCTAGTATGTGTCTACCCATTGCCAAATTATTTTTATCAAACGTGGTTGGACAGATTACACATAAATTTGTTTGCTACGTCAGTATCAAAGTCAACAGTATTATGGGAGAGTGGCTAAACTTATGTGATTTCAGAATATAAGGGACTCAAACCAATGGTTTTAAGATTTAGGGACTAAAACCAAATTTAAGTGATACTTCAAGGACTAAAAACATATTTAACGCTTAATATTTTGCAAAGGAAGATGGAGTATAACAGTTACTTCAACCAGAGAGAGATGGAGTATTCTGCTGGAAGCTGTCGTAGGGAGGACTGAGGCGCGACGATCAGCAAGCTGCAACCAGGGCAGAACCACCGTGAATCACCGTTGCGAAACTGTAGAACTCCGGAAGCCACCGCCCACCGCGGTGAGGTGGAGGCGCGAAATGAGTATGCGGAAACGGGTAGATAAGAGTAGTATTTGAGAAGGGAAAAAAGATAAAGGGTAACCGAAGCCCACTCACCTATTGTGGAGGTTGGGTTCGACAGAGACCTTGGAACTCCGGTGGGTCAGTGATGAACATTGAAGCAGAAGAAAAACGTTTCTACAAGTTTACAGAGCACTACTAGATCTGGGCGAAAATGGTGGGAGAAGAATGGGGCGAGTACAAAGGGGAAAGGATGGCACTATAGTCTTTCAACAATCTGACTCATTATCTCACAGTCATGTTCAACGAAAATTCTCTCTCTTTGCCATTTCTTCGCTCTTATACGGAGAAATAATATAAGCTGGGATTCACAGTCTGTCAATTTCCATCTCATCTAATTTCCACTCAATTAAACCCATTTTCCATTTTCATTCTCCCTATTTCTCTTCTCTCCTCCCAAACTTCTCCTCAACCAAACGGAACGTAGGAGTCTACATAATAGAAAGGAGACAAAACTAGATAAAATAATGTTTAGCAACAAGGTAGAGCACGGGGTTGATAAGGTTTCCATTCTAAAAAAAAAAACATATAGCCATCTCATCATCTCATAAGCAAGCGTGATTGGTATGTAAGTCTCCACGACTATGCCTATAATTAATTGCATATCCAACACTTGCAAGGATTCCTTTCAAACTGGCATCATGTTTTTGCTTATCTGACTCAATCATATTAACGTTCCGTACAGGACTCATTCATTTCATCACTTCTTTTCCTTTTCCTTTTTGTTCTCTAAAACTTTAGTCTATTAATTAAAAACGGCAAATAACAATCTAAGCTTTGCGCAGCTATACAAAACTATATCTATATTGGTTTAAGCATAACTATAAAAAGAGCATCATAACATGGAACACACAAACCGGTCACACTCCTTCTTTTAAGGCTTTTATTAGTTTTATTTCTTATTGCCAATTTGCCACTCCAATAATAATTCTAAAAATGTTCATAGCCCAAATACAAGGGGAACGCTCCCTATATCCATTATAAATTTGTTGGCATGGAAGATTAGAAGGTGCTTTCGGCCGACATAAATGGTGGTACATAAAGAAATTTATGATCTTGTCATCATGTATCATCAATTCAATTTCTCTAGACCGCCACTACAAGTCCAAGTCATACGGTCGTTTACTCTGAATCCCCGCGTTTTCTTTAATGGTTGCGTGACTTGACTGCTACAATAATTAATTGAGGGTGTGTGTCAATGTGTGTACATTTATAAATTTGAGGTGGAATAAACTTAATTTTATGGAATTTGAATTTGTTTAAAAGTGAGTGAGTTTGAAGTGATATAAATTATATTTAAATTTTTTTTCTTAAAATTAATTTGTAGTAAATTTTAATTTAAAATTTTAAACTTAAGTAAAATATATAAGGTGAGTTTAAAGCCACTAAAAAAAGTGAGTTTAAAACCAAAATTAATTTTGATTTTAGAGTTAATAAACATAAAAAAGCTAAAATCACAATTAAAGCACATGTGATGTGAGTTTGAAGAAATTCAATATGAATCCAAACATGTTATAGGATAATGACCATACACTCCCTCTAGACTCGAATATAATTAGTAAAAGAATATAACTCACGCTAATTAATTAAGAATATTAATTAATCTCATTTAATTTTTTTTAATGTCGTTACAAATGAATTTCATTCCCTAAATTTTTATTGAGTCTCCTGGCTTTAAGACCTTAAGACACTTTCATAGAATTTTGATGATAACAAATACATGTTTAAACTTTACAAGCTAAAATTGTGTTTTTATGTGTTTTAGAAAAGTTCAGAAAAGGGCCACTTTAGACAAGAGCTACAACGTTTATGCTATATTTGGTGGGAGTAGAGAAATGGAGAGAAAAGAAATGAGTAGAAGAGAAGTGGGAAGAAGAGAAATAGAGGTGAAATAGAAAAGAAATAAAGGTTGTTTGGTGTGAGTGAAATAGGTGAGAAATAAAAGAGAAATGTGAAAGTAGGTTGTTTGGTGTAATGGATGGAATAGAAGTGAAATAGAATTATTTTATTATTTTGGACATATTTTGGCGGGAGAGTACAATGAAAATCGATTTTCACTGCATAATAATCGATTGTCTGCAGCTGGACTGATTGGTCTTTGTATGGGTTCAGTAAAGAAATCGATTTTTTTTACCAGAAATCGATTTTCTGGTATTCAATAATCGATTTCTTTGGGCCAATAATAGATTATTTTGGGACAACAGTTATTTCTCTCCTTTTCTCTAGCAAAGAGTAGAGAAATGTTATTTGTATGGGGCCCACCAGATTTTGCTATTTCTCTCCTTTTCCAAAGGCTCACCAAACAAGTGCAGGAGGTGCATTTCTACCCACTTCAACCCACCCAACTCCACTTCCCCCCTTTTCCATAGTGACCAAACAGGGGGTTAGACAAAAAGATCACTTACCTGAAGCGTCATATGTCTAAAGCATGAAGTATTTATCTGAAGAATAAACTTAAGAAATGTCCCTGAAGAAACGTGTCAAGAATTAAAAATTTAGGTTTATTCAAATTAAGTCAACAAACATTGTTTCTCAAGAAGCATATCCTACACAAGTTAGGCAAGACAAAGAGCTAGCGACTTTACATACTGTTGTTTGTGGTGATAAAATTCTAATTCGAAAATTATCTTCTATCACTTTGATTCTAAGGACAATCTGGGAATTAGAATCAGATCCTCTTACGGGACTCGTTTTAAAAAGTAGATTTATGGTGTTTCTGATTTGTAGAATTAGTAAGAAAAACTTGATTTTTCCAGAAACTTTCAAAGGACTTGATTTTTCCAGAATTTGACTTCTAGAAATGAAAGAATTAGAGTTAATTGACTCAGAATTTTATCAAAGAACTTATCTTTCAAAAAGTTTAGAACTACTTGATTCAGAATTCTATCAAACAAAGTTCTAAATTGGATTCTTGAAAATCAAAGTTTCAAAGAAGTAAAAAATACGAAGTTTGAAAGAAAGAAATATACTGAATGTAAATTGCAGAATGTAAATTGCAGATATTAAATTAAGAAAGAAAAAAATCGAATTGTAAGAACAATTTGCATAAATGAAAATGGATGGGTTCATCACATATTGTTGCTCCTTGTAACCTATTTGTCGCTATGAGTTTGAACGTATAAGGTGTTTCAAAGTTTGAGTATGAGTGATTTGCCAACCCTTATTACATAGAGAGTTCACCTATTTATAGATTTCTAAGTCTAACGACTAACTAACATACAACTGACACATCATCTAGCCCTATGTGTTGACGGCATGCATGCTTGCCACGTTTTCTGCTAACCAGAAAACTGCTTCTGATCTTTGCACTTTTCAAAGTACTTCCATTGGGATGTTGCCATCTGTCTTTGATCAGCAAATTTCTTTAACTTCCAATGACTGTTTTCTTCTCTTTTCTATTTTCTTGAACAAAGTCCTTCCTTATTCATAAATCTGCTAAGTCTTCAAGAACCTTGTTTTCGATTTTCTGCCTTCTGTTTGCTCGAAAACTTACTTCCAAAATCTCGAAATCTTCTTCTGAAATCCCGACTTCATGTATTTGAAAACTTGCTTCTAGAATCTCGAAATCCTCTTCTGAAATCTTGACTTCATGTACTCGAAAATTCTTTCTTCTTTGATACTCAGCTTTTTCTGTTGATACTTGAACCCACTAAGTACTTCCTGATTTCGATTTTCCAGAAGTCTTATGACTTCGTTTTCTAGAATCCTTATGACTTTGTTCTTTTCCAGAATCATTATGATTTCGATTTACCAAAATATCATTTGACTTCAATTTTCTAGAATCCCTTTTGATTATGATTTTCCAGAACTCCTGACTTTGGTTTTTCCAGAGTCTCTTTTGACTTCGATTTCTCGAAGTTCCTTTGTCTCTTTTTTCGAATTTTTGAAGTTCCCTTTTAATGTTAACTTTAACAAATTTCTAAGTTATGAGATTCACTTCTCAAACTCGAATTCTGGAACTTGTAAGCTTTCTAGAAACTCGAATTCTGGAACTTGTAAGCTTTCTGGAAATTCTAAAAGTATAAATGACTTTCAAATTTGTGAAATTCGAACTAAGTGAAATTCAAATCCCAACAGATGCCTCCCCAAAAATATTTTCTTTTGAAAATTAGTTTTATTTGAAGAAAGAGATATTTTTGGAACAATATTTGGTATTCCTCATTAAGGATTTCAAAGTCTTTCCTTATTAACCACAATTAGTGGTTCGACAATTTGAGCTAAGTCAACTTCACCCAACACCTTTGTGCACATCAAAATCTCAAGTCTTGGTTGAAGACTTAGTTAATGGTGAAAAGGGATTCAATGATCTTCAACTCACAAAGGCTCAAAGGCCTTTATCATTGTGTTCAGTCCCTTTCGAGCTTTCATACTACTGCACTTTCTCTTTCGAGGAATGGTGGTCTAAATACTATACTAGTATTCAAGTTGATGAATCTACCTGCTTTTCAAGACTAACCAAAGACATTCCTTATATGTAGAAAACAGCCAAGAAACCAAAAGGTACGCATGTCAAAGAAATTGAAGCTTTCGAGAAATATTTTCATGTGTTCTATAATCCAAATAAAATTTTTAGAACAATTTCTGAAGCTGTTATTTCTTTAAAAGAAAAGGTTTCTGTTAACTTGCAAAGTTATTAATCCTAAAGGTAAAACTGTTTTCGAAAAGTATTGCCCTAGGTTTCCACCTTTACCCACTACAAAATTTGGTTTGGCAAAAAGTCTATATGGTCCTGAATGGACTAAACCTGTAACTTTCGAAATTCTTTGTAATGATGCCAAACCACTTTCGAAAAGAGTTACCTTAACCATATATACTTTAGATAATTATCCTTTTATACCTCATGTGGATATAGAACATTTGAGAATAATTTCTAAGAACTTCATTGTTCAAGGTAACAATACAACATTTCTTCTTATTTCTTCCACTTATCTCAACTTTTATACTTATGATTCTTGATTTTCTTTTCAGCTCAAGAATCCAAACTCCCAGAAGAGGCTAAAGAAGACTGGGAAAGTGAAGAAGAAGAAGAAAAGAAGTCTAAGAAAAGAAAGACTCCAGCATCTTCTCAAAGACCTTCTGTAAGTTGGATTTCAAATTTCGAATTTCTTTAAGTTTTGATTTCGAAATCCTATAACATTCCTGTTGTCTCTGATAGACTACTGCTTCTAAATCTCGAAAGAAGACTACGTCCAGTAAGGTCGAAAAGAATGACGAACCTTCTGACAACAGTCCATCTGCTTCTGTGGGAAAGAAGAGTGAAGCAGATTATTCAAATACTTCAAAGAAGAAAGCAGTAAAAGGTCAAGAGAAGAGTAAATCAGTTGAATCCTATGAAGAATCCCTCTCGAAGGTAAATTTGAATTCTTCTTCTTAATTTCGAAATTCCATGGATTTCGAAAATTTTTATATTGATATTTTTCTGTTATCAGGAAACTACTCCTGAAAAATAAATTATACCTTTGAGAGCAAAAGATGTCAAGAAAGATAAGATAGCCCCAAAGAAGAAAATTTTTTCTGCAATTCCTCCAGGAAAAACTATTGGAGCTGTAAGATTTCGTTTCTCCCCTTTTGTTACCTTTGAAAATTCTTTCAGTTCTTATTTTCTAATTTTGAAATTTGTTTTCTTTATGCAAAACTCAGAGAGTTGGCCAAAGGTTTAAGGCTAATGCCTATAAGAAACAAATCCCAAGTGGGGTTGTGGATCAAGTAAAGTTTTTACTCTCTTTTTCAAAGGAAAAAATAATGATTTCTTTCCTTATGTCTCTGTTTATCTAACTTGGATAATTTTTCAATTTCAGATAAACATTTTTTCAAGTTCTCGAACTGAGAGTGGCGTCAATGAAGACAAAACTATTGAAAGTCCACTCCAGGCTACCTCTTCGAAAAAACCTCTTCAGAAAAGAAAATATTTGGATGATATCGAAGAGAGTAATGAAGAACAAGAAGAAAAGGAAGAAGAAGAAGTACAATCCCCTTCTAATCCAGTCAAAGAGGGTTCTCTAATGGAAGAAGAAGATCATTCAACACCTTCTTCCCCTCAACTTGGTTCTCGAAAAGCTGAGGAATCTCTTTTGAAAGAAATCCAAACCACTCAGACTGAATCAGGGACTTCTGACAAAGCACCAGGCTTTTCAGGGGAATCATCTAAGTCTACTGCTGTATATATTCCCAATGACTTGGATGATTGCCTTAAAGGCTTGGATGAAAATCCTTTTTTGGTATTGGAAATCCTTTCTGGTGAAGTCTCATTGTCTTCTGCCCATTCTGAAGCAACTGTTCAGAATCCCTTAAATGAAGAAGATCCAATTGAAGCGGCTCTTCAGAATTTCAAGAAGTTGGTTTTCGAGAAACCTATGATGAAGAATATTCCAAAGGACCCTCATTACAAAGAAGAGATTCAGAGTTATTTGGCCTTTTTCGAGAAAAGGCATGATGATTTCTCTTAACCTCAACAACAATGAATTAAGGGTTTCTCAGAATTATATCACAGTGTTGTCAACACAGTTGACTAAATTGAACAAACCACTTCGAAATTGGTCATGCAGAAGAATGAGAAGGCTGATTTGATGGATAAAATGCAAGATAGCAAGGTTAAAGTGACTAAGTATGAACAATCCATCAAAAAAAATACATTAAAAGTTGAGGAGTTACAAAAAGAGAATCTCAGGCTCGAAGAACTCATTAGAAAGCTCCAAGAAGATGCAGAAAGAACAAAGTTACAGAAAAGTAAACTCGAAGCTACATTGTCAAGACAAAAGTCTACTCGAATTGACATTCTCAATTCTGTAAGAGGTATATCGAGGGATGTTGTTAAAGTCTCGAAAGATATCAACAATCTGGAGAGAAATAACAACAGCTTGAACGTACAATATGAAGACCTCATGCATGACTTTGCCAAATTAAAGAATGAGACTCCTTTCTGATTACCATTCATTTTCTATGTTTTAATGTAACTTCGAATTCTTTGGTTCGAGCATGGGCTCGAATTCATTTCTTTTCTGAACAATTTTATTTTCCTCTATGCACAATCTCTATTTCTTGCAAGTTTGGCTTATACTCTTTCAAGTATTTTCCATTTATTGACATTATGCGCAAATCACCAACTATTTCTCGAATTGAATACGCATTGTTGGAAAACACTTTCTCAATCTCGAAAGGTCCCTCCCAATTAGGTGACCATTTGCCAAATCTCTTAGACTTTTTATCAATTGGTAAAATCAATTTCCAAACATAATCACCAATTTGGAATTCTTTTTTCTTAACCTTTCGATTATAACAACGAGTAATCTGCTCTTTTTTTGTCTAATTATATTTTAAAGAGAAACCATTCTTTCTTCATCAAGTTCATTCAATTCCTCAAACATCAAACTCCAATAATCTTGAGAAGGTAACTCAAACTGTCTTTGAACTCTTATTGATTGCAAGTTAAACTCAATTGGTAATACGGCATCATGACCATACACCAACTTATAAGGAGTAGTTCGAGTAGCTTCTCTTGGAGAATTTCTATAAGCCCAAAGAACTTGACTTAATGTTTCATGCCAATTTCTGGGACGATGCCCAAAATGCCTTTTGATCAAATCAATAATAGTTTTATTAACTGCTTCAACTTGACCATTGAATTGTGCATAGTAGGGTGTTGAAGAAAGTAACTTTATTCCATTTGATTCAGCAAATCTCACCATTTTTCGACCAGTAAAAATTGTTCCTTGGTCTGTTGTAATAGTTTTTGGTAAGCCAAATCGGAATATAATATTCTCTTCGATAAAACGAATGATATCTTCTTGAGAAACTTCTTTCAAAGGAATTCCTTCTACCCATTTGGTAAAATAATCAACTCCAACCAAAATAAATTTGTGATTCTTCGAAGAAGCTGGGTGTATCATTCCAATTAAATCCAAAACCCATCCTCTAAAAGGCCAAGGTTTTATTATCGAATGTAATTCACTTGCTAGAACTTGTTGCATGTTTCCATGCTTTTGACATTCCTCACAAGACTTAGCAAAATTATAACAATCTTTGGCCATTGAGGGCCAAAAGAATAATTTCCTTTTCAAAATCCATTCCATCTTCTTTCCTGCTTGATGGGCTCCACAAGCTCCTTCGTGTACTTCGACTAAAGCCAAATATGCTTCAGTTTCTCCCAAAAATCAAAGTAAATTCCCATCAATAGCTTTTTTATAAAGTTCCTCACCCAGGATACAATAATTGAGAAATCTATATTTCAAGTGTTTACTATTAAGAAGGGAAGGATTTTGTATGAGGTTCACAATTTCTCTTCTCCAATCATTTTGATGTAGAAGATTTATATTATGGATATCGAATTCCTTCATTGGAAGTCTTTTCTGAATATCACTTATTTTTCTCAAAGTCCCAATCGAAATCCTATATCCAGAAGCTATTTGAGCCAATTCATTAGCTTCAAAATTCTGACCTCTTGGAATATGTTCAATCTTAACTTCATCAAACATTTCCAAAAGTTTATTGGCTTGAACCAAATACTTCGCCAATTTTGGATCTAAACATTTATATTCTTTAGTTACCTGTTTGATAACTAATTTGGAAGTTCCTCTAATATGTACATTTCACGAATTCATAGAAACCAATATTTCGAGACCAGGAATAAGAGCTTCATACTCTACTGCATTATTAGAACAATGATGTTTTATTTCAAACATCATTCGAGTAGGAAATCCTTTGGGTGAAATTATTAAAATTCCAATCCCTGATCCATTCTTATGTTTGGATCCATCGAAATATAACTTCCAAGGCTCTAAGCCTACATATACTGACTCTTCGATTGGAATTGGGGGATGATAAACTAAGAAATCAGCAATTACTTGTCCTTTCATTGATTTCAATGGGACAAATTTTAACGAAAGCTCAGTTAATGCTAATGCCCATTTTCCAATTCTACTGTGCAATATAGGTTTTAACAACATGTGCTTTATTACATCGAAATGAGAAATTACAAATACATCATAAGGTTTGACATAATACTTAACTTTAGTACAAAAAAAGTACAAACACAAACACAATTTTTCTATTGCACAGTATCTAGTTTCTGCATCATTGAGGACTCTACTTAAATAATAAACAACTTTTTCTACACCATTTTCGTCCTCTTAAGCCAACATACTTCCTATAGTGCCTTCTGAAGCAGAAATATTCAACTTCAAAGGTTTTCCTGGCAAATGAGGAGTCATAATCGGAGGAATTGTCAGATACCTCTTGATTTCCTCAAAGACTTGTTGATGTTCGTTTTCCCACTTGAAATTTTCTTCTTTTTTCAACTTCAATAAAGGAGAAAACGCTTTCGTCTTTCCTGATAAGTTCGAAATAAACCTTCGAAGAAAGTTTACTTTTCCCAGAAAAGACTGCAACTATTTCTTTGTAGTAGGTTGAGATTAGGGGTGTTCACATCCAATCCAATCCAATGCAAACCGCAAAAACCGAACCGAAAAACCGAAAACCGAATCAAACCGAAATCCAAAAAACCACAAACCGCAAAAAACCGAAATTTTTTATTGGATTGGATTGGTTTTCGGATCCTATGTTGAAAACCAATCCAATCCAATCCAAACCGAACTTATATATACATATATTATTACTTATAAAATAATTATATATTTATACTTGTATACATATATATTTATAAAAATACTTATACTAATATATTTTTTTATAATTTTATTATGTAATATTATGTTAATATTTCTATAAATATATCAATATAAAACTAGAAAGGTGTTTCAGAGTTTGCGTATGAGTGATTTGCCAACCCTTATTACATAGAGAGTTCACCTATTTATAGATTTCTAAGTCTAACGGCTAACTAACATACAATTGACACATAATCTAGCTCTATGTGTTGGCAGCATGCATGCTTGCCACGTTTTCTGCTAACCAGAAAACTGCTTCTGATCTTTGCACTTTTCAAAGTACTTCCATTGGGATGTTACCAGCTGTCTTTGATCAGCAAATTTCTTTAACTTCTAATAATTGTTTTCTTCTCTTTTCTGTTTTCTCGAACAGAGTCCTTCCTGATTCAGAAATCTGCTAAGTCTTCAAGAACCTTGTTTTCAATTTTCTGCCTTCTGTTTCCTCGAAAACTTACTTCCAGAATCTCGAAATCTTCTTCTGATTTCCCGACTTCATGTATTCAAAAACTTGCTTATAGAATCTTAAAATCCTCTTCTGAAATCTTGACTTCATGTACTCGAAAATTCTTTCTTCTTTGATACTCAGCTTTTTCTGTTGATACTTGAACCCACTAAGTACTTCTTGATTTCGATTTTCCAGAAGTCTTATGACTTCGTTTTCTAGAATCCTTATGACTTTGTTCTTTTCCAGAATCCCTTATGACTTCGATTTTCCAGAAGTCTTATGACTTTGATTTTCCAGAATCCTTATGATTTCGATTTTCCAAAATATCATTTGGCTTCGATTTTCTAGAATCCCTTTTGATTCTGATTTTCCAGAACTCCTGACTTTGGTTTTTCCAGAGTCTCTTTTGACTTCGATTTCTCGAAGTTCCTTTGTCTCTTTTTTCGAGTTTCTGAAGTTCCTTTTTAATGTTAACTTTAACAAATTTCTAAGTTATGAGATTCACTTCTCAAACTCGAATTTTAGAACTTGTAAGCTTTCTGGAAACTCGAATTCTGGAACTTGTAAGCTTTCTGGAAATTCTAAAAGTATAAATGACTTTCAAATTTGTGAAATTCGAACTAAGTGAATTTCAAATCCCAACAACTGTAGAACACAGTAAAGAACAAAAGAGGAATGAAGTGTTGAACTCAAAAGCACTATGCCGAAATAAATTTCATCATACTAAAAACGTCAAAAAAGCTACACAATAGCTCATAGGCATTAATTCGTCTCAAAATGGATATTTCTCAAGCGAGAAACCTTAGCACTATAAATAGGGGATGAAGAACAACATTTAAGAAGAACAACAAAGAAAACTGAAGTAAATGGTTGGATCACAAGAAGGGGGGTTGAATTGTGATTCTTTTAAAATTCTGCAATTTATCTTCTAATAAAATTCTGCTCAAGATAAATTCTTGGCTTTTATTAGAAGATGAATTTCCAAAAGGTGAATTGTAAGTGTAATGCTTATTATCCTGAAAGTAGGATTCCTTTGATGGAATCAATTTAGTTAACACTTACTTAGGTATTAAGTAGTTTTAAAATCTTTTTATGATCATGCAATAATCAAGAGTATAAGGGAAAGAAGAGAACACAAGGAATTTATACTGGTTCACCTTTTCCAACCAAAGGCTACATCCAGTCCCTACCTCAAGTAGGATTTTCTCACTAACCAAACTCAATTACAACCTTGGGTACAAACTACCACTAGTATTCTTTTCCCACAGCCTCTTCAGGCTTTTTGCAGAATCACCAAACACTTAGAAACAGATCCTGTCTTCCTGCAGTACTTTCTGCAGAAGCACGGATCCATAAATTTGCAGAACTTGTTTCTGCAGATTCCAACCTCTCACAGGCTCACACCAGAGCCTTTACAACCTCTCAAAAACTTCACCTAAACAGTCACTAGAGATTTTACAACCAACTGATCTCTCTGACCCAGTAGAAGCACAGAACTACTAAGGTAAAGTACACAAAGCTCACTAATTATAATCAGAGCAGCAGCAACAGCTTCTAGTGAGCAAAGCTCCCCCTCAACAACTTATATGAACTGATGAAAAAGAATCTGAGGAGAGAGAAAATGTTCCAGAAGCTTGCAATGTATGAACAGAGGCTTTCTTATGCTTCTGGAGATGAGGGGTGTGTCTCAATGTGAAGAGAGCACCTCCTTTTATAGGTGAAGAGCCTTGTAGCCGTTGGAGATCAGTTCAAATGGTCCAGCTGTGATGTATTAATCAATCCCTTTCAGGTACAACTGCAAAAGCTGACAGGTACAGCTGTCCAGTTGACTTCCTTTTGTGCTTCTGCAGAACTTGCTTCTGCAGACAGTAAAACTAGCTCATTTCTTCACCTATGCTTCTGTGGATAAGCTGAGGAAGATTTCTGGATTATTTCAAGTGTATGTTGACTTCTGTAACTCATCTAAATCATCAGAAGAATCATTTTCTTATTTTGCCTTAATCTGCTGCTTCTGCAGAGTTCATGTATATATGCTGCTTCTGCAGAATTCTGCTTCTGATGAACTGCAGTTGTTTCTCATGCTTCTGTGACTTATTTTGAGGTTCCATAGTTGATATGTCTTGAGAATAAAATGCTATTATTGCTTTCTTCTTGAGATTTTCTCTTTAAGTGAATCTTCCTTCTAATGTAGCTTCATTTGAAGTTCTTTAGAAGCTTCTTCGTGTTTCTGGAAGATATGAGAAGTGCTTGACAGCTTCTGAGTACTTTGAATGAGTCATTCTTAATTTGCTTATTTTAATGTCAAGCTGTCCTTCACAGATTTGTCTTTCTTTTCAATTTGTTGCTTCTGTTAGTTATCAAAATGAAGTTTCTCATGTTTCTCCTTCTGCAGAATGAGACCTGTTGCTTCTGGACACATTCTCAAATGAAATGATTAGTTCTCTTTGAAATCAGAATTATGCTAAGTTGCATTTGATTTAGTTGTCATGATTAAAACCACTTTAAGGGGATATTTGAACCTTACAATCTCCCCCTTTTTTATGATGACAACCTAATCAAGTTTTACTTAGATAATCCTGATTTTTTATACCAAACTCCCCCTGAATGTTTGCATTCATTTTGATAACAATGATAGTTGCAGATCATGTGATTTTAAAAAAAAACTGAATTTCAATTTGAATCAATCATTTGCAGCAAGTCATATTTGATTAATTTTATCATTTAATAAACTTATGAATATGCAACAATCAATACGCATCAAAAAACATCATTTGTCATTCATTCTTTTTAAAAAAACAGAATTACATCAGAATAATTATAAGATGATCACAGTCAGATCACAAAAAGAGATTAGCAAAATATCAGCCCAGCCCTAATCCCTAATATTAGCCTTAACAACCTAATACTACTTCTCCCCCTTTGTCATCAATCAAAAAAAATTCCTAAGGAAATGTATGGAGAGAAGCAGAATCATCATCTATCACTTGGATGGGGAGGAGTGGTCAGATGATGATGAGGTAGAAGGCTGAAGTAGATTCTGTGGGGGCTGAAACTGTGTGAAAGGCATGGGAGGAACTTGAGGTGCAAGGAAAGGAAGAACAAAGTTGTTTAACCAAAATTGATGTTGAGTGAACCTCTCTATCATTTCATTCACTGTATTCTGCAAGGTGTTCACATTGGAAAACAACTTCTTCATGT
This sequence comes from Sesbania bispinosa, assembly GCA_026901365.1. Taxonomy (NCBI): domain Eukaryota; kingdom Viridiplantae; phylum Streptophyta; class Magnoliopsida; order Fabales; family Fabaceae; genus Sesbania; species Sesbania bispinosa. Next base: position 1,002,098 of record QLOH01000382.1, read on the forward strand.
CAGATTTAACCTTCTGGATGTTCTTTTCCATAGACTTAGTAGGGGATACACTAGGTGGTGGTTCTGTAGAAGCAGCAGCAGCATCAGGCTGAGGAACAACATGCTCTTCAGTAGGTTCTTCTGGTGGCTTCTCACTGCTCAGTTGCTAAATGAATGTGTTCATAGATGAGATGGGAGGATAAGGCTGGGATGTTATCTATGATTGGTGCAGTAGCAGGTATTCCAGAATCCAAAATTGGAGAAGCAAGGAACTGATTCACCATATCAGTTCCAAAGGTACCTACAGAAGGAGCAGAAACAGTGGCTGTCTTCTGCATTTCTTCTTCTGCTTGCTTTTCTGCTTCTGGTGCTTCTTCAGTTGATTTTATAGGAGAGGGAATTGGATCAGGAGATGCAATCTGAGGTGAATGAGGAGAATATGGAGTACCTTGGGCAAGGTTAGCCAATGTGTCAACTGCCAGACCCTCTGCAGAAGCACTAATAGTTTCTTGGGAGTCTTCTTGCAAGGGTGCTTCTGTTGGTGGTGATTTGGGCTGAGAAACAGCTTCTTCATCTGAAATGGGATCTAAAGACAGTGAAGTGGAGGGTGAGGTTTTGGCAGACATCTCTGGAGTAGGAGAAGGAGAGGAAATCCTTAGGTTCTTGGTTGAGGGTTCTCCAGAAGCACTGATAGTGACACCTTTCCTCTTTCTGGAGAAGGTTTGCAATTTCTTCTTCTTTGTCGTAGGTGTTGTACTCTCCTCTTCCTCACTTGGACTGGAATAATCATGAGAAGGCTCAGGCTTCTTAATCAGCATCCTTTGCACATTTATCTTTCCAAAGAAGCTGCAGCTATCACTAGAAGCTTCATCTTCTAAGTGAATATTGTTAAGTCTGAAGATTCTTGTAAGAAGCATTCCATAGGGCAGATTGGCATTAGCTCTTTGGGGATTGGCAGAGGAACTCATGCTTCTGAGGATGAGGTAGGGTAAGGAGAATGGTTTACCAAGAAGGAGATGGTAGATAACCATTAGGTCTTGATCAGTGACTCTTTCTAGTGTCCCAGCTCTTGGCAAGATTGAATAACAGCAAAGTTTATGGAACATTCTGCAAATGGGAATGAGCTTGCTGGACAGAATTTTGGAAGAGGTTTGGTGACAGACTTTCTTCTTCACTTCTTCTTTGGTTATACCAGCAGCAGTGAACCAATCATCATACAGTTCATCATGATCACCCTCACATCCAATTGCTTCTGCAATGGTTTCAATAGTGACAACAAGAGTTGAACCTTTAATATCCACTACCAAGGAGTTTCCATCACTCCTGTATTGACTTGTAGAAGCATAGAATGCTTTTACAAGTCTGTCAAAATAGGTTCCTTCATCAACAGGTAATCTCCCCAGTCTTGCTTCTGGACAAAATGTCCAATGTCCCATCCACACTTTCTGATTTCCTTAAGGAGAAACATCTTCCCGGGAATGATAGCCTTCCATTCCCATTTCTCATTGAAGATTTTCAGCATCTCCTCATCTTCAAATAGGTCACAGTTGGAGTCCTGTGATGCTTCTGAAGGGTCACTTTCCTCCAAGTTTTCACTTAAGCTTTCCTTCTTCTTTTCATCAGCTTTGGGGTTTTCATTTTCATGAGAAGGAGCAGTTGTGTGAGTGACAGAAGGAGAGTCTATTTCTATAGGTTTATTTGGGTCATTTCCTATGGTTTTGAAAGCAGGGTCAGCTTTGCGCCTTTCAGACCTTCTAACATAAACTACAGGGGGAATTGGTTCTTTAGGGATATCTTTAGAGGGAGGCAATGGTGTAGTGGGAAGTTTTGAAGGTGTTGGGTCAGGTTGAGGTTCAGAAGTCGGTGGTTCAGAAGGAACAGAGATCGGTTCTGTGGAATGGTTAGAAACAGAGGGTTCATCAGCAGGGGAGAGAGCTGCTTCTGGTTCTTCATAGGGCACAATCTCATTGCCCAGTACGATAAAATCTTCAGATTCTGTGGAGGAATGATCTTTCTTTTCCATAGCTATTTGCTTAATTCTCATGATGAGTGACGAACTTAAAAACAGAGAGAGAGGAGAGTGGCAGAATCTGAGAATGAAAGGTTTGAGTTTGAGAAGGATAGAGTGATGGTTTTCTTCTAGCTAAGAGACACTCCTAAATAGTAGAACATGACTAGCTGTTGCTTTTGACAGTGGAAGAGGGAGAGAGAAAGTTCAGGCCGTGCGCGCAATTTTTTAGAAAACTGGTTTTTTATCCAACGGTCATAAGCTTTAAATTTCCTTAATCATGCAACAACCACCCTGCACCTTTTTAGCTAGAGACAAAAGTCAGCTTTCTTTATTCCCTTTGTAGCTCACAAAAAGGCTCATAGGTGCAGTTTTGACTTTGCCTAGAATGGATAATTTGCACTAAGCTTTGACAGGAAGATTTCCTAGGATATGTGATATGACTAACCTATGATTATTAGTCAACAATCACTATTGTCACGTTTTTCTAGCTAAGCTATTGAGCAGAAGCATTTTGACACAGTCCTTTGAAGAAGGATAACTGCAGAAGCTAAGATTTTATCTTCTGCAGAAGGTGAATATTTTCTTGCACCTTTTTAAGACAGATTCTGCAGAAGGTAGAGTGTTTTCATGAACTATCTTAGGCTAGTTTCTGCAGAAGGTGAAAAATTATTTTTCACACTTCAGATGCAGCACATACTACTGTATCTATTACAGTCTTGTGCTTCTGCAGACAAATATGCTTCTGTGAAAGTATCAGGTATCAAAAACATACAGATTTTAATCCACACATCAATCATCAAGGCACTTCATATTAATTTTATTTCTAAGAAACACAAATCTATCTTCCACAAGAGGTTTTGTGAATATATCAGCAAATTGAAGCTTGGTTTCAATAAATTTTAGTTCAATATTATGCTTCTGGACATGATCTCTAATGAAATGATGTTTAATGTCAATGTGCTTAGATCTAGAATGCTGGATTGGATTCTTAGACAAGTTAATTGCACTAGTATTATCATAGAATATAGGGATATTAGTGTACCTCAAGCAATAATCCTCCCATTTGGTGCTTAATCCAAAGCATTTGAGAACAACAGCTTGCTGCTGATATATATTCTGCTTCTGTGGTGGACAAGGCTATTGTGGGCTGCTTCTTGCAAGACCAAGAGATTAATGATTCTCCAAGAAATTGGCAGCTTCCACTAGTACTTTTTCTGTCCAATTTATCTCCAGCATAATCAGCATCACAATAACCTGTGAGCTCAAAATCTGTTTCTTTCTTGTACCATAATCCAAGACTTGTAGTTCCAGCAAGATATCTAATAATTCTTTTTATAGCTGCAACATGTGATTCTTTGGGACAAGATTGAAATCTTGCACATAGACTTACAGAATATAGAATGTCAGGTCTACTTGCAGTTAAATATAATAGAGATCCTATCATACCTCTGTATTCCTTTTCAGAAACATGTTTACCATTTTCATCCATATTTAAATCAGCAGAAGGATGCATAGGTGTCCCCATGGATTTTGAACCTTCCATTTTGTATTTCTTTAAAAGATCTCTAGTGTATTTTTCTTGATTTATAAAGATACCATGCTTCTCTTGTCTGATTTGAAGTCCTAGGAAGAACTTCAATTCACCCATGAGACTCATTTCAAATTCACCTTTCATAAGATCAGAAAATTCTTCACACATTTTCAAGTTAGTAGATCCAAATATTATATCATCAACATAAATTTGAACAATGAGAAGATCCTTATTGAAAGTTTTTCTGAAAAGTGTAGTATCAATTTGACCTCTTGAAAATTTATTTTGTAAAGGAATGTGCTTAGTCTTTCATACCAAGCTCTAGGAGCTTGTTTGTTTTTAAATGCAGCAAAAGCAAGAAGGATTCTAATAGCTTCTAATCTAGCTACTGGAGCAAAAGTTTCATCAAAATCAATACCTTCTTGTTGGTTGTAGCCTTGAGCTACTAACCTTGCTTTGTTTCTAATAACTTTACCTTCTTCATTCATTTTGTTTCTGAATACCCATTTAGTGCCAATTATGGTGTGATTGTTTGGTTGAGGCACAAGTGTCCAAACTTTGTTTTTCTCAAATGGTCTAGTTCTTCTTTCATGGCTTCAACCCATGATTCTTCATCAAGTGCTTCTTGTACATTCTTTGGCTCAACTTGAGAGAGAAAGCAGTGTCATTTGTTCCTGTTAATTGTCTTCTTGTTCTTACTCCTTCCTCAACATTTCCATTATTACTTGGTTATGTGGATGGTAAGTCACAGATTTCCAGCTTCTGGGCAGATTCTGCTTCTGACACAGAATCTTCTCCAGAAGCACCTACTGCTTCTGTAGGATCTGCAGCTTCTGCAGATTCTGCAGCCTTTTCTGTAGAGCTGTGATTTTCAGAAGGCAAATTCTTTGGCTGACTTTCATCATCAGAATCTTGCTTGTCACATGATTGAGAAGGAGGTTAGCATCATTGAAAATAATATGCATGCTTTCTTCTATTGTCTGATTCTTGAGATTATAGATTCTATATGCTTTTGAAGTGATAGAATATCCAAGAAATATTCCCTTTTCAGATTTAGCACCAAATTTCTCAAGGTTATCCTTATTGTTTAATATGTAACATTCACTTCCAAATATGTGAAAATAAGCAATGTTGGGTTTTCTTCCTTTCAATAGTTCATATGGAGTTTTATTAAGGATGCTTCTGATAGAAACTCTGTTAAGTATGTAGCATGCAGTGGAGAACAGCCTCTCCCCAAATATTTTTGAATTCCACTATCACTTAACATAGTTCTTGCCATTTCTTGGAGGGTTCTATTCTTCCTTTCTACAACTCCATTTTGTTGTGGAGTTCTAGGACAGGAGAAGTTGTGGGAAATTCCATTTTCATCAAAATAGTTTTTGAAAAAGTAGTTTTCAAATTCCCCTCCATGGTCACTTCTTACAGAAGCTACCTTTTGGTTTCTTTCTTTCATTTTGAACATTCTTTAGAAAGATCTTGAAAGATTCAAAGTTTCATCCTTAGTAGTTAAGAACAAAACCCATGTGAACCTAGATAATCATCTACTATCACAAGCCCATATTTCTTTCCTCCCAAGCTAGGTGTTTTAGTAGGACCAAAAAGATCAATATGTAATAACTCTAGTGTTCTTTTGGTGGTTATTATATTTTTAGGATGAAAGCTAGATTTGGTATGTTTTTCCTTTTCACATGCTTCACACATTTTGTCTTTATCAAATCTTAGTTTGGTAATCCTTTGACAAGTTCTAGTTTGGATAACTTAGAAATGGACTTCATGTTTAAGTGACCTACTTTTCTATGCCCAAATCCATTTTTCATTTTCAAAAGAAGCAAGACAGGTTTGATGTGGGAGTTCCTCTAGACTTATGCTATATAGATTCTTGCTTCTAATGCCTGAACAATATCCTTTTAGTAGATGATTCTCTAATCTCACAAATGTAGGTTGAACATAACTTCATAACCACTATCACATAATGACTGATGCTAAGAAGATTATGTTTTAACCCTTTCACATAATATACATTATTAATTTGGGTAGAACCTTCCATACCTATCTTTCCAATACCTTTGATTTGAGCCTTGTTGTTGTCTCCAAATGTTACTGTTCCACCTTCCATCATGTGTAGTTGAGTGAATTTGCTTTTGTTTCCAGTCATGTGTCTGGAGCATCCACTGTCCAAGAACCATAGCTCTTTCTTCTTGGATCCTCTTTGTTTGTCCCTACATCAGAGAACAACAATGATTTAGGTACCCAAATTTTCTTGGGTCCTGTGATGTTAGATACCTTTCTTCCGGTACTCTTATTCCTTCTGTAACAGTTTTGGTCATAATGTCCAAATCTGTTACAACCAAGAGCAATGAGGAGGTTTCCTTTTGGCTGGGACAAACACTGTTTTGTGTGTTTTTGTCTAAAGTAAATCCTAATCCTCTTTTATCAGTAGTTTTCCCTACTATTTCCTATTAGTTGATTTAGGTTATGAGTGTTGTTAACAAATTTACACAAATCATTTTGAAGTTCATCAATCTTCTTCTGCAGAAGCATATTTCCTTCTGCAGTTCTGCAGTTTTCTCTGCTTCTTCTGCAGAGTTGCTTCTTACAGTTTTGATTTGTTCAGATAACTTAGATTGAGATTGTTGAAGACAGTAGTTGGTTTTTATTAACCTATTATTATCTTCTCTAAGTTTATCATTTTCTTCTTTAGATTTTACTAATTGTTCTTTAAGAATCACATTTTTGTGCAAGTGTGTGTGGGTCAGATAACAATTTCAAAAGCATCTTCAAGTTCTTTATATGCAGAAGGAGTATAGGTAATTACCTCTTCTTCATTTTCTCCACAGCCATAAATCACAGATGTGCAGCTTCTGCTTCATCTTCTTCTTCTGTAGAGCTTTCAGAATCATGGCCTTCTTCTTTTGGAATGGCCTGATTCTTTCTGTGTGACATTCTGCCTTGATATGTCCTGGTTTTGTTGCATTCATAGAAAATTATAGGACCTTTACTTACTACGTTTTTCTGTCCTTTTGGTCCTTCCTTCTTGAAATTGAAAATTTCTTCCCTTTTCCCTTTTTTCTTCTGATTAGCCTTTGTATTCTTTTGATATGAATCCAGTTCAGCATCATTTTCCAGAAGATGAAGATTCTCCTTATGAAGTTTATCTTCTGCAGAAGCACTTCTTCTGGATGTGTTTGCTTTTAGAGCTATTGATTTGTCCTTTCTTGGCAATTCATCCTGAGTTCTTGTTCATGGCTTTTAAGAGACCAGAAGCTCATCCAGCTTAAGTACTGCTAGATCCTTTGCTTACTGTATAGCTGTGACTTTTGGTCTCCATATTCTTGGAGACTCCTTAGTATTTTTCTTACTTGTTCTTGGTTAGAATAGCTTTTTCCAAGAGATTTTAAATCATTTATAATGACAGTAAATCTACTGAACATTTCATCTATAGATTCATGTTCAATCATGTTAACATTTCATATTGATGAATAAAATGTTGATTTAGATTCTTTTACTTGGTCTGTACCTTCATGAGCAATTCTTAAGGTATCCCATATTTCTTTTGTTGTATTGCATCTAGCAACTTTATCATATTCACTTCTACTTAATGCACAAAGAAGAAGAATTTAGCTTTAGAGTTTAGAAGATACCTTTGTTTGTCATCTTGTGTCCATTCTTCTCTAGGTTTTGGTTTTGGTGCTTCTTCAACAACTTCAAAGTCACCTTCTGTGAAAGGGCCAGAACTCTGGTTCTTTTTGCAGTAGGAATGAAGTTCCCCTTTTCTATTATATCCCATAGATCAATATCTTGAGATTCTAAAAACAGTTTCATTCTGTCCTTCCAATAGTAATAGTCTTTTCCATTAAATGCTGGTGGTCTATTTATTGATGATCCTTCTGGAATGAACATTGCAGCTCCATGGTTTGCCATTTCCTTGATCTTTTTCCTCTCTCACTGTTAAGTGAGTTCAACCCAAGAGGCAAGCTCTGGTACCAATTGAAGTAAATGGTTGGATCACAAGAACGGGGGTTGAATTGTGATTCTTTTAAAATTCTGCAATTTATCTTCTAATAAAATTCTGCTCAAGATAAATTCTTGGCTTTTATTAGAAGATGAATTTCCAAAAGGTGAATTGTAAGTGTAATGCTTATTATGCTGAAAGTAGGATTCCTTTGATGGAATCAATTTAGTTAACACTTACTTAGGTATTAAGTAGTTTTAAATCTTTTTATGATCATGCAATAATCAAGAGTATAAGGGAAAGAAGAGAACACAAGGAATTTATACTGGTTCACCTTTTCCAACCAAAGGCTACATCCAGTCCCTACCTCAAGTAGGATTTTCTCACTAACCAAACTCAATTACAACCTTGGGTACAAACTACCACTAGTATTCTTTTCCCACAGCCTCTTCAGGCTTTTTTGCAAATCACCAAACACTTAGAAACAGATCCTGTCTTCCTGCAGTACTTTCTGCAGAAGCACGGATCTTGAAATCTGCAGAACTTGTTTCTGCAGATTCCAACCTCTCACAGGCTCACACCAGAGCCTTTACAACCTCTCAAAAACTTCACCTAAACGTCACTAGAGATTTTACAACCAACTGATCTCTCTGACCCAGTAGAAGCGCAAACTACTAAGGTAAAGTACACAAAGCTCACTAATTATAATCAGAGCAGCAGCAACAGCTTCTAGTGAGCAAAGCTCCCCCTCAACAACTTATATGAACTGATGAAAAAGAATCTGAGGAGAGAGAAAATGTTCCAGAAGCTTGCAATGTATGAACAGAGGCTTTCTTATGCTTCTGGAGATGAGAGGTGTGTCTCAATGTGAAGAGCACCTCCTTTTATAGGTGAGGAGCCTTGTAGCCGTTGGAGATCAGTTCAAATGGTCCAGCTGTGATGTATTGATCAATCCCTTTCAGGTACAGCTGCAAAAGCTGACAGGTACACTGTCCAGTTGACTGCCTTTTGTGCTTCTGCAGAACTTGCTTCTGCAGACAGCAAAACTAGCTCATTTCTTCACCTATGCTTCTGTGGATAAGCTGAGGAAGATTTCTGGATTATTTCAAGTGTATGTTGACTTATGTAACTCAGCTAAATCATTAAAAGATCATTTTCTTATTTTGCCTTAATCTGCCGCTTCTGCAGAGTTCATGTATATATGATGCTGCTTCTGCAGAATTCTGCTTCTGATGAACTGCAGTTGTTTTCTCATGCTTCTGTGACTTATTTTGAGGTTCCATAGTTGATATGTCTTGAGAATAAAATGCTATTATTGCTTTCTTCTTGAGATTTTCTCTTTAAGTGAATCTTCCTTCTAATGTAGCTTCATTTGAAGTTCTTTAGAAGCTTCTTCATGTTTCTGGAAGATATGAGAAGTGCTTGACAGCTTCTGAGTACTTTGAATGAGTCATTCTTAATTTGCTTATTTTAATGTCAAGCTGTCCTTCACAGATTTGTCTTTCTTTTCAATTTGTTGCTTCTGTTAGTTATCAAAATGAAGTTTCTCATGTTTTCTCCTTCTGCAGAATGAGACCTGTTGCTTTTGGACACATTCTCAAATGAAATGATTAGTTCTCTTTGAAATCAGAATTATGCTAAGTGCATTTGATTTGGTTGTCATGATTAAAACCACTTTGAGGGGATATTTGAACCTTACAATTAGTATATTACGGAATCCTTATCCGCCTACATTCAAGTTTAAATTCAAATTATATAATTAAATCTTATCCTAAATTTGTATTGATTCTTACCCTTAATCCTTGTGATCTCATTATCCCTATTTAAAATCTGATCTTAATTTAAAATACTAAACCATCTCTCATCTCCTAAGATTGTCCTTATTAATCCTGATATTATTTTATTAATATTACTATATTTATAACAATTAATGTTATTTGCAACCTTATGATTTATCTCTTAATAATATTATTATATTCAACACGACCATATATGATTAAGATCCTAATAATCTGACGCCTCTCCTATTATTTATAATATTATATCATTATTATCTCATAAATACAGGTATATTAATATTTGCTATTATTATTACGTACTTCTATTTTTACAGCTAACGTCATCTAAATATAATTATCGTATTTAAATTATATTTCTAATTTTCTAAATTTTAGGATGTTACATAGCGCAGGGTGAAGCGCAGCTTCCAGAGACTCAATTAGCAACAGTAATTGCTGCGCTTCACCCTGGGCTATAGCGCAGGATGAAGCGCAGACTCCAGTGAATCCCTGTATCTGTTGTTCCTACCTAATTTCATGCAATTTTTAATATACATCCTCATTTTAACAGTTTCCTATCTTATCAGGTAATTACTAAGACTCAAATTACTGAAATAAAATTTAAATTTAAATTTAAAAACTTACAAACACTGGATTGCCTCCCAGGAAGCGCTTGTTTAACGTCTTTAGCTCGACGCCTGTACTAGAACTTCCTTTAAGGTGGCCTCAAATGGATGATGATGTTGGTCTCTGTGCCAGTCCTTCCTTTTAATTCCATCCTCCTTGTCAATTAGTGACTCTTCCTTCATTGTCACTATCCTCCTTTGTGTCTGATGTTGATTTTCTCCTCTTTTTAAATTTAAATTCCCAGATTCTCTGGGTCTTTAACTTTCATTCTTGCTTCCTCAGAAATCCGGAGCCTTTTGATTTTTTAGAGCTTTGGGGAGTGGTTTTGTCTCTTAGAGGTATTCCTCTATCAATTTGAAACACTATTGTTTCATCTTTTGCAGTTATTGTATACTCCCCATGATCAACATCGATGATATTTTCTTTCCAACCTTCATGAATGGTCTTCCCAATATAAGGGGGACTTCAGTATCCTCCCTTGCTGTATCTGCAACATGAAATCCACTGTATATGCAAATTTATCTACTCTTACCTCGACATCCTCGAGTATTCTATGTATGCTCTGAGCAGATTGGTTTGCAAACAGAAGTTGCACTTAGCAGGCTTGACCTTCACATTACTCAACTTATTAAAATAAGATAGCGGCATCATATTGATGCTCGCTCCAAGATCAAGTAAGGCAGAAGTTGAGGGTAGGTTACCAATAGATAAGGGTATAGTAAACTTACCTGGGTCAAGCGACTTACTTGTTACCAAGACCTTTTCTTCATCAGGGTCTTCTATTTGCTGGTTGCTTTCTCCTCATCTTGAAGAACTGCTTCCTCTTGAAGTGCTTGTTCTTCAAAGATGGGTTCTTCTTCTACAGGACTCTCCTCCTCTGACATGTCACCATCAGTAGTGATCATGCTGCACTGTACCTTTGGGTTTATTTATGTAACAGCTGAGAAGTTGTTGTCTATATTCTGCCATTTCTGTTGCCAGTTGACCCACTTGATTCTCTAGGGTCTTGATAGATGCCTCGGTGGTTGTTTTGAATCCAGAAAATCCCTGTACCAAGGTATCAATCTTTGACTCCAAAGAATTAAGCTTGTCATGAGTTGACGACTGTTGTTGGTATGGTGGTTGCCTTCCTCCATTCTGGTTCCAACCAGAGTTAGCTTGGTTGCTTCTCCATCCTTGATTGTACTGGTTATTATTGGAGAAGTTTCCTGGCCTTCCCTGATTCCCCATAAAATTTACCTGCTCAGGCTGTGCTTCTTGAACTGTGCATTGACCATTAGGATGGTCTCCTCCACAAAAGTCCAAGCCAATGGTTGGGTAGGAACAGGTGGTGAGTAGACAGCTTTCAATTGTTGGGGAAGTTCCTTCAAGGTCTCAGTCAATGCTTCTATTTGTCTTTTGATTAGCTTGTTTTCTGCTAATAGAGCATCATTCTGATTCAATTCCAACATCCCCTTTGGCAGTTGTGCAGTCTGTCTTCCACTTGAAGCTTGTTGATCATTAGTGGCCAAGTTGTTGATTATCTGCAAGGCTTGATCAACATTAGCGGATAAGATCGTTCCTCCCGCTGCAGCATCTATAATAGATTTGGATTCAGGACGCAACCCCTTACAGAACATATTAAGTTGGGCTATGTCTTCGAATCCATGGTTAGGACATTTGCGCAGCAAGGATTTAAATCTCTCCCAGGCTTCATAGAGTGGCTCATCATCCTTTTGTCTGAAGGTTGAGATCTCTGCTTTGGCTTCTATCAACTTTCCAGATGGAAAGAATCTAGTCAAAAACTTTTCTTCAACCACACCCCAGCTAGTCAGACTCTGGTTTGGGTGTGACTGCAGCCATTCTTTCGCTTTTCCTATCAAAGAGAAAAGAAATAAACGTAAGTACACAGATTCTAACCTTTTCATCATTAAAACCCATAGTGCCTATCAGTTCATAGAAGTTAGAAAGATGAATATTTGGATTCTTATGATCCAATCCTGCAAACTGATGTGCTAATCAATTCAGATGTGAAGTCTTCAACTCTAGGGTCCTCGCATTTTGTGGCACGACAATGCTAGAGTGGTATCTTGGTCCTTGATGGGAGACGTAGTCTCCTAAGGTTCTTCGAACTGGTGGCTCCTCGCCATCTCTTTATTTTCTTCTACAAATAACCTTCTCCTCCTCCTCCTTGAGTTTCTACCTCTGTTTCGGCGAGACGTCCTGTCAATTTCCGGTCGAATAGCAGTTGATTAGGAGTCGCCTGACCTCGTAAAAGCATAAACAAGAACTTGGAAAAGGGTAAGTGTGGAAGATAGATTTAAAATTTGTTTTTGTTTTTTTTTTATAATTTTTTTTATAAAAGAAAGCAATAAATTCCTAAAAAAAGAAAAACAGTTAATAACTAAAATAAAATAAACTTGATAAACAGACCTCAGGTTCTACAAAATAGAATCGATCGGCAACGACGCCAAAATACTTGATGGAATCCGGCAAGCGAACCACAATCTAGCAGTATAATAGTAAGTAAGAGTTATCGTATCCAGGGGAACAGTTATTTCTGTAGAACGAAATCGGGTTTATCAAGGGAGAACACAGTTTATAGAATGAAATCGTTAGATAGTAAGAAAAGAGACATTAATTTAGATTAGAAAGGTAGAGTTAGAGATACTTTACTTGGACTGGGATTGGGTTTCATCTCATCACACCCATTATGCATATAAAGACTACTTATTTATGTTGGTATACTCTATAAAATATGTAGACAAACTTTATTGCTAAGACCCCGAGTTACCAGCAGCCTCACCCACTCAAAGGTAATCCATGCAGGCTCTCCCAGGTGTAACATCCTAAAATTTATTAGGATAAATATTAATTAAATAGATTAATTAAATAATAATTAATTTAAAAGAAATAAATAATAGGAGTGTCATGAGTATATTATTATTAGTTTTATTTGAAAATAGAATAAGGGGTGAGAATGGGCTCAAGCCCAATTAGTTATTATGTAAGGAGGGGTAAGAGCACCTTAATCCTTATTCGTATCATTCGTCAGAAAGCGAAAGGCTAAGGAGGGGAGAACCAAAGTCTCAAAGAGAGCTGCTGAGGAGTGAAAGTCAAGATCCAAGAAAGACTTCATCGTTGTGATCAAAGCTTCGTTTAAGGTACGGTGGGGGAGAGGGTATTGTCTGTATATGCATGTAGGGATTTTGGGTAGTGAGGGCAACCATAAGATCCTCCAAAGGATCTAAAATTCGTATGGATTTCTGTGGTAAATAAACATGAACGATGTATTATGTTAATTGATGATGTGTGGATGTATCTTGATGGTTGATTGAATGAAATTGAGTATGATATTGAGAATATTGAAAGAGTGATGATTAGGGATTGAAAATTGGGGATTTTGATGAATTGATGTTCTGTGAAATTGATTGATGATTTCTGTGTATTGCTGTTTTAAGGTATGAATGATGATTACGAAAAAGATTTATTAGGGATTGTTTGGAAGGGTTTGGATGTGTTAGAAATCGTGAAATCTGCGATCTGCGTCGCAGGTAATCGATTACCAGGAGTGGTAATCGATTACCAGGGAGTTCTGGGCACCAGGGAGTGATTTTGGGGTGCTGGTAATCGATTACAAGGGGTCTGCAATCGATTACCAGAGATTGAGTTGCTTGTAATCGATTACAGCAATGTGGTAATCGATTACCAAGATTTTGACAACTTTCTCTCCTGAGAAAGAATGGGTCGGTTAAGGGTGCAAACGGGCTCGGAACCCTATCATATTACATATCAAATTGAAGCCCAGGATCTTAACTTTCTAATAGAAGTGGAATCACTTTAATTGGACACCTATAACTCTAGATATTTCCAAATTAGTGAACCAAGGTCATTAAGCTTAAAGTTTGAAGACTCCAAAATTGAGTAACGGCCTCTGGTAATTGATTACGGTTGTGTGGTAATTGATTACTAGGTTATATTGTGTTGAGGATGTTGTTTTGATGATGTTTGATGATGTTGATTGATGGTGCTTTAAATGAGTATGATGTTAATGATTGATGATGTTTGACGATGTTTTACGATGATTATGATGATGTATGATGTGGATGTAATAGTGTATATCACTTATAATGATGATGTTGATGATGAGCATGATGATGTATGATGTTGATGTAATAGTGTATATCACTTATAATGATGATGTTGATGATGAGCATGATGATGCATGATGATGATGTAATAGTGTATATCACTTGTAATGATGGTGTTGATGATGAGCATGATGATGTATGATGTTGATGTAATAGTGTATATCACTTTGTAATGATGATGTTTGATGATGAGCATGATGATGCATGATGATGATGATTTATGATGATGGTGTATATCACCTTTTGATGATGATGTTACCTAAGTTGTGCGGGCCCATAGAGGGGGTACAACTTAGGAGAGATGCCATGAGCATATATATGAGACCTGGATTGTGCGGGCCCATAGAGGGGTACAATTCGGGAAGTGAACTGAGTTGTGCGGGCCCATAGAGGGGGTACAAACCTATCAGATAGTGTGTGGTGACACCGATAGACTATCTTGGTACTAACTAGAGTGATTGACGAGGTGCGCCCATGTGTGGAGTTCCAAGTCTGACCTTGGGTAGACGATGAGAGGAGTATAGATGTAATGATGCTTTGAGTATGATGATATATATAAATGATGAATGATGATATTGAGTATGATGATAAATGTATGATGTATGATGATAATGAGTATGATGCTATATGCATGATGTAATGATGAGAATGAGTATGATGCTAGATGAATGATGTATGATGAATAAGAGTGTGATGTTATATAAATGATGTTATGATGGTATTGAATATGATGATATGAAAGATGCTATGATGACGAGTTTGGGTGAATGTGTGACATAGATACATGTTATTATAGATGATTGATTAGATGTGAGTTTTAGTTGAATGTGATTATTGATGATGATGATTGATGTAATAATGGCATGATGTAATGATGTTGTGGGTGAGGATGGGTATTCTCTATGTGTGTGTATAAGTAGTATTCCTTTTCCTCACCGTTTTCTGTGGATATATTTTACAGGCGTTGATGAGGACACGACTGGTGTCGATTATGATTAAAAGGGTATGCTCTGATAGATGTGACCTCAGGGCGTATTTGGGGAGTTTTATATGTTTCTAGATTAGGAGTATTGTTTATGAACTTTTTGGATGCCTTGTATGGCAGTAGACTATTAGTAATTTTATGTTTCAGAGATTCCGCTGCTTTACATTGAGTTATATTTGAAAGTTTTATTTCTTTTAATAAGACGTTTTCGAACCATGAGATTTAATAAAGAACGATTGTGAACCTTTTTACCTATCGTAGGGCTTTCCCTTTTCTAAACTTCGATTTCTAAACATATAAGAGTATGGGGTAGAAGGGTGTCACACCATGCGACAGACTTACCCTCGGCTTATTTTGTTCTCTTTTTTCCGTTTGTTAAAGAATTAATTGAAAAGCGTGGCCTACTAACTGAATATACCTTCGCTCAAGTATTGTCACTACCCTTACTCATTAGATATACTCACCTCTCGCTTCCAGGACTGACAATCAATTAACCCTTTACTATCGTTACTAAGCCCTAATGGTCGAATGCCCCTTCGCCTAGAGTACTCACACTACCCCTCGCTCATTATTAAACATCCCTTTTCAGTTTCATAGTAACGAGTCTCCTTATTCAATCAGAGTTTGGGTTTCCTAAGTATCGGCTCCCCCATTCTCGCTCCTAGTTAATAACGTGAATTAATAACTAGCCTATAACTCCAGACGCAAGCGTGGGAATTAGGAATAAACACAGAATAAGAATACCACGATTATAGATAGGGACCTTATTGACACAATAATATAGCATTTTATACACTCAAGGATAGAATTGATTACATCCAATCCCACTGAAGAGTTAACTACACAAGGTAGCCATACAAACTGCTGAAGATGTCGTCACCATCTTCAATCCTCGTGAAGCACTTCTCCTCTCCTACTCTAAAATTAGCTAGAATAATAGTAGACTAACAATAATTATCTATTCCTTCGCTAGCTAACTCCTAAGACTGACGCAAAAGGTTTCTATGTATAGATAAGGAAGAACAAAGCAAATATGGGAAGAGATCCTTTTAAAAACGGTAACTTGGGACGATCTTCGTACTCTGCGCTTCAGGCTGCGCTATAGCGCGGGTTGTAGCGCAGCTTCCAGAGAGTTGCGCTTCACCTGCGCTATAGCGCGGGGTGAAGCGCAGCTAACGCCTGCAGCTCCCAATTTCCTCTTTTAAATGATTGATCTCTCCCGGAGACTGGTTTTCGCTTGATTGTTCTTCCTTGTTTCCCTTTATTTCTTGATGTCTTTGTATTTATTGAGCAATCCTGGTTTATTTGGGAAGCTTGTCTGCAAAATCCTTGATTGATTGACTCTATCTCCTCATTGATGAATTAAATCTTCTCTAAATCTTCATTTAATTGTCTTCAATCAATCTCCAAGCTTGCATAAATCCTCCTCATTTAATGCTATTTATTTTCTGAATTTAATTCTTGCAATAATCCTGCAAAAATCAGCAATAAATCTATTAAAATAGCATCAAATTCAAAACTAGGATTAATAAATACAAATTATTAAATATTAAATAAAAAGGGATATAAATAGGGCAAATTTACCATTTTAACCTTGATAAGTGAAATAAAATATATACTAAATTAACTATTCCTGGGTCAAATAGCAATTGATTTTTGGGAGACATGTCCTTGCAAGAGCAAAAATCAAGAACTTGTACAAGGGTGAGAAAAAAAAAATAATAAGAATTAAAATAAAATAAAATATTCCTAAAAATCCTAAGAATATAAAATAAAATATATGTACAACTTGATGAATTTTTCCATTTAGAAGTCATTTAACATTTACTCCACTTGGGGTGGTTGAACAGAGAATGTTGAGAATGACTCTTTGAAATTTGTCCCCTTTTTTCTCTCTCTATTTAGACATTTCTCTCAATTAATCTTGAGACACCTGTTTTTTAAAAGAGCACTATTCAGAAAGCTCAAACAAATGTTAGCTCAGGAGAGTGGAACAAAAAATTATCTTTTTTTTATAATTAATAATAAATATTTTTTTAAAAAATAATAATAAAAAACGAAAATAATAATAATAATTTTTTTCAAAATGATAATATAATATATAAAATAATAATACTAATAATAATAATTTTTTTTTCAAAATAATAATAAATAATAATAAATAAAATTAAAATAACTTATCCTTTGTCTCCTTTCCTTGTTTCTACTTTTTCTTCCTTGATGTCCTTCCTATTTCTCGCTTCAAGTTGTAATTGATCGAGGGACACCTGGCTTCTCAAAAACATAAACAAGAAAATAGTGTTATCTCTAACATTCTTGTTTGATACGTTAAACAGAAAATCAGTCAAGCTTAATTACCATTTTTGCATTTGTGCACTAGACTTGTGGTTTTCTCAATCGCAAAAGAAAAAAAAATTGTAAGAAACTATTTTGCCAACTCCATACGGTAAAAAAAAATTTTGTTCGTTGTTGTTTATGTAAAAAATTGTTTCAATTTTTTTAAATTTCTATCATATCAAATTACTTGTTTCTTTCTTCTGAAATGAGATTTTAAGCGCAGGACACCAAAGATCCATTAATTAATCATTCAATTAATTGGTTCTTATCAGTTTCTTTGCAGTTAACAATCTGCAAAATTGATATTCCTATGAGCAGATTTAAAGGCAAATGTTGATGATGAACCTAAGCCCATTACCTAATTAATCACGAGTCTTAATCAGTATCACGTGAAAACAGTAAGACAAATAAACAAATAATTAAATTGCTGAACTTTGCAACTATATTTGTATATATCTATTATAAAAACGGCAGGCCAATAAAGTGTTCTGTTGAACCATTTCACATGGCACCCTGATCCTTGATTATAGCTTGGATGATGAATTAAAAATTGTTACTTCTTATGCCTTAAATATTATAATCAATATTAATTAGAAATTAAGTTCACCCAAATAACCAATCACATAGGTTTGATTGATAAAAGTAAAATGATAAATATGTTTTAAGTCATCACTGATCACGTGGATTAGCCGTAAGGGGTTGATCCAGCTTAACCAATGACCTCAAGTACTCGAAGAGAGAGCTTTGTTTTAATACTCAATTTGTTCAATCACCTGTAATGAAAATGATTTAAGAATTGAATAACACATCATCTCATCCAGTCATATTTCATTTAGGGTTTTATTAAAGTCATATTTCATTTAGGATTTTATTAAATGTAACAGAATTATTAATTTAAAATAGAAATCAATCATAATTACCATTTACTGTGTTGAAATTGTAAAAAAATCTAATATGTGTCTACTAATTACCAAATCATTTTCATTAAAGGTTGGGTAAGTTGACACATAAATCCGTTTATCATTTAAGCATCAAAGTTAATTAATGATATTAAGGGGAACTGAATTTACGTGATTTCAAAACATAAGGGCCTATTGATTTGCATTTTCGTTTCCTGTTTCTATTTTCTGTTTCCTGTTTTCTGGAATTTTACAAAGGAAAAACTGGAAATACTGGAAATAAAATTTGCTATTTCCAATTTTTCTTTTGTAAAATTCCAGAAAACAGGAAATAGAATGAAAACAGAAAACGTTTCCTCAAACCAAACAGGCCCTAAGAGACTCAAACTAACGGTTTTACACTTTAAGGACTAAAACCAAATTCAAATCATATTTTAAAAACATATTTAACCCAAAGTAAAATTAATGTTAAAGTTAAGCATGACAACCGATCATTTCATTCTTTTATTTATTTTGTTATTACTATCACTAATATAGTATCCTGGTTAAGTCATATTTCAATTAACCTAGCATTAAGGACACTGCTTCTGAATTAAGATATTTATGCATGAAAACAAAGTGTTAGGTTAAGGTACGGTACACAAGTGTGGTAACCTGCTATAGCAGGTTTCCATGAATTTTAATATTTTGCAAATAAGCCCTTCGAGTATTATTATATTATAAAATAGATTATTCTTTTTGTATAATAAATTTTAATATTTTAATTAAATTCAACGTGTTTCTATTACACTGATTTCTTTAACTTGATACCATTTTTTAGTCTCTCCTTAAAATAAATTTTTATAAAATTTTTCATAATGTTTTAATTGATTTTTCATAAGAAAAAGTTTATAATAATTAACAATTTAAGAACAAAAATCACCAAATGACCACAAAAAAACCAACCTTTCATTTAGGACATCCCAAAGTAGGTGAAGCACTGTGTACCCAAATTTGCTAATTTTTCAACTAATAATGTATTTATTGTGAATTATTTGGTAAAAATAGAGAAAAGTCACAAAATATAGCTACTAGTTCCCAAAAATTCAAGAAAAATCATTTCACGGTCCATTTGGGATGGTGGTCAAGTGTTAATAATGCCTTGGTAAATGAAGGTTATTTGGTGAGTAGATAGTGGCAGTATACAAACCCTAAACCCAAGTACACTTTCCATGGATAGTGTGGGGGATTGCATGGTTGACGGATGAATTTTGACGTGAAATTTTGCATGCATGACTTGGGTGTCACCTTGGCTCCCATGGTGAATTTTCGTGTTTTTTTATATTTGTGGTAATTACTGTGAATTAATTACATTTAAAAGAAGATAATTAAATTAAAATATTGGGTAATAAGAAAAAATTCAGGAAAAATATTGTCGGTGTCCCATTGAGCATGTTGAAGTTTGTGGTGGAAGATTGAGATAAAACGAAATGTCTGGTCAGTTGACCCTAGTGAGTAGATGGTGGTAGTGTATAAACTCTAACCCTAAGTACACTTTCCAGAGATAGTGGGGGGCCTGCATGGTTGACGGATGAATTTTGACGTGAAAATTTGCATGCATGACTTGGGTGTTACCTTGGCTCCCGTGGTGAATTTTTGTGTTTTTTAAATATTTGTGGTAATTACTGTGAATTAATTACATTTAAAGAAGATAATTAAGTTTAAAATATTGGGTAATGAGGAAAAAATCTTGAAAAATATCGTCGGTGTCCTATTGAGCATGTTGAAGTATGTGGTGGAAGATTGAGGTGAAACGAAGTGTCTGGTTAGTTGACCCTGGTGAGTAGATGTTGGTAGTATGCAAACCTTAACCCCATGGATAGTGGGGGGCTTGCATGGTTGACGGATGAATTTTGACGTGAAATTTTGCATGCATGACTTGGGTATTACCTTGTCTCCCGTGGTGAATTTTTGTGTTTTTTAATATTTGTGGTAATTACTGTGAATTAATTACATTTAAAAGAAGATAATTAAATTAAAAATATTGGGTAATGAGAAAAAATCTTGAAAAATTGTCGGTGTTCTATTGAGCATGTTGAAGTATGTGGTGGAAGATTGAGGTGAAACGAAATGTCTGGTTAGTTGACCCTAGTGAGTAGATGTTGGTAGTATGCAAACCCTAACCCTAAGTACACTTTCATTAGATAGTGGGGGGCATGCATGGTTGATAGATGAATTTTGACGTGAAATTTTGCATGCATGACTTGGATATTACCTTGGCTTCGTGTTTTTTAATATTTGTGGTAATTACTGTGAATTAATTACATTTAAAAGAAGATAATTAAATTAAAAATATTGGGTAATGAGAAAAAATCTTGAAAAATATTGTCGGTGTCCCATTGAGCATGTTGAAGTAAGTGGTGGGAGGTTGAGGTGAAAGGAAGTGTCAGGTTAGTTGACCCTGGTGAGTAGGTGGTGGTAGTGTATAAACCCTAACCCTAAGTACACTTTCCAGAGATAGTGAGGGGCCTGCATGGTTGACGAATGAATTTTGACGTGAAATTTTGCATGCATGACTTGGGTGTTACATTGGCTTCCGTGGTGAATTTTTGTGTTTTTTTAGTATTTGTGGCAATTACTGTGAATTAATTACATTTAAGAGAAGATAATTAAATAAAAATATTGGGAAATGAGAAAAAATTCAGGAAAATATTGTTGGTGTCCCATTAAACATGTTGAAGTATGTGGTGGAAGATTGAGGTGAAACGAAGTGTCTGGTTAGTTGACCCTGGTGAGTAGATGGTGGTAGTGTCCAAACCCTAACCCTAAGTACACTTTCCATGGATAGTGGGGGGGCTTGCATGGTTGACGGATGAATTTTCACGTGAATTTTTGCATGCATGACTTGGGTGCTACCTTGGCTCCCGTGGTGAAATTTCGCGTTTTTTTAATATTTGTGGTAATTATTGTGAATTAATTACATTTAAAAGAAGATAATTAAATTAAAAATATTGGGTAATGAGAAAAGAATCTTGAAAAATATTGTCGGTGTCCCATTGAGCATGTTGAAGTAAGTGGTGGGAGGTTGAGGTGAAACGAAGTGTCTGGTTAGTTGACCCTGGTGAGTAGGTGGTGGTAGTGTATAAACCCTAACCCTAAGTACATTTTCCAGAGATAGTGGGGGGGCCTGCATGGTTGACGGATGAATTTTGATGTGAAATTTTTATGCATGACTTGGGTGTTACCTTGGCTCCCGTGGTGATTTTTCATGTTTTTTTAATATTTGTAGTAATTACTTGTTAAATTACATTTAAAAGAAGATAGTTAAATAAAAATATTGGGTAATGATAAAAATATTGAAAAATATTGTCGTTGTCTCATTAAGCATGTTGAAGTATGTGGTGGGAGGTTGAGGTGAAACGAAGTGTCTGATTAGCTGACTTTGGTGAGTAGATGGTGGTAGTGTATAAACCCTAACCGTAAGAACATTTTGCAGAGATGGTGGGGGGGGCTGCATGGTTGACGAATGAATTATGATGTGAAATTTTGCATGCATGACTTGGGTGTTACCTTGGCTCCCGTGGTGAATTTCGTGTTTTCTTTATATTTTTGGTAGTTACTGTGAATTAATTACATTTAAAAGATAATTAGATTAAAAATATATTTGGGTAATGAGAAAGAATTCTGGAAAAATATTTTCGGTGTCCCATTGAGCATGTTGTATGTGATTGGAGGTTGAGGTGAAACGAAGTGTCTGGTTAGTTGACCCTGGTGAGTAGATGTTGGTAGTATGCAAACCCTAACCCTAAGTACACTTTCCAGGGATACTGGGGGGGCCTCCATGGTTGACGGATGAATTTTGACGTGAAATTTTGCATGCATGTCTTGGGTGTTACCTTGGCTCCCGTGATGAATTTTCGTGTTTTTTTAATATCTGTGGTAATTACTGTGAATTAATTACATTTAAAAGAAGATAATTAAATTAAAAATATTGGGTAATGGGAAAAAAAATTCGAAAAATATTGTTGGTGTCCCATTGAAAGCACCCTTAGAGAGTTGCTCCATAGATACTCTAACTACATAGAAGATGTTGAAAATCTATTTTTAATTGAGAAAAGAAATTGAAAAATATAAAATATTAAAAAAAATAAAGGGTAAATGGTGGGGATACTGCTGTATTTGGGGATGTAAATGAGCTGAGCTATTCATGAACTATTTGAGCTCGACTCGTTAAATGTTCGATCAAGTCCATTTGTTTAATTAAACAAGCCCAAGCTTAAAGTTGGGCTCAATTATTTAAATGAGTCAAGCCCAAGCTTTATAAGCTTGACATTAAGAGTTCGTGAATAACCGCTTAATAAGTTAATATATATATATATATAATAATTATTTAATCTATACTAATCTATAAAGGCAATGCTTCTTTTGGTGTCCACATTATGTTTCAATTATACCCCTAACTAATTTCAAAATTACTTAAAAAATTCACGACTTAAATGATAAGGATAATATTTTAAATTTAAATTAAGAATTAATGTTAAAAAGTGATCATCAAAAAACCTGATAAACAAATTTTACATTTTTCTCAAAAAAAATGCGGATAGACATACATGACAATGCCTAACTTTCCGCTAATATAAATAATTAAACTCAAGTAAAATTATTTAAAAAAGGAAAAAGAAAACATATTGTTATAAGTTTATTTTTAAAATAAATAATAAAATAGTAATGTAAAATAATTACTCTATATATAGAAAATAAGTATTGAAATATTTCTTATATTAGTCAAGAAGTTATTATTGAATTTCGAAAATATAATATTTTTATATTTTTAACTATATATATATATATCATATATTAAGAATATTTTTTTATTTTCATATTATCATTTAATAGTAAAATACTTATTAAATACTAAATTCATAAACTTTAAAAAATATTTATTTATTTTTTCATAAAAGCAAAAACAATGAAGTTATAAATGGGCTAAACAAGCCAGCTTTGTTTTTCTTTAACAAGCCAAACCTAATCTTTAAGTTTGGCTCGTTTAAATAAATGAGCAAAGCTTGAGCCACCCATTTTTTTCACAAGCCAAACCTGAGCTTCAGATACTCAGCTCGGCTCGACTCATTTACAGCCCTAGCTGTATTGAATGTTAACTAGCTTTTATTAATAAATATAGAAATATAGATATAACTTGAAAGGCAGCCTAAATAATTTGACAGATTTTTATCCTTCATGCATTTTTATTCATTTTTACTCAAGTTAAATCAAAATCCCTTTTTATTATAATAAAAGCTGCAAAGTTAATTGCAACAGGAAGTAGCTTGGTTCACGATCATGGGTGCGACGCAGGATGGGTGAGATGCTCTCACAATGAGGTTCATAGACAAGATTTGCAATTTGAAATGGGGATTTAATATTTATAGAATGGAATCTGGTGGTAGTTGTGTTCAAATTTAAATCTCTATAGGGACTGTTCATTAAATAAACAAAACTTGAAACCCGTGAAACGAGTCTTCAATCTCAGCTTTTCATATAATTAGTAATATATCAACGGTGAATAAAAGTTGTGTAGCGGTATACAAGTTTCCAACTTGTCCAACTTGTGTACCTTAACCTGACCCCCAAAAAAATATATTTAGACATGCAAAATATTTGTTCATTGACATACTACGTGTGTTTTGTGACAAGATGAGTCTACAAGTAGTGATCCAAAAGACTTGAGTACAACCCTTTTATAGTCTTTGACCAGGTAATGGCCTTAAATTCTTTCCTATTCTTACTCTAAGAGCTATATATTATATGCCTATTACACTAATTAATACACACTTTGTCCATTTGCAGGCAGGTACTTATTTATCAAAATCAAGTCAAGATGAGGTGAAAGCGAAATCAAACAGATGACAAATTTAGTAGTTGATTACTCCAATTTACTCTGAAAGCCCAGAAGCCACCCTTCTCTATAACTTACTCCTTTCATAAAGAGCCTTGTCTTCTCAAAACTCTGCTTTCCTAAGAATAAATAGATTCCTTTGCTACACTCCAAAGAAACCAGCATGAACTATATGACAAAATTCTTTAAGTGCCATTAATTGCTAGTCTTTCTTCTCAAAACTAAAATTCTCAACCAGTAATTAGCTCTTAAGTTCTAATCTTTAATCATCCTCTCTTGTGGGGCTTTTCATTGCAAGGAAAGCCAGAAGTTTGCATCAGAGGTACTAAGTTTATGGTTTTGTTATGGCTAGCCTTAATTTCATGTATGACATTCCATAGCATTTTCATTTAGTTTGTATTTTTCATTACTTGGGAATTATTTCAACATGAGTGATTGAGAGTATTTTTGCTGGCTCATGCAATTTTGTGGACTAATTATGAGTTTTTTATTCCATGCACTTAAGTTTGTGTGTATAAGTATACTTTTGGTCTTCAAATTGTTTCAATCCTCCATTATGAATTTATGATCACCATACCTTCTTTTCCAATTGTTGGAGTGCAAAGTCTTAATGAATCAGCAAGATCAATTTCTACAATTAAACTCTTGAGTACTCCATTGTACCTTGGAGGAAACAATTAGTGCCTTAATTAGTCATATAAATATATCATCTTCTCAACATAGCTATTTGAATGAACTAAATTTTTTCTTTCTTGATTGGTCTTCAGGTTCCCATATATGTCAGAAGCTAGTCCTTATTCCATTGATATTGCAAAAGAGAAATGCTCTTCTACCATCAGTTTCTCCACGGCTTCAATATGGTAATAACATCAAAGATTCAAAGCCATTACAATTGCAAAGCTTTTGAAAGTTTAAACTTAATTACCATGCTTTTGCTGAATTTCTTTGGTAATTCAGGAAATGATGGAGATCAATTGGAAATTTTAGAAGGTTCCATGCAGATGAACGACTTAACGTAAGTGAAAAAATGCTATCCTAACACTTTACCAATTTGATTTTCATTTTGTGGCTGTGAAATAAATGAATCAAAGCAAAAGAAGTAGATAAAATTCAAATGTGTTCTTTAATATTGCACTAAACCTTATGTGTGTATATGTCCTTTATTTGAGTTTCACTTGGTTAAGCTTACCAAGAATCATGAATGTTGTGAAAGCAGATACTATTACGTAATAGTCATTTGCTGAAGACAAATCAACATAATAATATAAGGACTCTATTACAGTATAGAATAATACCATTATTTTATGCCATTAGTTTATAGTTATTACTAAATGAGTTTAACTAATATACACTAACAATGTAAAAAATTTACACTGTCATCCAACGATTGTTGACATATTATTTAATGAATATGACACGTCATGTATTATTAAACTCAATAAACAATGTGGCAACATACATGGTCAGTATATACAAATGGACATGATATATAAGCAGAATAGACCATACAAGGCTGAGCAAAGTATGAAATGTAAATACAATAAAAAATCAAGGTCAGGTATTAATCCTGAAAAGCATCAATAAGAATTTTAATTAATTTGCTATTAACAATTTGCATTATAAAAAATTACAAATCCTGGTCCACTTCTTACTGTTTTCTGTTTTGTGTACACTTTAGAGGTCATTTTGTTAGTAATGACTTCAATATGGAGTCTAGAGAATTCAACAGTGACAACCAATTGAGCAAAGGAGTCTATACAGAGCCAAATCTGTCTCAGTCTCTGATTTATAACAACAATCATCAACCAGGTTTGGTGCATTCCTTTTCAGTACTAGATATTAGGAGCTCCTTTTTCTCTACCTACTCTGCTTATTATAGTTCACTTTCTCCATTCCTCATGCCTATGTTGAAATAAGAGTTTGTATCTTAGTGCAAACTATGAACATTTTTATTATAGTTTGAAGACTAAAACAGCTCTTTGTTGACAGGTAGTCTATATGCTGGCAAAGACATTTCTCTGCAATCATTGTACTTGACAAGGACCCTTCAGTTTCTCATATGAAGGAGTACGCCAATGTTTATCCCTCTTTTGTAATTGAATAATCTTAATAGAAAATGGAGTTTTGCATTATGATTGCCCAACATCAACATGTGATTTCCCTTTGGGAATTTAGTTTCATAATAAAGGTTGTTTAAGTTTCAATGTTACTTCAAGCTGATCAAAATTTATAATATCAGAACATGATCCTTGGCTCAAATTGATTACTCTTTTTAACAGAAAGAATTAGAAACTCTTAATTGGAATTCAATTTGGGGTTTACAGGTCAGTGGAAATGCCAGAAAACGTCCATTTGAGTATGTTGACAACATATCCTTGTGGAAAATGATGAAAAAGAAATCAAAAAGCAAGATCACATTCTTGGAACCGAAATGGAATCATGTAGTAGAAGAAGCTTCAGAGACAACCCCTCAACAAAACGTAAGTAAAATTAATAAAGCCATTCTTTAGTGTTTTATTAAAGTTAGGGGCTTGCTAACGAGTGCCTTGAGGACAGAATTCACATATAGAAGGTTTTATTGAAAATCAAAGCATTGATTGCATCTGAAACATTAAAGACTACGCACTCCAATAAAATTTTCTATCTTTGATTCCTTAATCAGTGTCCTAAGGGCACTCTTTTGCATTTTCCTTAAAGTTATCCTTGAGATAACAATGAAATTGTGTGCAAAATATAACATGCCAAGCTTTCAGTTTCTCAAAAGGGGAGCAAAGAAAACCTTTTATGTTATTGAAGAGTATGACCGTAAGATAAAGACAAATACATAATGATTTTGCATTGAGTGTAATGTTACAAACTATGATATTAGTTATTAGTTTTTTTGCCTTTTTCTGATTAAATTAAGTACTAGGTGTTGTTGCATTCAACTGTTAGCCCTTTATTTTGTCCACTCTTGATTGCAGTTGTATGTGCCTATGAGGAGAAATCAGAAGCTTAGTGATAAAGTAACAACTCTACAAAAGTTGGTTTCACCTTTTGGCAAGGTGAGAGTCATGATTGCTACCCTCAAATGAACAAAAGTTTGGTTCTTCATTTCTGACTAATTTATGAACACCTTCAACTCCAAAAAAGTGACCTTTGGTTTCTGGATATTGCAGACTGACACTGCCTCAGTTCTTCATGAGGCTTCTCTTCATATCAAACTTCTTCAAGCACAAATCCAGGTATATATTAATTAATTAATTAATGCTCCTATCTCCAGGCAGAAAAATATATGCCACTGTGCCAGGCATTAAAAATAACACTATATGATAAGAATACTTTCCCCTTTTCTTTTTTAGTTTTCAAGCTGAAACTAGATTAATAGATATAGAGCCTGTTTGGGTGGAACTTCTGCAGAAGTACTTCTAGGTGAAAAATAGCATGAATCAAAAAAATCAAATTCATTTAACTTCTCCATAAGTTAAAATTAGTACTTTTGGAGAAGTTAAATGGGAGAGCTTTGGGAGTATAGGTGGTCTACAAAGACTAATTTTATCTTATGGAGAAGTTAAATGCATTTGACCTCTTTGATTTATGCTTTTTTTTTCACCTAGAAGTACTTTGTAGAAGTTCCACCCAAACAGGCTCATAGTTTGGATAAACTTCTCAAAAAGTATTTATAGGGAAAGAAAGTTTAAATGATCTTGCATTAACTAAGAGTATTCTAAATAATAACTTCCTAACAAAAGTTCAAATTAGCTCATGCAACTCAACTTCTTTAAAAGTTTTTTTATCTAACTTCATTATAAGCACTTACAAAGAATTTTTCATTAAGAATCAAATACTTATATCAGTTGAAAAGCTCTCATAAACTAGAAGTTAATCCAAAGTGGGTCTATATGAGACTTAAACAGTTAAACAACTTGCTTTGATGTTATTCTAATTCATTTTTTTCTTTTTTATTCTGGGGGTAGCAGACTTTGTTTCAGATGATGATGAGTTTCTCTTATATTAGTACTGTTAAAGCTCCTTATACTCAGGTAGGTTATTGATTATCATGTAGT
This sequence comes from Sesbania bispinosa, assembly GCA_026901365.1. Lineage (NCBI taxonomy): Eukaryota > Viridiplantae > Streptophyta > Magnoliopsida > Fabales > Fabaceae > Sesbania > Sesbania bispinosa. The sequence goes on from QLOH01000382.1 coordinate 1,030,248, forward strand.
AGATTTCTTTACTCACTTATTGAATGCCAACATATATTAAATGCAATGGAGGTATCTCAATCTTTTTTTTTGTTTTATTTGCTTTCTTGCTTGCTTCTAAAACCATTATTTTTTACTAACTGCTAGTGTCACATCAGGAATGTGGGGACAAATTGCAGGTTGACCTAAAGAGCAGGGGACTATGTTTGGTTCCCATATCAATCACACAGAAAGTAACAATAGAAGACCAGATTCATCATGTCTGCCTCAAGAACTATTCTGCGCTGAAATTCTAACTCATCAATTATGAATAGCATGATGCTGATAACGAATATATAATATATATAGGGAGATGGATCTTTTGTAAGCTGATTGTGAAAGAGTTGCCACAGTACTTTAATATAGTGCAAGTAATGCTTATCTCTAAGATTGTATGAGGACATCCTCAAATGAAATTCTTCCTTATTAAATTTCTCATTTACAAGAAGAAATTAATTGACTGATCATCCTCAAGTAATATGAACATGTACTAATTATAAAGTGTTTAAGTGCATGCTTATCTCGAGGACATAGAGCTGAAAATCATGTGTATATACAGCTACATAAGCGAAACGGAAAAGAAAATGCTATTGTTATGTGACTACATGCTGAAATTTGTAATTCACAATTCACAACGTTGAAAATAACAAGGTGAAAGACCCACAGGTAAATAAGGTACTTATAGGGAGTGGCCTTTCAAATAAATCTTGGGTTTTCATTTTTATATAGGCGTTTGGCCTTTCAAACACGTGAAGGTAACTTAACCCATAGTTTAAAATAAAAACGACTACTTGAGATATAGTAATGTCAGATTGGTTAAGTTACCTTTCACGTACCACAGAAAAACACATCAAAACAAAATGTACAGCCAGAAGGAAAAAATCGTTCGATAAAAGGATTTAGTACCACTAATTATGTATAAAAAGGATTTCACTTTGCTCAGTCACTTAGTAAAATTTTTTTTAAACATGATAATCACCATGATAACAAATTATTGGGTCCTGCGAG